>CM053581.1:246615689-246660435 GCA_028627135.1 Pseudochirops cupreus | reverse complement strand
TCTATCCATCTATCCATCTATCCATCTATCCATCTATCCATCTATCCATCTCAGCAAAGCTAGGATTAATATCCAGGTCTTCTGACCTCAAATCTAGCCCACTTTTTCTCTTCCCCTGCCCCCTTTTTATCTTTATTGATATCTTTTATTTTTACATCATCCTCATTTCCAAAAATGTCCTTTCCCCCATTCTCCCCACATAGCATTCCCTTATAACAAAGAATTACAGAAGAAAAAAATAGCAGGTCAAGAAAACTAATATTTAAAAGAGAGATTGTGATGATGATTTTGTTGCATATTTAAAAGGAAAAGCAAGTTATACATAGTAGATTTGCAGTTTCATGTGCAATCATCTTTTGTTATTATATATGATGTTACAGAAATGCTTGTTATGTTTCATATTTTTTTTTGCTTTTTTTTTTTGAGGGCAGTTGGGGTTAAGTGACTTGCCCAAGGTCACATGGCTAGTTTTTGTGTTGAGTATCTGAGGCCAGATTTGAACTCAGGTCCTCCTGACTCCAGGGCCGGTGCTCTATTCACTGCACCACCTAGCCGCCCCTTGTTCAATAAATTTAAAATTAAAAAAATATGTATGTATATATACATATATATATATATTTTTTTTTAAAGAGTGATTATTCTTCATATCTCAAAAGTCTTCATGCCATCTTGGTTTCTAGTCTTGACTCTGGCAGTGTATGGGAAGGTCATGGTCTCACTTTTGGCCATGATATTCTCCTTTGCATAATGAGGATAAATTGTTCCTTCCCAGCCTTCCTTGGGAGATATTGGGGAGATCAAGTGGGGTAATAGATAAGAAAGTAATTTGAAAAGTATAAAGTGTTAAATAGCCAAGGATGTATCATTATACTCTTATCACCATTATCAGATCTTTTTTCCTTTTGCATGTTCTGATAGGACAACAGCTTTTTTGCCACAACAGGAAACTTCCTAACTCCCAAATTCCATGATCCTATGGATGACTTCTCCAGTGAATAATCCATTATCCTTTAGACTTCAGCAATATCTGAGGCCTATCTTAGCCAACAGGTAGAAGAGAGGTGAGTGATGCTTTATTATTAAAATCAGGTGGTCTTCACTTCTAGTTAGAAAGACTATATATTAAAGTCCAAAATGTCTAGTTACTTCAGTGAAAGAAAACCCTTTATTGGTTATCTTTCATGAAGCAGAAAAATGGTTCTCAAACGTTTTTTATTCATGGAACAATGTTCTTTGCCATGAGGAATTTCAGGCCACCGATTTCCCTATGGGAGAGTCCAAAATCTGCACATATGCAATTTCCCTTTAATCTGAGCAGACATTTTTAAATTCCTTCTGAGTTCAAGGTCTGACAATGCTTTTAAGGTTAGTACTTATGTGTTAAGGCAAGTTTTGTTTATTTTACGAATGCTATACTTACCATATTACTTAAGCTAGGTGAATACAGTGTATATTAAAATTATTTATAATTTAATTTTCCCTGCAATAATACAGTATCCAAAACTTTGCAGCATATCTCATGTGTCCCAGCACACTCCCTTTGAAGGCCACTGATGGAGACCAAAAAAACTAGCTGACTGATCATTTACTTGTCACTGACTGAAAAATGAAAATTTCATAACTTTTCTTTTTCCCTAGAGCAGACTTGGGATGGATTGTGGAACTCATGTGTGTCATGAGTCAGAAGACTTAGGCTTAAATCTTGCCTTTGACTCTTACTACCCATGTGACCTTGGGCAAGTAACTTAACCATCCTGGGTCTCTGTAAAATGAAGAAAGGGAGTTTACTCTCTGAGGTCCCTTTTACTTCTCAGTCTGTGCTCTAAAGAAAGACCATGTAACCTACAGACTTCAAGATAACAGGTACAGGAAGTTGTCATTTCCAAGAAAACACTTCAAGAGCTAGCTAACTCAGAGTGAGCTTCCCTTTCTTCTGTCCCTTGTACTTCCAGCTCTCGTTTTCAGCCTATGCCTTAGAGAAAACACTTCTATATCTGATGAGGGAGGTTTTCATTTTCTATCCTTCTGTTTAATTGTTGGCATTCCTCATCTTCCTTTCCCCACTTGAGAATTTAATCTTGGGAATAGCCCGTGAGCTCCCTGCATAGCTGGGGACAAAGCAAAAGGCCTTTCTCTGAGACTTTACAGTTATACAGGCTCCACAAAGTTGAAATAGTTAACAGATAAATACAATGAAGTAATTATTGCAGCACCATGTTGTATTGAGATTAGCATGAAAGAATCATTTTGGGCAAGAGATTCAATTTCATAAAAATGATTTCCAAGAGCTGTTTTGTGAGTACTAGAACGTTGTTTTTCCCTTTCACCAAAATGAATAAAAACTTTATGTTCAGTGCAGTGCTTAGGTATTTGTTTTGTTAATTTCTTAAAACAAATTGGCTCCCCAGTAAATCCCAGACTTGGACAGCTGCATTAAGCGAGCAGTAGGGAAGCAACCGGATAATGATTATCCTGCAAGAGGAGAATTCCCAGAATTTCATCCAAACAGTTATTTGTTCGGTTATAAAATGCCTATAAAACCCGATATGGAAATTCCTATTGGAAACCAGAGTGTTTAAATATCTGCAATTACTCTCTCATGATTAAAGAAAGATATGAAGGACAGCACATTAGCGGGAGGCAGGGGGAAAAAATGAGGTGTGGTGTGTGTGATAAATCACCGAGAGGGTTTGACACCGGCAAACCTTGAGGCAGTTTCGCAAATCAGCGTGTGGCTCAGAGACCTTCGGCAGTGGTTTGGTGGGAGTGAAGAGATGGGGAAGGACTGGGCCATGGGCTCTGCCAGCTCCCAGGAGGAACCTGGGGTGGGGGAGGGATGACCAGGCACCAGGTGAGACTCGCCCTTCGCTGGATCGCCTGGCAAAGCTTGCCCAGGAATTTCCAAACCAGCTTGGCACTGTGGAAGGGCCATGAGAAAGGAGCTAACAAGCCCCAGGGCTGCAGCTCTGAGATGCCTGATGCCCCTCCAGCACCTGTTTCCTCAATATAAGTTGCGTTCTGGAGATTTGCCCCCACCACCCCTCGGGACCGAGTGCATCACACAGTGGTTTTCTATTATGGATTCCAAAGAAATCCTTTGGTGTATTTTGCAAGATTTTACATTCTCTCCTGGGAGCGTCTAGACCTTGGACTTAGTCTTCAGCTGTGCCTCTGCTGGCTCATGGCCTCAGCCTGACCTCTCCTCCGTGGTTGCATTCTCCCCTTCGTTCCTGAGAATTCTGGAGACAAGGTTTGAGGAGGCTGTCCCTGGGCTTCTGATTTATTTCCTGTCTGCTTTGCAAGAGGGCCCTGCCATGTCAGTTCAATCCCCCTCTGACCTGCCTTTCCCGCCCTCTGGTTGTTAACAAACTCCTTTCCTATTAGACCTATGCCCTCCCTTTGGAAATTACTTGGTATGTGTTTTGTTTTTAATTTTCCATGTACGTGTCAATTCCCTCACTGGACTGTAAGGCCCTTGAGGGAAAGGATTATTTTATTTTTGTCCTGGTGTCCTACTGAAGAACATAGCACATGATAAGTACTTATTGAATTGAACAGAAATTCCTCCTATTTAAAAATGCTCTGGAAGCAGATAGGTGGAGCTGAGTTCAAATTCTGATTAAAATACTTTCTAGTTTTGTGACTCTGGGCAAGTCCCAGCCTCTGTTTCCTTATCTGAAAAATGAGAATATTAATAGCACCTACCTCGTAAGACTGTTATAAGGATCAATTGAAATCATATACATAAAGTGCTTTACAAACTATTAAACTGCTATCTAAACATTAGTTATTATTATTCCTCAATAATAATAGTTACCGTGTAACTGCACTTTAAGTTTTTTAGCGTATTTTGCTTTTAAAAACTTGACCTTTACAATAACCCTGTAGTGACTAGAAGAGTCATCATTGTCTCTTTTTTTTACAGATGAATTAAACTGAAGCTCAGAGGGATTAAGTGACTTGCCTGTGGTCAAATAGTTAACCAGTGTCTGAGACAAGATTGGAGCCCAGGTTCATCCTGATTCAAAGTCCAGTACCTTTTAACCATTGTGTCTCAGGACCTCTCATAACATGGCTCATCTCTTAGGCTATTACTATAAGATAGCCTGAAGTTAATTATTGTATAGGATTTCATATTTGTGTGAGTAACGTGTTTCCCCTAATTGTAGGCTCTGTACCTCCTCAGTGACTCATCTAGTGGTTGGAAACATGCTTCAGGCATCTATGATTTCCTCAGGGTAGGTGATCTCCACCAGTGAAGACAACAGTACCTCAGTGGCTTCCTAATTAGTCTTCATTAGGTGCTATCAGAAAAAAAAATCCCTTCTTTATTGCCCTCCTGTTAATGAACTCTCTAGCATCTCTTCAGATTCCCTTTTTGGGTCCTCAGAAGCCTTTCCAACTTGATAGGACTTATAAGAGCATTCACTAAACAGGCATGCTTTCACAGAGGTTCCCGAAGTTGGCAGTATGGTCCCCTGATGGGTTCTGGAATGATCCAGGAGGGGTGGTAATAGCCTCAAGGAGTATTGGGGGGCATTGAAAAAAAATAAGTGAACACTGGAAGCAGAGAAGAAAAATTTAAAAACCATTCATACATGTTTCATCTGTTGTGTAACAGAGTTAAAGTCATAGTGATTACATTATTTTCCAAAGAATCACACAAAATGCAAGTGATAACTGATTAGTGGTCAAGTCTGCTAACAGGTCTTAACAAGCAAGTGTTGGCAGGAGAGCTTGCTGTGCATTGTTGGGAAATCCAGCATACATTGGCAAGAATGTGTGTGTAATGACTTGTTTACAATATCAGACTACACAATTACATGATGCAGTATTGCTCCATCAAAATTTTAATGTAGGAAAACCCCACAAATTTACAATAAATTATTTACAATAAATTAAGATGTGTCATTTAAAAAGATTTTCTATTTTTTTGAAATTACACAATGTTTTTTTTTTAAGTCATTAAAGGGTTTACAAAGTAGATTTCCAGGGGGCAACTGTCCAGGGGGCAACTGAGTATTTTTTTTTAAAGGGGGCAGGAGGCCTAATAAATTTGGGAAACTTTCTTTTAGAGTATTCCAGGTTACCTACATTCCACAATGAGGCATCAGAACAGGCTTCAGTGGAGGATGGACAGAGAAAATTAATAAGGGGAGAATTTCTAGCATCTAGAATACTGGGGGAGGGCAGACCTATTATTTCATTGGCCTAAACAGCCCTCAGTTTGGAAAGTCCCAATGCAGGTCTATACCTGCTCTGCAACTGACAGTCTTAGAAAGTTGCCCAGGACATTAACTAAATAAGAGACTTGCCCAGGATCACACAGATAGTAGTTGTCAGAAGTGGTGCTTGAACTCATTTCTTCCTGCCACCAAAGCCCCCTTTCTATTCCCTATGCTATGTTGCCTCTCTGCCTTGTATACAGTAAGTACTTTATAAATGCTTGTGGAATGGAAGGGATAAAAAGGAATGCAGGCAGAGTTATCATTGTCCTGGGTTTTCAGAAAAGAATAGAGGCCCCTGAGTTCATGATATATACATTTAAGATAAATATGTTATTCTCTGGATCCTTGCTCTAGTGTTATCTGGACCCCTGGCTGGCAGACTAGGTAATGACTGAAAGAGGGTTTCAATAAGATCTTTTTGGCATTTCCTACAACAGAGCTCCCTGCTAGCTTCCAAAAGGGATTCAACTTCTAACAGATTCTGTAGTACAGTGGACTGTGCTGGAGTGAGACTCAATCAATCAGTCAATCAGTCAACAAACATTTATTGACTGCAGTATCTGTGCTAGGTAGAATTTCCAAGTCACTGTCCCTTGACTTTACAGAGTGGCCTAATCACTATTCAAGGCAGACAAATGTAGTGGCACTAAGTGGCACCGTTGCATGTAGGGAGCTTTATCACACCTGGGAATTGTGAAATACGGGTCTAAAATAAAAGGGTAAGAACAGCTCAACTGACTTCCAATGTCCCAGTCTTTGCCTGCTGAGGGACAGGAATGAAATCTGCACCAGTCACAAAGATCCTGAACTCCATATCCTGTCTCCATGCAGTAATCTGCCATGGTTAAATAACAGTAAGAATCTCTCTTCTTCTCTTCAGAAATTGAGAAAAGTATTTTATAGGTAATAACTCTATAGGAACTAGTGATTATGGAAACACAAGAAAGAGTTCAGGTTAAAATAAGCAACACAAGACCCTTTCCAGCCACCGGGGACAAATGACAGAACACCTAGGGGCCACCAATCCATTTCTTGATTGTTGGGAACCCCTCCCCTTGCTCCAGGGACAGTCACCAACTCTTAGGGCTGGAACTGTGCAGGAAGTACGCGAAGCTCCAGGATTTCCTGTTGGCCAGACGTCTGAGGCAGCTTGGTGGCCTCATTGACTGCAGCCAGAATATGGAGCAAATTAGGGGGTAATATGGTTCCAGTTTCAGCTGGGAATGAATCTTTGAGCTCAGTGTGACAGCTTTGGATCCAAACACATCCTTTTCAGAGCTAACGTCACAGACTCATGACTGCAGGAATTTGTGCTCATTGGCTCAGCCCCATTTCAGATTGGGAACTGTTAATTACCTTCTTCATGCACATCATGCTTATCCTCTACAGATCCTAGATTAGAGCTATGAGGTGTGATGCATAAGCAACAGCAGCAACAAAACCAGGAATGGAGAGATCTGGCTTCTGGTTCTGGCTTTGCCACTAACTAGCTCTGTAACTTTGTAAAAGCCTCTTTCCATCTCTGGGCTTCCATTTCCTTATCTATAAAACAAGAGTCATGATATTGCTCCATGCTGGTGACTTGGGTCGAGGGAACAAGCTCTCTTTTTTGAAGAAAAGACTTCTTCAGTGTATCCATTCTGTCAGGTGATACCTGTACCTGTGTACTCCCACCCAAGCACCAGGGAAAATTCATGCATAGGGTAGAAAAGCAAGAGAGACTTGAAACTGAATGTGAGCCCAAAGTGGTCGATTTTCTGGATCCTTTCAAGGTGATGGTGGTGGGGATCCAGAATAAAATGAAATAGATATTCGGTAATGGTTATGAGAGATGAAAATCAAATATTGTCATCTCTCTTCCACTTGGATTTAATCTCCTTAGCTGTTTGGGGATGTATAAACAGAATAAGATGACTCTAATCAAGATGTTTGAACTATGAATAATGGAAGATCTATTCTTCGAATAAGTGGAAGAGGCTGGGATTTTAATCTTAAACATATATAGTTCATGAATGTGAGTCCCGGCCATGGTTTACCAGATTATAATTGACAAAGGGAAGGATAAAAATAGATTAATGTGAACATAAGTTATCGATTTACCCTGAAATACAATTCAGGATGACGATGTACACTTACTCCATTTTTAAGGCTTTCTTTTGTCAGTAGGAGCCCCGTCGACAAGAGTCGTTTAAATTCCTTGTACTACATCGGGGTTATGGTACTATGTTACAAAGTTATTCAGAAACCTGATTGGCCATGTTCCTGCAATACATTTTCCTAACCTCGAGATAAAGATCCATGCATCTCTTTACCCTTTAAACAAAAAAGCTATTGTAATAGCATGTAGTGTGATGCATGGCCTGAATTCCAAAACACATGCATGCCCCACTAAACTGTTTAAGTATGGAAGAAGTAGTGTCTAATAGCATCAGGAAATTGAAATTTAAAAATTTTTCTCACTCACTTATTTGATGAGAACTGGGTCTGCTGACAGGTGAAGCAGAAAGCCATTTTTCAAGTTAAATGCCAAGTGGTTATATAGCATAATATTCAGTCAAAATTAACCAGCTCACTGCTGCATTGACATACAGCATGTTTAATGGCAACTGTTCCAGCAAAGAAAACGGCAGACCTTGGGGAGCACCAGGAGAAACGCAAAGGAAATGTGACTAATAATTCAGTTATTTGGTAAAAAATAAAGAAGTAGGTGCCCCAACTCTCTAAGCAGGAAAAACGAACTCGCTGCTGCATGGAATCTTGACCAATCTTATGGCTGAGCTGGAAAACCCCCGGATGCCCAGCGTCCTTTTGGGTTCTGCTTCTGTTGACCTAAGAATTTCCTTGATTTCAGCCAAAAAAAACCCCAAAACTCATTTATTATTTTAAATGCTGGAGATACAAAGAAAAGTAAAAGGCAGTCCCTGCACTGAAGGAACTCACAGTCTAACGGAAGAGGCGGCAGGCAAATAACTATGTACAGAAGAGATATATATGAAACACATTGAGGATAATAGATGGAAGGCACTAGAATGAGGGGAGAATAAGAACTTGCATGGGCTTCCAACGGACTCCTTATGGGTGAATTCTTTTGGACTCACAAAGGTCAACACTTGCCTGATAATTTGAGTGTAGAGGAGTGAACAGGAAGAAGCCTGAAACTTTTTAAACATTTTGCCTTAGTGTGAGAGCTTTGTTTTACTAAATTCTAGTGACTTCTTGATGTACCAGCCCAAATAGAAATCACCCAGACATAATGGCATCTCACACATTCTGTTGTTGTTTTCAGTCATTTCAGTCAAGTCTCTTGGTGATTCTTTTTGGGATTTTCATGGCAAAGATACTAGAGTGGTTTACCATTTCCTTCTTCAGTTCATTTTTACAGATTAAGAGAGGCCAAGAAGGTTAAGTGACTTGCCCAGGGTCACACAACTAGTGAGTGTCTGAGGCTAGATTTGAACTCAGGTCTTCCTCACTCCAGACCCAGCACTCTATGCACTGCACCATTCTCAGTATCTAGAATGTCCTCCTTTTATCTCTCTCTATTGCAATCCTATCCACTTGCCAAGTCTAATAACAAAAATCTCCTCCTCCAAAAAGTTTACTCTGTTCCTTACAGAAAGGGAAGTGATGTCTCCTTCCTCTGAACAATTGTAGTCTCACTATTGTAACTCTGATGAACTTAGATATTTTACCTACTAGATTGTAAGCTCCTTAAGGGCAGAGAATGGGTTGAATTTATCTCTGTATCACCCTCAGTGCCTAAAGCATAATAAATGATAAAAATATTTGTTGGTTTAATTGGAAAATGTAAGAACTTTTGCATAGGAAGACACATGTTCAATGTTAAATGGAAATACCAACCCAATGGAAGGAGGCATAAATAAGACATCATTATAGAGAAGTCTAAGAACCCAACCCAGTGCAAGTTTGAGATTCTGCACATACTCTTTCTAGAATAGTCCAAACAATTAGAAGCCTTAACAATGCTAGGCACCAAGCCTAAGGGACAATTGACAAATAGTCTGCAAGCTTCCATGAAATCCGTGCAATGTCAAGAGCCCTTGAAGAAAATCTTCAGCACATTCCAGAAGATGTATGGGAGGATCATACACAGGATAATAGATTTAGAGCTGGAAGGGTCCTCAGAAGCTGACTCCTTTATTTTATAAACGATGAAATAGACCAGAGCTGTTAAGTGACTTGGCCAAAGTCTCGAAGGATTTAGGGCAGAATGTGAACTCTGGTCCTCTTTCTACTCCATTACATTGCTTCATGTACATGACCAATAGTCAGATGAGATAAGAAGGTGTAGATAGGTTGTGATCTGCACTCTTAGAGGGAGTACCCACATCAGTGAGATTACAGATTCCTTGAAGTTTCAAAGAAATTTTGCTAACAACTAATGGTTTGGACAATCATAGCTTTAGAACCTGAAGGTACTCAGGATGATATTGTATGTATTGGATCAAGACGCAGAGCACTAAAGCCCTTCCTTAATGAAATCCATGGTCATAGGAATAGGATCATACACTTAGAAGTGAAGGAATGCTGGAGTCTAGCCAGTTAAACCCAGGTAAGGGATTTAGCAAGGGTCAAACAGCTATTAAATGTCAGAGGTGGAATTTGAACCCAAGTCTTCCTGACTATCCACTGTCATGCTGCCTCTTTTGAAAAATGTCTCAATGACTATCCACACTAGAGAAACAAAATGAATAAATAATATATATTGTTCAAATTAAGACTTGTAGTCTGTAGTATGCTGGAGTTAGCTCAAACCAGCTTGGGAGAGTGATTGTTAAATTTGCGATATGAAATCACCAATAGCTTCAAATTACAGGTTAGTTTATTATTTAATTGATTGCATAGACTTAAGAAAGTATTACTAATTCAGATTAAGTTTAAAGGTGTATGTATACCCCCTTTTCCCCCCAGAAAGCCTGTCTGTTAATCATTTAGCACACTCCTATATTGTTCTTAAACATTGCTCGAGCTCAGCAGGAATGCAGTAGAAGGCACAGGAATGAAATCATTGCCAGACTGGAGGACTGGTTACTATAGAATGATGATGACAATGAGGAGGAGGAGGAGGAGGAGGTGGCATTTATATAACACTTTAAGAGTTGCAGACTGCTTTAAATACATTATTTCATGTTGGCCTCTAACCCTGCCCTGGTGATAGCCCACTGAATGAGTCCATCAGAGCACACATCTTGGGCAGGCACTGTAGGTGGGTCGTGAACGGAGACCAGTGTTGGAAGAGATATGAGACAGGATTGGTCTGGGCTGTGTTTGGGATGTTCCTTGGCATTTTCAAAGCTAAAGAAGCATAATACACACACATACATATACACACATACATATGCATACATATATGTGTGTTTATACACAGACACACATAATCCCAAAGTGCTAGATAGCCACAAATCGTGGAACACTAACTTCTTAGTAGAATAGAAACTTCAAGAGCAAATGGGAAGGTGCATAAGAGTTATCTTCTTCATTTGATAAATGATACATATGTGAGAAGTACAAGAAAAGTACATCAAGGAAATGTGTCATCATACAAAGAGCCTTGACCCTGGAATTAGAGGACCTCGATTCAAATCATGCCTCTGACACTTACTATTCATGTGATCATTTAGCCTGTCTGGGCTCCAGTTTCCTAATCTGTAAAATGAGATGAGACTAGAAGATCTCTTAGGATCTCTACTAGCTTTAGGTCTATAATTCTGTGATCCTAAAAGGAAGTGGGCTGGCTATGCATCAGGCATGAAGGGATACTATTGTGCCAAAGAAATGATGAAAGGAACAGTTTTAGAGGAACCTAGGAAGATTTGTGTGTGTTAATGCATAGTGATGTAAGTAGAAACAAAAGATCACTTCATATACTGACAACAACATTGTGAAGACAACCAACCTTGAAAAATGTATGAACTCTTATCGATGCAATGACTAAGTACTATTTCAGTGGACTGGTGATGAAGCATGCTATCTATTTCGTGACAAATGGGTGATAGAGTCAGGGTTCAGGGTTCAGATTGATACATATTTTTGGACATGGCCATTGAGGTCTGAGGGAACTCTGTGAGAATTTAATTTGCTTGGCTTCCTTCCTTCTTCCATCCTTCCATCCTCCCTCCCTCTCTTTAACCCTTCCTCCCCTCCATCCTTCCTTTTCATCATTTTCTCCCCCCCTTCCTCTCTATCCCCATTTCTTTCTTTTTAATGATGAGGGGAAGAAGAAAGGGGAGGAAGAGAAACTAGAGTTTTTACTAATTTTTAAAAATTAAATTAGACTTTTTTAAATCTGAGAAAATACACAGGTAGTTAAGATACCACTCTGCAACTAACAGAATATTTAAAGAAGTGGAGGAAGGCCTCCAGGGTGTTAAGAAAAGACATGGACAAGAATAGTGTAGGATGAGATATGGAAGGATGATGCTCTGCAACAGAGGGACTACATATGATGTCACAAATTCATCAGAGGAAGAGCTATGAGGGCCCTTAGAGATCATCTAGTCCAATCCTCTCATTTGGCAGGTGAGGAAAATGAGTCTGGAGACAGGAAGCAAGTTGTTCAATAATGCACAGCTAGTTAGTATTAGGGCCAGACCTTCTGGATGCCAGCCTGTGGCTCTTTTTACTACACTGATATCTCATAAAATTTATAATATATTAAAAAACATGTCTTTGAATCAATTCACAATACCACATCCTAGATGGATTTTGTTAGATGAAAATTTCCTTCTTTATTTCAAATATAAAAGAAAGAAAAATAGCACTGTAGAATACTTGGGGCAAAGCCAAAGTATAAGAATTGGTCACAGGATCATAGGACTACAGGCTTAGAGCTAGAAGAAAGCAGAGATCAATTAGCTCAAACTTTTCATTGTATAGATTTGAAAATGGAGGCCAAGTGGATTACTCAAGGTCACATGAGTAGTAAGTGTCAGAGTTGGGATCCTTTGGTGCCATAGTGAGTGTTCCTTCCACTGGATAAAAAGTACTACTTAGGATGACACTTTGGAAGGAAAAATATTTTATTCAACTCTGAAAGTATTTATTGAATACTATTAAAAAGAAAAAAAACCCACAAAGCTCAATCTTTGAGAGTGTTAATATAGGGAATTCCTGGTGATGAAACTCCCTCTACAATGCAGGTGAGAAACTGCTACAGTTTTAAACCTTAGAGAATTGGCTGGGTCACTGAGAAGTTAAGGGACTTGTTAAGGGTCACACTACCAGAATACATCTGAGAGGAGACTAGAACCAAGGTCTTTCTGAGATTAAGGCCAACGCATTAAAATAATAATAACTTGCAGCATATTGAGTTAGGGAAAACACTGCATAAGTCAGTTATGTGGTCTCTTTAAAAAAATAAAAGTTCTATGACTCAAATTTATAAAAATAAAAGCCATTTTCTAGTTGATAACTAGTCAAATGATATGAACAGGCAGTTTTCAGAAAGAAGAAATCAAAACTATCAATAATCATGTGAAAAATACTCTAAATCACTAAAATTAGAAAAATACACATTAAAATAATTTGGAGGCACCACCCCAATGCCCATCAGATTGCCTAACATGATAGAAAAGGAAAATGAAAAATGCTTGAGGGGATGTGGGAAAATAGGGACACCAGTTCACTGTTGGTAGAGCCGTGAACTGGTCCAACCGTTCTAGAGAACAATTTGGACCTATGCCTAACAGGCTATAAAACTGTGCATACCCTTTGACCCAACAAAAGCACTACTAGATCTGTCCCCTAAAAGATCAAATAAAAAGGAGAAGGACCTATGCGTATAAAAATATTTATAGCAACTCTTTTTGTGGTGGTAAAGAATTGGGAACTAATGGGGAATGCTTATCCATTTGTGAATGGCTGAACAAGTTAGGGTGTATGATTCTGATGGAATACTTTGTGCTATAAAAAATGATCGAGGAGATGGTTTCAGAAAAATCTGAGAATGCTTATATGAACTGATGCAAAATGAAGTACCTAGAACCAGGAGAACGATGTACACAGTAACAGCAATATTTTAATGATGATCAATTGTGAAAGCCTTAACTGTGGTCAGTACATTGATCCTTGACAGTTTCAAAGGATTCATGATGAAAAATGCTATCCACTTTCAGATAAAAAACTGATAGAATATGAGTACAGATTGAAGCATACTTATACTTTTTCTTTTTCTCATTCTTTTCCTGCAATGTGGCTAATGTGGAAATATGTTTTGCATGGTTTCATATGTATAATGATCATCATATTTCTTACCTTCTCAATGGTGAGGGAGGGATGGTGAAAGAGAACTAATTTACAACTAAAATAAAATTCAAAAAATATAGTAATTCTTTAATAAAAGGGAGAGAAAAAGTGTTTTCTGTAAAGGAAAAAATATGAAATCATCACATCAAAAGATGTGAAATTATCATATTGACTCTGTCTTTTTAAAATTAATCTTCTTTACAGTTAGTTGATTTTGTCTTATATTACCTAAGTCATGGTTCTTTACCTCTGAACTTATTTTGGAAATTCAACTGGACAAGTCATTCCTCAGTTGATAAGTGATCAAAGGATATGAATAGGAAGTTTTCAGATGAAGACATTAAAGTTATCTATAGTTATATGAAAAATTCTCTAAACCACCATTGATTAGAGAAATGAAAATTAAATCACCTCACATCTATCAGATTGGCTAATATAATAGAATAGGAAAATGATAAATGTTGGAGAAGATTTGGGAAAATTATAAAACTAATGCATTGTGAGTAGAGTTGTGAACTGATCCAACCATTCTGGAGATCAATTTGTAACTATGCCTAAAGGGCTATAAAACTGTGCATACCACAGTTTTACATCTGTATCCCAAAGAGATCATAAAAATGGGTAAAGGACCCATATGTACAAAAATACTGATAGCATCTCTTTTTATGGTGACAAAGAATTGGAAATTCAGTGGATGCCCATAATTTGGGGAATGACTGAACAAGTTGTGGTATATGAATGTAATGGAATACTATTGTTCTGTAAGAAATGATGAACAGGCAGATTTCAGAAAAAACTTGGAAAGTCTTGCATGAACTGATGCTGAGTGAAGCAAGCAGAAGCAAGAGAACATGGTACACAGCAACAGCAAGATTGTACAGTGATTCACTACTTAGCTCTTCTCAGCAATACAATGATCCAAGACAAATACAAAAGACTTGTGATGGAAAATACTAGCCATACCCACAGAAAGAACTATGGAGTCTGAATGCAGATAGAAGCAGATTGTTTTCCCTTTTTTTGTTTTTTTCTTTCTCTTAGTTCCCTTTTATTCTGGTTCTTCTTTCATAACATGACTAATGTGGAAATATGTTTAGCATGATTGTCCACATATAACATATATCAGATTGCTTGCTATCTTGGAGAGTGATGAGGGAATGGAGGGAGGGAGAAAAATTTGGAACTCACAGTTTTGCAAAGATAAATGTTGAAAACTATCTTTCCATGTAATTGAGGGGAAAAAGAAAATACTATTAAGAGGGAAAAAAGAAATCCAACTGACTTGTAAGGAGTTAAGTTTAGAGATCCACTTCTGCTAATCACTGTTCTATTTTTTCCCTCAAGGAAATATGTTATCCTTGAGGGCTACTGGTGGACCCCAGGAAGTCTGGTCCAGGTAGGTGCAAACCCACCAACAAACTTTCCTTAAAGGATGCCTGGTTTGTTATGCAAAGAAGTCCGGTCCACTATGTCTAACCTTGTAGATGGACTCAAACAACGAGCATTTCTTAAGACAAGAGGGAAGAAGAGGTTTTTTCTAGCCCCTCATTCCCAATTTCCAACCAATAATATTGTCCTCCATGCTTCAGTTATGTAACCAATCATATTGGTTTCATCTTTTGTGATGTTGAACTCTTTTAACTAATCATAACTTGTTCCTCACCTCTAAAGTCCTATTCTTTGTTGGTGCCCAAAAACTACAAAAGAGAGCTGTCTCCTTTGTTTCTGTTCTTAGTTTTGCTGAGGAAGAGGAGTTCTTATTTATTGGTAAATCTGTATTTTACTGATAAATTTATTGTTTTTTGAACTTTGTGCCTCAGTTTACCTTGATTTTAACTTTATAGATGTAAAAGAGTGTCACTTATAGAGGAACATTTTGATACCAAATAGAACTAGAAAAAAATTGATTTAGTAACTCTGTGTGTGTGTGTGTGTGTGTGTGTGTGTGTGTGTGTGTGTGTGTGTGTGTGTAAAGAAACAGCTTTCAGGTGAGTTTTAGTGAGAACAAGATCTGTGGTATAAAATACAAAGACCTAAATCGCTTTGCGAACAATATAGAATAACATCTTGCTTATGTGAAAACAACATATTGTTATAAAGTATCAGAGGAAGATCTTTTATTTACCAAAGACTAGAGAAATATGAGTATAGAGAAGCAATTTCAAGGACACCAAAGAGATGGAGGACTGTGTTAAAGACTTCAGAGCTGCAAAGCATTATGGTATGTCAGCAAATTTGCATATAAATATTTTATGAGTAAAGAGGGTGAAACTACAAATAATGAGAAATCATATAAACACTTGGAGACAGTGATGTAAAGGACTATTGAAAACCATTCCCTAATTGATTAATGCTTAACTGATCGGAAATAGCTGTTTTCTATGGAAGAAACCGAAACTATCAATAGCCATATGAAAAAAAATGTTCCATATTACTCATAATTAGAGAAATGCAAATTAATAAAACTCTGAGGCTCCACCTTACACCCATCAGACTAGGAAAGTTGACAAAAAATGAAAATGACAAGTGAAGGGGCCATGAGAAAACAGAAACATTAATGTAGTTTTGGTGGAGTTGCAAATTTGTCTCACCTTTCTGGATGGCAATTTGTAACTATGGGCAAAGAATTACTAAACCACATACCTTTTTGATCCAACATTACCACTACTAATTCTATACCTCACAGAAACTGAAGAAAGAGTAAAAGGACCCATATGTACAGAAATATTTATAGGCGTTCTTTTTGTGGTGATAAAGAACTGGGAACCTGGGATATACCCACTAATTTGGGATTAGCTGAACAAGTTGTGGTGTATGAACGTAATACTATCATGTTATAAAAATGACAAAGGACAAGATGGTTTTAGAGACAGCTAGGATGCAGAGTGAGCTGAGCAGCACTAGGAGAACAATTTATACAATGATAACAACAACATCGTAAGAACAAACCACCTGGAAAGGCAGGAACTCTGACCAGTGCAATGCTTGCATGATTCTGGAGAACCTTGGTAAGATATCCTACCCACCTCCTATTAGAGAAGTGATGGACTAAGGGCACAGATTGGGACATATGGAGGGATGGATGATGGAGGCTTGATTTATTTATTTATCTTTATTATGCCTTTTTTTTTAAACTAAGGCTTTTGCTGTTCTTTTTTCCCGGTGGTACTTAGGGGATAGAGAAAGGAGAAAATCCATTTTCGTTCATTGAAAAAAAAAGTTACAAATAAATTTAAAAGGACTATTGATTTGAGAGTAAAAATTTGTGAAGTTGTGACTTTTTAAACGAAGGTGAGTCACTGAGAGTTAGAGCTTCTCATTTAAACCACTGAAGAGAGAGGAACATTATAGGAACCCGAAAGGATAGAGGAACGGAGGGAGAACTTGGTATAGGAACATGAGAAGAATTGAAAGCAAGGTGTGGGGCAGGGGCAGAAGGAGGGAGGCGGGAGGCGGGGAACGGACTGAAAAGTTGTTCTGCAAGAGCTCTGATAGTTAGAGGTCAACTGTTAGAAGGCTTCTGATTGGTTAGAGAGAGAACTGACAACTGACTTTACTGGCCAAGAGCTCCAGTGATGGTCCCTCATGGGACGCACAGATTTAGAGAGAGGCAAAGCCTCTCTTAATGAACAGCTTGTTCCTCTCTGCTGCCATCTCTGGTGTGTGAAGGTAAAGCTGATGGGACTTTGCAGAGAACTAACTGCTTTGGTATCTTGGGATAAATTGGCTTACAGTCGGCCTGAACTGTTGCTGTGAGTTTTATTCTTGTTGGACAAAGAAACTGGTTGGGTTGGCTTTTAGAAGGGAGGAAAGATACAAGCATGTGTTAAGTATCTACTGTGTGCCAAGCATTGTACTTTACACATATTCTCTCCTTTGAGAATTTGAAACTCAAAGTTTTAAAAACAAATGTTAAAAATTTGTTTTTACATGCAACCAGGAAATAAGATATACGGGCAACGGGGTGTGGAAATCCATCTTGCCCTACGAGAAAGTAAGGGGGTAAGGGGAGGAATGGGGGGGGGTATATGAGAGGGCAGACTGGAAGAAGGGGTAATTAGTATGCTTGCAATCTTGCGGTGGGGCACAGGGGAGAGATGGGGTAAAAATTTGGAACTGAAAATCTTGTGGAAATGAATATGGAAAACTAAAAATAGATAAATTCTAAAAAAAAAAATCCTCTCCTTTAATCTTGACAACAACCCTGGGAAGTAGGTGCTATTTCCTTCCATTTTCCAGATAAGGAAACTCAGGTATACAGAGATTAAATTTCTTGCCTAGGGTCATACTGGTGGTAAGTATCTGAGGCAGATTTGAATTCAAGGCTTCTTAACTCCAGATCCAGCACTCTATCTGCTCACTATCACCCTGACATCACCAGTTTGATGAGTTTTGAATATCTCTAAACTAAAGAAAATTTATATTCATATTAAGTACTAACTTTCTAAACACCTTTTTTTGAGATTGATGGTTAGTTGAAATAGACTATGTTTGAGGAGACGAGAGAAGAGATTTCCCTAACTGAAGAGTGATGAGTATCAACAGTCAAGGAGTGTGCAGAGAATAAGTCTCAAAGGATATGGATTTTTTTTCTGTAAAATATGAGGTGAGATTCTCAGCTAAGAGAGTGGGGGAAGGGGGCGCCATGGGAGGTTTGAGGAAGGATGGAAAGATTTGGAACAGCCACCACAGAGACTGGAATAGTGAGTTAATATGGGAGCTATAGTAAGATTGTCTAGCAACAGTGAGGGTCTAGTTGAGATTATGCTACATAAATTTGTATTGGACCCAATCAAAACAATTGTGTGATTTTCTCTATATAATATTTAGTTAGCGGTGTTAAGTAAAATGAGATGTGTTCAGGGGAGAGATTAAATCTAAGTTCATTATATGCTATACATATATTTGAAAGTCATCTATAAAGATAGGCTAATTGAACCCACTGGGTTTGATGAGATTTAACAAAAAAAAGAGAGGTTTAAAAGAAAGAAAGGAAAAGGACCCAGGAAAGAACATTATGAGATATTCGTGTTTAGTGGAAGGAGAAGGAAAATAGAATGATGATGTAGCAAAAGGAACTGATAGGGAGTGATTATAATGGTAGGAGAACCAAGGGAAAACAGCGTTATTGAAGCCAAGATATGAATAAAAAAAAGAAGGCGTTTGATAGTGTCAAAAACTTGAGAGTGATCAAGTAAAATGAGGACTAAGAGAAGGCCATTGAATTTCATAGTTAAAGTAAGGGATTGTTGGTAACCTTGGAGAGAACAGCTTTAAGCAAGTGTTGGGGTTGGCAGATTGAAAGGGTTAAGAAATGTGTAAAGAGGAGGTAGATAACAGATTATAGGTGTAGATGGTCCTTTCTAGGACTTTGGCTATGAAAGGAAGAAGATATTAAGGAAGATAATAGTTTGATAATAATTTAACAATAGTAATGACAAGGGGAAATAAGCAGGTTTTATTTGTTTTTTTTAAGGTGCAAGAGACCCAGAGATGTTTGTAGGTGGCAGGGGAAGGAGGCAATCCATAAAGATGAATTGGAGGTGAAAAAAGAAGTAATTAAGTGGGACATGCTCCCAGTGGAGACAATAAAGAATGGGCTAAAGAGTACCAGTGGAATAGATGGCCATTGCAAAAATAAAGACCCCCTCTTCATTAGAGACTTAAAAAAAAGAGAGACAAAGGGTCCTGAGGCGTGGGGTAGAGGATACTGAATTAAACCCCTTATATTATATCTAAAATGGGACTCGTCCTCCCTTTCCCTCTCTGTAGAGGGGAACCAGAGCATTTGGCTAAAAGAGGATTTCAGAATTTTTTTCTTCTTTGCAAACACCATAGATTTCAGGAGGTTTCCTAGAATTGCATTTGGGAAGTCAGAAGAATTCTTTCCAGTGAGGTAGCTCCTCTACTTTTAAATAAAGGTACTTAGAGATGTCAGGAGAGAGTAAAACTTTCTCCATTCCTTTAACAGAAAATTTATTACATCATTAACACACATCGTTTAATGGAAAGTCCTGTTATTTTTGGAGGAAGAAATGCATATTCCACACTAAATATAATAACAACATAAACCTTTTAATAAATAATTGTAACAGTTTATAAATATTTAAATAGTAAATCTAAAAGTCCTGAGGGACTGGAGAAGAAGAAAAGAAGAACTGAATTGTAAAGCACTAAAAATAGGTCCTGACAGACACCGCTTTTAGACTTTCCCCAGGCAGAAGGATGCATTTGGGGACTTTGTTTTTCTGGCAAGATAAAGTTGAGAGAAAAACTACAACCCTGGTTCTTCATTAACTAGAGAGGGATCTGAACTGGTCAAGGATGGACTTGGCTAAGTGGTTCAATAAAAAAACAAGGTGGAAAAATATAGCAACCATCTAATAGCCAACTTTAACCCTATCCACAGATAACACCTGAAATGCTGATGCTGTAAATCTACAGTCATTGAGACTGAAAAGAACTAAGTTAAGCCGAATAGACTGAACAAATGTTCAAGCCTTATTATATGTTCTGAGGTGACCAGAAAAAAAGGGAAACATTATTATATAACAAAATGTTTTTTTTTTTAATATAACAAAATGCATGGGTTGCCTTTGTGTGGCAGTGGTAATAATAATTATGATAACAGTTGTAGCATTTTATACTGCTCTAAGGTTTGCAAAGTGCTTTGAAAGTATTATCTCATTTGATTCTCACAGCAACCCTTGAAAGTAGGTGCTATTATTACCCCTATTTTACAGAGAAGGAAACTGAGGCAAGCTGACATTGAGTAACTTGCCCAAGCTCATATAGCTAGTAAATATCTGAGGCTGGATCTAAACTCAGGTTCACCTATTCTTGATCCAATACCCTATCTTACTGTGCCACCTAACTGTAATAAAAGGGGGGGATGGGTATGAGAATGCTTGACTATCAATGAAGCAGGATTTAACAAGGTGTATGCAAGGTTGCCCTTCCTGATTGTGCCCATCCCTTGAACTTAGTCATTTTGGGTAAGAGGAGGCAGAGCTGTTTCTTTCCATGTATGACTTGATCTGAAGGACTCTGTTTTGAGATGATGAAGTAACCCCTTTATTGGCCACCTTGAGCAGGGAGAACCTGAGGCCCTATGGCTCTTTAAAAATGTCACACAGGATTCAGAGGAAAAGATAGATAGAGGGTGAGGGTGGGGGAGGAGTCATTTTCTTTAGAAAAGCCCACTAAATCATCTACTATTCCTGATCAGTGACCAATCCGAGGATTTTTACCTCAAAGCCTGAGTCTTTTAGTTGATTCATACCTGATAGGAAAGCAGCCACAGACTCTCTCATACCCAAATTCACAACTGCAACCAGCAACGACAACTTCGTTCATACCCTATTCAATCTTGTTATAATTAACTCCAGGGCACTCAAAGGGAGGTGAATGAAGTAGTATTTTCCTGTCCTTGACTATGAGAATGAAGTATTCAGCAGGAGAAAGTGTCCCTACAAAGCTCAACATACAATCAACCCAGTACCATGTTCTGATTGGGTTGCCTCTATTTTTATTTCTTTATTGCCTTTTCCTGGATGATTTATATCAACTCCTATTCTCCAAAGGAATCAGAATAACTTAGAGAATTTTCATATGTAAAATAGAAATAGAAATATATTTTATTATATATGTTATATGTAATATACAACAAGAAGATTTGAGATTAAAAACTTTGCAAAATTCCATTAAAAGGGACTAGAAAGAATGTTGGGGATGTTGGAGAGAAATTTCATGCTTTAAGGTAGGGTTTTTTTTATTCTTTCTTTTTTTTTGGTGGGGGAAGGGCAAGACAATTGAGGTTAAGTGACATGCCCAAGGATATACAGCTAGTTCAGTGTTAAGTGTCTGAGGCTGGATTTGAACTCAGGTCCTCCTGACTTCAGGCCCATGGCTCTACCCACTGCACCACCTAGCTGCCCTTGCGTAATGGTTTTGCAGGAAACAAATCCTATTCAAATGAATGTCGACTGTATTGACCGTTTAAAAAATGACATGAAGTAAAATACTCCACTACTTTTGAAAAATTAAGAAAGATTTTAGAGAAGACCACTAGAGAAAATGAACATGTAACTATAGATATGGCAGCTAGAATGAAGTCATACATACATGAAATGCTTCCTATTTATTGAGCTTGTTAAATAAAAGAAATTCCATGCTGGGTCGAACCACTGGTCTACTAAACACTACAGATGGCATCATCTAGGGAAGAATGTGGAGTTCTACTCAGAGATACAGACCTGAAAAGATTTTTGATGTCCCTTGACTTTACCCATAGAAACTATTAGCTACTAGTCTTATAACACCTAATGTCTTAACAACATAAAACACCTTTAAAAAATTTCATGCATTGAACCATGCATCTCGAAGAAGTGAAAGAGGGCACCAGGACTCTGGTCATGCCTTTTGTTAAGTAAGTCTTATAGAGCCATAGGATGAATAGAGTCATTGGAAATTAATGAGAATTTAGAGATAATTTAATCCAATCCTCTTTTTGGAGAGATGAGGAAATTGAACCTCAGATAAAGGCAACAGTTTCCTTGAGGTAGTAATGCTCATTAGTGGTAGAGAAGGGATTAGGGTCCTGGTCTCTTTTTTTTTCCCCAATCCAATGCTCTTTCCATTGTCATTTGACAAGTAAAGTGTTCCATACTAAATCTCTCTAACTGGATTAGTTATTAAATTGAACAATTAGAACCTATTAATGTGCTTAGAATTTAAAGACAAAGAGCAAAAGTAGACACTGCCCTCAGAGAGTTTATATTCTACAGGAAATGATGAATTTTATTGCCTCAAAGTTTCAGGCATGTTGTTCAGTCATTTCATTAGTGTCTGACTCTTTGTGACTCCATTTGGAGTTTTCTTGGTAAAGATACTAGAGTAGTTTGTCATTCCCTTCTCCAGATCATTTTACAGATGAGGAAACTGAAGCAAACAGGGTTAAGTGACTTGCCAGAGTCACATAGCTAGTAAGTGTCTGAAGCCAGATTTGAACATGGGAAGATCAGTCTTCCTGACTCCAAGCCCCTATCTGCTGTACATTGACCTTCATTAACCGGAAGTATGATACTAAAGGATCCCACTTTGAAAAAAGGAGTGCTCCATCAAAGAGCCCAGCTGGGGGAAACATTTTGCTTTTTGTTTGTGCTATAACTTTTTAAATTAAAAAAAGAAAAGTGTCCATCCACAATTAGCTTTAATGTGCAGCATAACCAGAGTTATGGCATGCATAGACTTGAATTACTCTAGTTCAAAGAAGGAACTCTTCAGAGACTCCTAAGATGTGACAAAATGGTGTCAAAGGGACTTTCGGTTGTATAATGGACCCATAAGATAAACTCCCCAATTGGTTGTGGCACAAGTTATTGTAAGATAATGTACCATCATTACCGTGATTTACCATATATTTCCAATTGAGTTATCACAAGGGTATTGCAAAAAAAAAATCATAGGACTTGGCAGTAACTCAGTAAATAAAATTACTACTTTAATTGCTCCAGTGTAACAGGTTGATCATTATCAAGAAAGGTTTTGATATATTTTTTAATTAAAGGGTGGCTTTGTTGATCGATTTTTCTGATAATCATGTAAACCACTTGCCTTCTCCACTTTTCTCTCCCTCAAAAATTTTATTCCATGAGTAAGGCTTGTTGCGTTAATGACTACTCTTTTTTTAGATAGTAACAAAGCTTCACTTTATATTCATGTTATCTTTTGTCCAAAGCAGTCTGAATGGTTTACAACTGCTCATTCTTAGCTTAGATAGTGGTGTCTAAAAAGGTTTGTGCAGACAAATGATAACCCTCTCCTTGGGGGTGGGGGAGCTTGGCTGACTCTCTGGGTCTCTGATTACTCACCTGTAAAATAGGGCTCACAGTCCCTGCAGTTCCCAAGGATGTTGTGATGATAGCATGGGAAAGTAGAGTAGGAAGCTGAAATTGTCCTAAAAGCATAAGCTGGAATTCCTAAGAAAGTTGGCCATACCAAAGTATAATCTAAGCAGATCAGATGAAGAAATGTGTTTAGTCCTTGGTGAAAGAAATAAAATCCCCTCAATTTGAGGGCCAATGTTGTAGCCTAGGGAATTCTGTTTTCTACCTGGGAAGGAATAAATGAGTCAATGATCAGACAATCACACCTAGATACTTA
Organism: Pseudochirops cupreus; assembly: GCA_028627135.1. NCBI lineage: Eukaryota > Metazoa > Chordata > Mammalia > Diprotodontia > Pseudocheiridae > Pseudochirops > Pseudochirops cupreus. Next base: position 246,636,778 of record CM053581.1, on the reverse strand, counting down.
GAAGAATAGGTAGGAAGAAGCTCCAAGACTTTTCCATTATGCCTAGACAGCAAGCCTAAGAAAACCATTATTATTTGTTTTAAAATAAGCTTTTTTGAACCCATTTGTAACTTTATGTCAAAGTCTTAGTCTAGTTCCCAGTGCATATTAGACACTATATAAATGCTTATTCCCTTTGCCTTTGTTTCTTCCCACTCCTGCCTACAGTTCACAGATTGAACCCTCCCTTGTAACAAGGGAGACCCATTAAGCAAAAATGACCAGTCAGTGAATGAACTTAAACATGAATGCATAAGGGGCAAAGCCAAGATGGTGGAGTATAAACATGGACTTGCTTGAGCTCTCCCCCAAAATCCCTCAAATATTTTTAAAAAATGACTCTAAACAAATTCTGGAGATACAGAACCCACAAAATGGCTGAGTGAAATACCTTTCCAGCCCAAGACAGCCTGGAAGCACTGACAGGAAGAATCTATTGCACCAGGCTAAGAGTGGAGCACAGTCTAGTGTGGGCCATGCTGGCACAGACTGGACTGGAACAGGCCTCAGGAGACTGAATTGCTGGAAGCTGTGGCAGTTTCCAGACTTTTCAACCCACAATTGCAAAAGATAGCATAGAAGATCAGTGGGAAAACTCTGTGGCACCTGAGTGAAAGAGGAAAATGATCTGGCCCCAGCTCTGGGATGGTGGCAGCAGTGGCAGCAGCAGCAGTAGCTACTTCTGGAGCTCTGGCCCCACTGATGTTATAGAGCAGCTGATACAAAATCCCTGAAGCCTAGAACAATATACCCACCCAAACCCCCACCCCCACTGGAAGCAAAGTCCTACCTTGACAAAGAGTTAAAAGTCATGTATTTGGCTGGGAAGATGAGTAAAGACAGTGCAAAAAAAAAAAGTCAGACTATAGAATCTTACCTTGGTGACAAAGAATATCAAAACATGCAACCAGAAGAAGACAATAAAGTCAAAACTCCTACATCCAAAGCCTCCAAGAAAAATACGAATTCATCTCAGACCATGGGAGAACTCAAAAAGGATTTTAAAAATCAAGTAAGAGAAGTAGAGGAAAAATTGGGAGGAGAAATGAGAGTGATACAAGAAAATAATGAAAAATGAGTCAAAAGCTTACTAAAGGAGACACCCCAAAATACTGAAGAAAATAACACCTTAAAAATAGACTAACCCAAATAGCAAAAGAGTCCCAAAAAGCAAATGAGGAAAAGAATGCCTTGAAAAGCAGAATTGGCCAATGGAAAGGGAGCTCCAAAAGCTCGCTGAAGAAAATAATTCTTTCAAAATTAGAATGGAGCAAATGGAAGCTAATGATTTTATGAGGAATCAAGAAACTATAAAACAGAATCAAAAGAATGAAAAAATATAAGACAACATGAAATGTGTCATTGGAAAAATCACTGACCTGGAAAATAGATCCAGGAGAGATAATTTTAAAATTATTGAACTACCTGAAAGCCATGATAAAAAAAAAGATCCAAGAAATTATCAAGGAAAACTATCGTGGTATTCTAGAATCAGAATGCAAAATAGAAAAGGAAAGAATTCACTGATCACTCTTGAAAGGGATCCCAAAAGCCAAACTCCTAGGAATATTGTAGCCAAATTCCAGAGTACCCAGGTGAACGAGAAAATATTGCAAGCAGCCAGAAAGAAACAATTCAAATATTGTGGAAATACAATCAGGGTAACACAAGATCTAGAAGCTTCTACACTGAGGAATCAAAGGGCTTGGAAAATGATATTCTGGAGTTCTGAGAAGCTCAGATTAAAATTAAGAATCACCTACCCAGAAAAACTGAGTATAATACTTCAGGGGGAAAATGGGCATTAAGTGAAATAGAAGACTTTCAAGCATTCATGCTGAAAAGACCAGAACTGAGTAGAAAATATGACTTTCAAATACAAGAATCAAGAGAAGCATGAAAAGGTAAACAGGAAAAAGAAACCATAAGGGACTTATTAAAGTTGAACTGATTACATTCCTACATGGAAAGATGATATTTATAACTCATGATAGATATATAGATAGATAGATTGATAGATAGATAGATAGATAGATAGATGGCACATGGTGAGTTGAATAGAAAGGGATGATATCTAAAAAATAGAATTAAGGGGTGAGAGGAATATATTGTGAGAAGGAGAAAGGGAGAGAGAGAATGGGGTAAATTATCTCACATAAAAGAGGCAAGAAAAAAAGTTTCACAATGGAGGGGAAGAGGGGGGAGTGAGAGAGAATGAGTGACCCTTACTCTAATTGGATTTGGCTTAAGGAGGGAATAACATACACACTCAATTGGATATCTTACCCTACAGGAAAATAAGGGGAAAGAGGATAAGGGAGGGTGAGATGATAGAAGGGAGGGCAGATTGGGGGAGGAGGTAGTTAGAAGCAAACACTTTTGAAAAGGGACAAGACCAAAGGAGAAAAGAGAATAAACAGGGGATGGGATAGTGTTGAGGGGAATATAGTCAGTCTTTTGCATCATGATTATTATGGAAATGTTTTGTATAACTATACATGTATAACCTATATTGAACTACTTACCTTCTCAATGAAGGTAGGTAGGGGGAAACAAGGGAGAGAATTTGGATCTCAAAGTTTTAAAAAACAAATGTTATTAAAAATTGTTTTACATGCAACTGGGAAACAAGATATACAGGCAATTGTGCTTGGAAATCTATTTTGCCCTACAACAAAGTAAGGGGATAGGGGATCAGGGGGTGGTGGTGATAGAAAAGAGGGCAGACTGGGGGAAGAGGTAATCAGAATACATGCCATCTTGGGGTGGGGGGGAGAGATGGAGAGAAAATTTGGAACTCCAAATCCCATGGAAATGATTACTGAAAACGAAAAATAAATAAATTAAAAAATGAATGCACCTTTCTTGTATTTACCTCCCTTCTCTGCTATGAGGGATTTCTGTTTCATTGCCTGCTCTTTGGAACCTTTATTGACTCCTTGATTATTTAGTTTGGATTTCTTTAAGAATAATGTTTTGATTTACATTGCTCTACTTACTCTATATGTTGTTCTTTTTGTTCTTTTCGCTTCATTTTGCATCAGTTCACAGAAATCTTCAATGTTTCTCTGGATTAAGCATATGGTATTATTTATCACTGAACAATAACATGCTATTATGTTTGCATGACACCATTTTTGTTCACTCTTTCCCTAATTGATAGACATTCATGAAGGGTAACTGAGGCAGGTAAACAAGTCCACAGAAAGGAGGAGAAACAGGGGTGGTAATATTTGGAACAATGGGAATTAGAAAAAAAAATATTAGGTGAGAAGAGTTTGTGATGATCATTGTTGTTCTTAAAACACTCCCTGGGTCTGTAGACAGGTTATATTACCCCAGCCTCCCAAATAGCAACCCATGCTCATAAAGAACTTCAAAATTTATGAAGATGATGATAAACAGGACTCAGAAGAGACAAGCCATTCCAAAGTCTTCCATCTTTGAATCTTCTTGGTCTCCTGTATACCAGCACCATCACTAGCCCTGAGTAATTGATCTTACTGCCTTCCTTTGTTTCTTGAACTGTTCAGCCTTGTTTAGCTCCATTAAAGAGAAGATCCAGTTCTCACCTCTACATTACAGGAATATAAAGAGTAGTTTGATCTTTTCCTGGGTCACTGAGGAGAAGGTTAAATTTAGATGTAGCAGGGGGAAAAATGGAAGAAGAAAGTAAAAAGGAATCAGGACTGATGCTGTATGTCATAGAAAGCAGGAAACAGAATTATTTCTCAGCCATCAGAAGCATTCATGCAACCTCCACCTAAGCCTATCCTTTAGATTATTACCCTTTCAGAAATCATGGAGAACTTTTCAGAAAATGAAACATTAAAACAATCAGAATAATTCAGAAAGAATTAGTGCATCTTTACAGGAGGGGAAAAGTCCCCTCAGAGGGGGGATTAAAAGCAACCTGAGTTCATCATAAAATGATGTAGGGATAAAAAAAAGACATAGAGAGAGCCTGCTAAGGCCACTGGCAACCAAAGCCAAGGGACAGTTAGAACAAAAGTCTTTTCCTTTGATCCAACTATCCCTTCTACACAGGCAGGCCTCATCCAGTATAGAGGTCTCTCCCTATAAGATCTCCTCTGTGGTAGAAGGGAAGGAATCATTGGCATTCCTATTTACAGGTGAGGAAGCTAAGACACAGGTTTATTAAGTTGTTCCAAACTACACAGCTATTCCATTATTAACAGAATTAGGTAAGTCCATGTTTTTACTTAAAACTTTTGGGAAACTATATTTTTATATGCACACAAATATATGTGCATACTCAACTATATATGGATAACATTCATTTGCAATAATTAGCTTCTTTTAGACCGGGGGCAATATAGTAGTCCCTTCATCTGCTGCTTTAGGGAGTTTGTATAAAATGGAAAGTCAGAAATACCATCACAATTGCTCTGAGCCCCCAGTTCAGAAGATTCCTCACATTTATGCAGAGGTTTGGCTTTCTGTCTTAATTTGCATTCGTATTTCTCTCTTGCTAATTCCTGGCCTCTTTGTGGTTGTTTCAGTTTACCAGAAACATTTAAGCAAAGAAGTAGCAGAGCATATTGCAGTCTTTTCTAAGCACCAGGAAAGGAAGTCAGGGAGGGGGAGAGGGAAACCTGAACCAGAGCTTTTCATGGAAGTTTCTTCCATGGTGGGAACAACTGGCAACCATCCTAAATCTTCTGCTCTGAGAAACCTCTAAGATCTCTCCCTTCTTTGCCACAGCTCAAGCCTACTTTCTCTTTATTTTTTTGCTGCTTGACTCAGCTACAGTTCTTTTCCTTCTAGTGTCAGACCTTCTAAATCTCTTCCTAGTTCTGAATGACCTCCTTCTTTTGTACAGGCTTCAGGGTGTGACCACATCCATCACCCAATCAGAACAGACTTTCTGGTGCACCTAATTGAAATGTCTTTGATTGATTCAAGGAGGTGTCCAAGTCTCTCAGACATAATGAGTAATGAAGCTTTAGTCTCACCTGACAAATGTATCAGGGCTTAGCATCTTGTCACTTACTTTAAATGAGGTAGGGGTAGTTTGATTGATTTAATCAAATCAACCCTCAGTCTTTTACACACACATTTAAAAATAATAAAGATATATGTTTCATTCATTCTTTCATTAAGTATAATATGAATGGATTATTTAATAAAGTATTATTTTATCTTATTATAAAGTATACCTTTGCATATCATAAATAATATTATGTATATGTACATATGTATTTATCTCTGTCTGTTCTTCTCTCTCTGTCTCTGCCTTTGTCCCTCTCTGTCTCTCTATCTCTGTCTCTGTCTCTCTCCATATGTGTATATATATATATATATATATATATATATATATATGTATATATTTAATATGATATATGTTTCATGGGTCATGTAAAAGTAGCATAAACTGAAGAAATGACTGACTAAAAATACAAGATGAATCACATACGAAAAACTAATGGAGAGGTAACCTAATTATTCCAGTGGAAACAGAGGAAAGCATCTAGTCCATTTGGGTAGATCTTCTTGGAGGGCATATGGAAAGATATAGACAAGAATTATATAGAATGTGAAGACCTGGATGCATTACAATCTGCCTCAGTGAAGGGAGTTCCCATTTTGATCCTATAACCTCTTTTCTCCACTCCCACAACTACTATCTTAGTTCAGGTCCTTATCTTCTCTCACCCAGATTAATGCAACAGCTTCCTAATTGATCTCCCTGCTTCAAATCTCTCACCACTCTACTCCATGTATATACTGCTGCCAAGGTAAGTTTCCTTAAGCACAGATCTAATTTTGTGACTCTTACACAATCAACTTCAGATGCTCCCTTTTGCCTCTAGGATAAAATATAAATTCATCCAACTAGCTTTTAAACTCTATACAACCTGGCCCTGACCTATCTTTCTAGCTTCACTGGTCATTAGTCCTGTTCAGTCTAGACAAACTGGCCATCCTTCTGTCCTTCACACACTAGACTCTATGTCCTGTCCCACTTGCCTCTAATAAACTCTTTCCTCACCTCAACTTCATAGAGTATCTCCCTTTAATATGGAGCTTTAATATGAATAAAGTCTTTCCTGTTTCTGTTGTCATTAGCAAGTACCTATGCATGTATACATGCATATATGTATAAGAATGAGAATAATAATTAAATTTAGTGAAGATAATGTTAGACATGAAGTTGTGAAGACCTGGAATCATATTCTGCCCCTGATGTGCCCTATGTGACCAGGGACAAATTAATTAACTGCTTTAGGCCCCAGTCCACTCACTAGGACTCTATGTTATAGACAGGTCATGAGTCTTGGTGGAGGAAGCTCCCATATTGAAAGTTCCCTTATTGAAAGACTCATAAGTCCTTGATGTACTCAAATACACACGTCATATATTTTTATTAACAGAATGTGTCAAACAGAGGAAAAAGGCATCCAGCCAAATGGAAAAATCTAGATGAAGTATTCAACCTAATTCTGTGGTACCTTAAATATGTCAGCCAATGTCCCAACCTTTTACCTGTCATTTGCCAAAGAAATACAGACAAATCTTGTCAAAAATGAAATCACTATCCCTTTACCAAATTCAGGATTTTTTTTGAAAGTTAATGTTTTGTTATGTGAACTATTTTTTTTTCAATTTCATGGCTTGGACTGTAAAAAAAAGTCTGTAGGTATTAGATACATGAACTATCTTCAGGATTTATGGTATATGGAAAAAGCAGAAAGAACTATAGATTTGTATAATCTTACTAAAAAAAGATGTATTGGACTGGTGGCAGCAGTAAAATGAAGGAAAAGCCTGAAATTCTTCATGGTATTGTATGAAAATTGTCAAGCTGTTGGGATATCCTCATCACCTATGAGTCAGCTCCAAATAAAGTGCATTTATATGAGAATTTTTCAGTTTCTTTGGACAGTAGCTTAGCTTTGTTGCAGTTTTAATGCTCCTCAAAATCATGTTTACTTTATCTTGTCAAAGAGTGTAGTAATAAAAGAATTGTAAATGCATCCTGTTTATCAGGGCATCTGTGGGTATTGGTTATCGCTAGAGACATGGGTGGTTGTGTATTTTTTTCTCCCTAAAGAAATAGAAATGTCTTATTGCCATTTTTGATGAAAATACCAAGAATCATAAGTTAGCACAGGGGGATCTTCCTGCCACTTAGTACTGTGTTTCTGATAAACAATGTTTTATGCCCCACAATTAAGGTATAGGTAATGGGCAATTATGCAGATGATGAATTAATTATATTTAAAACACAGGCCATTACAATCAATACTCCTCACATTTCAACTGCATTTTGGAATTAATAAATCTAATTAAAACTTTCAACAGGCAGTGATCTGTTGATACCACCTACCTGAAGAATCACAATTAACAGCTGTTTATGAATTACTCTGTTCTTGGGTGAGGATCATTTTCGGGTAAATGGTTTATTAAGGAAAGCTTTTATTTTTAAATAATGTATTTATTTATGGTAGTATCCAGATTCACTATTTAATTCCCCATCCAGTATTTCTTCAAAAAGGAGTATATGCTGTATAGTTTAGACATGCCATGGCTTAAAAGGATTAGAACGACTGCTTCTAGGTTTCTAATGAAACTGCTTATGGTTTCTAGGGGCAATGTTTCTCTATGTTTTCATGTAGACAGACAGCTTTGGAAATTAAATGAAACCATAATCCTGAATGTTAATTCTTACCACTGCCACTCTAAAAATAAAATGTGTCAAATTGAATGACAAAACTTTATCAAATAGTTTTGATAAGACATTTTTAAATTTAAAAATTTTTTAAATTTTTTTTTGAAAATTAAGTATTATAAGTAACTAATTCATACCATATATAATGCCGAAGACAGTATCACAGTACCAGCACCCAAATTCTGGAAAACACTTTGAATCATGTAAGGAAAATTATTGAACTATTCATACCCTTTGATTTAGTCATCCCCATACTGTACATATAATCCACAGAGGTCAATGACAGAAAGTTCCTACGTTTAACTCAATATGCCTACAAAAACCTATAACTAACCATAAAGGGAGTACCAACTGAATGGGGAATGGCTGAGCACATTAAAGTATAACAAAGTAATAAAAAAGATGGGAAGGTAACAGAATGCAATGGAATACAAATATGACAAATCCAGAGAAACATAGAAAGACTTGGAATTTCCAGCTCCCTTTAAAGCTTGGCGAATGTATCATTTCTTGTCTCTGTCTCTACCTCTCCCCCTTCCCTAAAAAATTACTTTGAAATTAGGGTTATAAGATCACAGAATCTACAGTCTAGAGGAAAAGGACTACAGAGCCAATCTAATATGGCTTCTCCTTTTACAGATAAAGAAACCGCATCACTGGAGGTTTAATGACTTGTTCAAGGTCACACAGGTACTAAACATCCAAGGTGGGATTTTAACCTACATCCTCTGATTACCATTTTATATCTATTTTGAATATATGAACATATGTATATGTGTGCATATTCATATACATATCTTCTTCCTCCCAAAGAATATAAGCTCTTTGAGTACAATGACTACTTTAAATTTGCATTTTTATACCCAGTTGAGTAAGCTGATTAATTGTATAATTGATGTAGAGTGAAAACCACAGAACTGATAGAACAATATATATAACCACAATAGTTTGTATGAAAACAATGCTTAAATGCTTCTGTACACAAGTTAATCACCATGCTCCATCTTGATTACATGGAAAAGAAGACATTTCTTACATACCTTCCTTCTTTCCATAAAGAAATGAAGGACTAGGAGTATGCAATGATGTTCATACTATCAGATGTGATCATTTGGACAGTTGGGTTTTGTTCAACTATTTCTTTGTTACCTGCCAGAATTCAGAGCAAGACGGGGCATATTAGGAAATTATTTTGAACTTTTAAAGGAATAAGTAAAAGTGAGTTATTTTAAGAAAAAAAAAAACCAGAAACTAGCATTTTTTTTAAATAAATTTTCTCAAGGCCAACCAATTGGAGGATACTCAATGACCATCAGGGGCTGCCAGTCCTGACTTTGAGAACAACGAATAGAGAGCTAACTGCACAAATTTGGGGGTTGTAATGAACTAGGAATCAAAGGAATTGGGTTCTGGTCCTGGCCTTCTTTCCTCATCTCTGTGAATCTTGTGCTCCTTTCATTCTCAGTTTCAGGGGTAATCCAGCCCATTGAAGTTTTCCTGATCAATAGATGCTAATATTCTTCCTCTATTCAAAACACCTTTCATTAGACTTTTTATCGACTGAATTTCTCACTAATTCATTGTATGACTTTAAGCAAGTGAACTCACTTTCCTGGATCTTGGTTTCCTCATCTATCAAATGAGAAGAATGGACCAAATGATGTGAAAAGTACCTTCTACCTCTAACATATTTTGATTCTATGAACACTCAACTGGGCCCAATGACCAAAACACTTGGGTCCAATACAAGTTCTAGTGATAGGTGGAGCAATGAAAGCTATGAACATGAGGAGGTAGAGTTTGTGAACTGAGTTGCCTGATCTACCCACAAATAATTTGCTAATGGATAAATGATTTAACTGTTAAGGAGGATGACTCCCTGAATGCATAATTATTATCTTTACCACATGGTTATAAGAGAGTTCATTTATTAAGTGAAATGCAATCTTCCTACTAGACTTGTCCAATATTGGTAGGTTTCCCATTTCTTCTATGATTTAGTTCATCTATGCAATATTAAAGCATGGGGATCATGTGTTTTGTTTTGTTTCATTTTTTCTTGACAACTAGGCTAATACTTGAAGTTACATTTTCAAGAAGGTATTACCAATGCAGTTATATATCAAAAAGTTCGATCGAGGCTTTTACTGGGGAAAAAAAATCTCCTGCCATCTCAGCTTGGCTCAGATATTAAAAAAAAGAAAGAAAGAAATTAAAAAAAAGACCTTGTTCATTTGTAGATAGCAAGCCCACAGGATGGGGGCCTTGTTTATTTGTTCTGAATTTATCGAGTACCTACTAAGTTCCCAGTCCTGTTCTAGGTTTTTTAGGGGATAGAAAGAGGATTAAGACCTGACCTGTGCCCTCTAAGAGTTTGCAAGAGAATCTTCTTTTGTATGGAACATTGGATTCAGGGTTATAATCAGTGACTGTTAGGTATTATGTCACAGTTCATTTTAGCATGCTCATTCAGGAGAAAATGGAAAACAAAATGAATTCTGGTAAGTCTGAAAAGTGTCTCCTGATCTCCGATTTCTTAGAACTTTTGTAACACTTTGTGAGCCACATGGCACAGAATTCAGTGCTATTGTCCTTCGGTGTGCCTTAGTTTCCCATGGGTGAATTTTGTCTCTTCCTGGGTAGATTGTCATTGCCCCATCCTTTGCTTGGTGCTCTGGTTACTACTCTGGTGGACAGAAGACAGGGTAACACAATCACAAACTCAGAGTGGAAAGAAACTTCACAGCTCAACTAATCCTCATGGTGTGTGAATAAAAATCTATAATATACCAGATAAATGTCTGGGGGGGAGAGAGGGGAAGAGTGAGAAAAACGCTGGACTTGGAGTCAGGAAGCCCTGGGTTTGAATTCCACTTCAGACATATAATAGCTGTGTGATCCTGGTCAGTTCCCTTCACCTTTCTTAGCCTCAGTCTCCTGATCTATATAGTAGGGTTTGTAGTGAGGCTCAAAGGAGATAATTGATATACAATGCTTTGCAATCATATATTGCTATAAATACCAGTTATTCTTTTACTTCTTAGTGAAGCCATGCAGACTCTTACTGATCCCCTTTACTTTTTCTAAATGTTCATATTCCTGTGTTAATTTGAAATTTTGGAATTTTGCCAGAAATCCAAGTCAAGCTCATTGGCCCATAGTTGCAGATTGTTATCATACTTATTTTGAAAACAAGGACCTTTGTGCTCCTGTCCTTTAGTAGCTCCCTTGCTCTTCATGATCTTAGCACAGTGTTTAGCACGCCAGCATTTAGCACAGTGTCTGACCCGTAGTAGGAACGTAATAAATATTGACTGATTGATCTTTCAAAAGTCATGGACAGTGGTTCATTTGTTCTATCTGTGGCTGCTTCAGGACCCTGGATGTAGTTTATTTGGGCCTGGTGATGTGAACTCAAGAGCACTTATTACCTATCCTGGGTACAGGGCTTGGCACATAGCAAGCCCTCAGTAAATGCTTGTTGATTGATTGTTTAAGTTGTAACTCCCTTTTAACCATTTTTAGTACCTTTAGGGTATAAAGATTATTGTTCTTGGCAGAAAAGAAATAGAAGCAGAAATGCATTGAATAGTTCTGGCCTCTCTTTATTAACCATTACCATGATTTCATCCATCCTAAGCAGCCATCTTCTCCTTCCATTGATTTCTCCTCCTTTACCTCTAGCATAGCTTTACAAAACAAAAACAAAAAACATCTTTGTTGCAATTAGCATTTTGACTGTAGCCCTCCCAACATCTTCTTTACAGGATCACAGGATCACACTACATTTATGTATTTAACCTCCACTTTTAAAAATTCTTGTTTTCATCTTCTCTTCTTGATTTTTAAAATATCTAAGTTGGTCAATGAGTTCCCTTTGTAATCACAGTAATCTTTTCAGGCAAATCCCCTTTTTCTTTCTCAGCATATAACTGTTTCTTGTTTTGCCTTTGGAATTTCAATCTTGAAAATTTCTCATTTCTGCTGGTCTGATTTCCCCCCATAGAATTTTATTCTGTGGAAACTTATACATTCTTTCCTTGAACTCTTTTAAATCTGCTCTTCCCAAATCTTGGGCACAAATCTATCAATGGTGGGCTTTCTTTATCTCTATCACAAATTCAAAGATAGAACACTCTCATCCCTCTGCTCCACCTCCCACCCCTATAAAGATTCTGATTATTTTCTCACCAGTAACCAGTTGGTGAGAATCAGATACAGCATAGAATTTTCTCTCATTGGTTCCTCTACTTTTCAAAAAATGAAATTACCAGTAAGGTAAATTAATAGATTATAAAATGAGCAGCAAAAGAAAGTGAGCAGTTGTCTGGATAGCTGAAGTTCCTTACCACTCTCTGTGTCACATCTCCGTGTCAAACTTCTTATATGATTTCCAAATTCCTTGAGTATTTACACTTTTTGTTCAGGCAGTATGCTTTATACACCAAAGGACAACGTTGCTTCTATTCTGACTTTCATTCATTTTCAGCCAAATGTTCTCCATCATGCTTCCCTATTTTGGTCCTGAATTTCCTCCCATAAACATATATTATATAATGTGATTTTGGCTCACCTTCTTATCTAAACTTTTCCTTATAGGTATATCTTTTAAAAAAAACATATTTTAGTCATGGGTTTTATCCCCCCAACTCACAGTTAAATGTATGAAGTCAAATTTGCCTTATTGCCTTAGACAGGGGTGGGCAACCTGCATCCTTGAGGCCTCATGTGGCCCTCTAGGCCCTTGAGCGCAGACCTTTGACTGAATCCAAACTTCACAGAACAAATCTGCTAAATAAAAGGATTTGTTCTGCAAAGTTTGACTTCGGTCAAAGAGCTGCACTTTGTTCTGTGAAGTTTGTGCTCGGTCAAAAGGCCGCATCCAAAGATCTAGAAGGCCACAAATGGCCTCAAGGTCCCTGGTTCCCCACCCCTGCCGTCAGATCTCAAGTTCACCCTGTTTGTTCACCCTACTTTGTATATCAGCATCCTGACCTCTGAGGCCATGGGTCTTATTGCTGCTTCCTTTCTTGGATGTTTTTTCTCTTGTGAATTTAAGGGCATTTCTACTGCTATTCTTATGTTGTAGCTAAATCTCTAGGGTATCTAGCTTGGCAGATCTAAATAGGCAGTCTTCTTCCTCCCTCTTTTCAGTTAATAACTCCTTTGATCAAATTTGCAAGATTGCAGGCAAATACATCTTTTTAATTTTTTTGTTTTTATATTCATTTCTGAATATATTGGTATCTTTGCCCCTCCTCCTCTCCATCCTCTCCATTCTCTTATCCAGAGAACTTTCACTTGTAACAAAGAATTTCTTAAAAGCATATGGCAGGGGTGGGGAAGCAGTTCAGTAAAACCAACCAATACAAACAGAGTCTGAAAGTATATGTAACAGTCAACACTCAAAGTCTCCCTTTTCTGGGAATAAGCTTGGTTTTTATAATTAATTGGCTGTCAGGTAGCATAAAGGATAGAGCTATGAGGTCTAGAATTAGGAAAACTGGGGTTCAAATTTAACTTCGGACACTTATTACCTGTGTGACCTTGGGCAAATCACTTGAGCTCTATTTGCCTCAGTATCCTCAACTGTAAAATGGGAATAATAATAGCACCTACATCCCAGGGTTGTTGTGAGGATCAAATGAGACAATAATTGTAAAATGATTAACACAATGCCTTGGTTGTTTTTGTGGTTGTTCTTTCATTGGTATTAGTAAATATCGTAGTCACTGTATATGTTGTTTTCTCGTTCTACTTACTTCATTCTGCATCAGTCTATATATCTTCTTAGTCTTCTCTAAATTCTTCATATTCATTATTTGTTATGACACAACAATATTTCATTATACTCATGTACCATAAATGATTTATTCCCCAACGAATGGGCAGCTACTTTCTTTGCAGGTTTTTGTTAGAACAAAAAAGTGCTGCTGTGAATATTTTGCTGTTTATGCGACCTTTTCTTTCTGTCTTTGATCTCTTTAGGAGCATACACTAAGTGGTTGCATCTCTGAGTTAAAGAATACAAATATTTTTGTCATTTTTAGCATAATTCCAAATTGCTTTAAAAAATGGTTGAACCAATTCATAGTTCTACCGAGAGTATTACATGTGTCTCTGCAGTCCCTCCAACATTCACTGTGTTCTCTTTTCATCCTTCACAATTTGCTCAGTATGCGGTGAAACCTCAGAGATGCTTTGCTTTGCATGTCTACATTAGTGATTTAGAGCAGACTTTCATACAATTGTTAATAGTGTACAACTCTTTTGGGAACTGTGTTTTTCAGAGCTCTTGATTTTATAGATTCGTGTTCACTCTTTGTATATCTTTGTAAATCTTTGTATATCTCTTCTTTGTATATACCTTGTTAGAGATGTTTGATGCAAACATTTTTTCCTACTCAATAACTTTCCTTTGTATTGTCCTAGCTGCGTTTGTTTCATGGTTCATGTAACTAAAATTATCTATTCTACCTTTTGTGACTGAGTAAAATACATGCTCACCAGCTCTTGTTAACCTGTTCCGGCATTGACCAATACTCTGGTCATTCCCTTTATCTGAAGCCGTATTCCAGAGATCTGAAGCATGTTGGCAGAAACCTTTTTGATTAGCTATTAATTCCCCCAATCTGTCTTTCCTGTTGGAAGTTCTTGACTTTGATTAGTAACAATGATGAAAACACTACCTGTGTCCCTAAGTTTTATGTTTGTTGTTTTTATTCAACACTTTACAATTTTAGGCCTTGCTCTAGAAAACTTTGTTAGTCTAGGTGAAGAGGGAACATCTTATCTGAAGACTGAAAGAATTTGAAAAAAAAACAGATAATAATAATCACGAAGGGTAGCATAAGATAAAGTGTGAGTTGTAAAGGAACAATCGATGTATAGTGGAACAGTTAGGGAAAGCTTCCTAGAAGGATTTGAACTTTAGCCATACTTGGAAAAATGAGCAGGATTGCTTAGACAAAACAGAATATGGGCCGCCTATCTCCTCTTCGTAAACAAAAAGTTACAACATCATTTCTCTATCCACTGATGGAGCACTGATTTTATTGATCAAAAGACAAATTGTCCTGACAAATCTAGTCATGCAATGGCCATAGCGTGGGGAAAAAAGCATACTTTCCCCCCGAAAGTGAAATATCAATTACTTAATAGAAAAATACTAATGAACTGCTTTCCTTCTTCGCACTAAATATAACCACTGGAAAGTACCTGGTACAGACCTTTTCTTTAAAATCTGTTTGTGTATTTCTCTACATGCTCCATCTTGGTTCCAAAAGTAACCCTTCTTGAAAAATTAGAAAGTCTTGATTTTTTTCTCCTTTGGCCAAGTGCTACAATCTTGTTCTGGGCGTATGTTTAAATGAAAAGAACAGGTCAGGAACGACACAAAGTAATTTAAAGGCCTTGCACCACAATATGTGGGATTGCCCACAGCTACACCTTGCAATCACCCAATTCATATTTTAGGTCCTGACATGAGAGTTCATAGTATTTTACAATTCTATGTTCCATGTCAGTGGCTGACTGTGGAGCTGAATATCAGTCCTATTTAAATCTGCAAGAAAATAGCTTCAGGTGACATAACCTTTCATGTAGTACCACTGTGTACATATACAAATAATTGAGGCTCTTGACCCTGTCTATGCACATACAACTGTAAGTACAAACTTGACATTTTGATTCTGCTTGTAGCCTTTCTCGTTGTTATTTTCTGTTTCAATAATCCATTGCAGGTAGAAAAATGAAGGAAGGAAGCATGAATGATTAATGCTGTCAAGCTAAAATAATGTATTTAGAAAAATCTATAAATCTGTTATTTGTGGCATTTTAAAACCGAACACGACGGTCCTCGGTGCCAGTCAGACTATTTTACAGCAGATAAATGTAAGCGCTTCACAGCAGAATGGCAGGAGAACCTCCTGACCCCCCATCAGCTGGGCCCGGGACTTAGAGGGTCAGTGGGAACTTTCAGCTACAAATGAATATTTAGCACAAGTCAAATATTCATGAGTGCTTATGAATATTTATTGTCAGTCTATAAATATTACAAGGTGTAGTTGATTCATTTCAGGGGGTGGGGTGGGGAAAGGAAAGGGCTTGTTTTGCATCTCAATATTTTGATTTCTCCACCAACTGGGCTCTCCAAGGTGCCAGAGAGTCCAGTTGCTGGCCAACTGGCTGGGTGTCTCTTCCTCCAGGCCAGGCCTTATTGCATTTGGTCCTGCTGTGGAGTTGAAACTTTATCAAATTTGATTCATTGGGAGCTTTCTCTTGCAACTCTCTCTCACCTGTGCACACTGATCCATTGGACACAAGCAGGAATGCTTCATAAGTAGACTGGGGACAGAGAGACAGTGTGACAGTTTTCCCCTATGAAAAACGCAAGGGTTGTTTATTAAGAGCTCCCTCTAGAAGTGGGTAGTGAGGAGAGCTCTGATATACCTGCTTCCTACCCTCAATGTCCCCCCCTCACCCATAACAATCAAGTAATTATCACAAACTCATGTTTATCAAAAAAATATTTTCTTTAAAATCACCAAGGGACCCTTTCATGTTAAAAGTTGTTTTCTCACCACATGCCGTTCGCTTACCATATCACCACTGATATTTATTCCATGTTACTAAAAGTCAACTCAGTTAGTAGTCATGTATCAAGTAGACATTCAAGTCACCAGGAATTCAGCTGAATTAAACAGATATCAATTCAATTGTTTCACTGCCTCTGTAAAACTTACATTAAAAGCAGTGCTATCAAATTTCCACTGATAAGCAAATCATGTAAATAATCATGGGTGTTTGCAGATTAAAAAATAATTAGAGCCTGATCTATGGCAGCAGCAAATGGCACCTGAAATCACAGGTTTGGAGTGTTTGGGGTAATGCAGATCGTGAGTGTCGGTGCCCTAGGAAAGGTGTGAGTTCACAGTTTGAGGAGAAAGTTGGCTTATCAGGAAGATAGAGCTCCATTATGGTGCAGAGGTACGATTTGCTTACAGTATTTTCAGTCTCTCTCAATGTCCTAGAGGTCATGAGATCACAGTTACATGCTGTCACTCAGCGGGGAGAAGTCTCCTCTGTTTCCCAATACTCTAAGAAAATATACTGAATTTCAACCACAGAAATAATCATTGGTTAGTTGTTAAGGAAGATTGCGGTTGCTTTGTGGAGTTGAGAAGCATCAATATAAACCATATTCCCTCTCTTCTTAAGTCTGGAGTGATGATCAACCCAGAAGCTAGAGCTAATGTTACAGTGAAAACATTTTCTGAAAAATCGACAGTATTTTCAACTCTGCTCCTCCCAGAATACTCTGCCCTTTTTTACCCCAATCTACACCAGGGACTGCTGTTATTGTCTTTGTAGCTGTAGTGTCTAACACATAATAGATACTTAATAAATGTTTTATTGGGGGAAAAAAAGGATTGGAGAAGTTTGTCCTTGATTTGCTCTGCTACCTCCTTTTCAGGATCCCAATTACCTCTCCTCTGATCCCTTGTCCCACATACTTAGCCTCTCTCATTCCCAGGTGGTCTTGAAATCCATTAGTAATTGTGTGTGTGTGTGTGTGTGTGTGTGTGTGTGTGTGTGTGTGTGTTTTAGAAGTGGGGATGTGGGGGTGCTCCTCAATATCTTTCCATAGTATCCTAGAAGTAGTTTTTCATTTTTAACAAAGTTGACCCTTCTGTCTTCCTTCTACTAATTCCCACCTTCCTCAATCTGTCTCTGTCTCTCCCCTCCCCCTCCCCTCCCCCCTCCCCCCTCCCCTCTCCACATTCTCTCCACCCCTCCCCTCCCCTCCTCTCTCTACTCTCCTCCTCTTCTCCTCTCCCCCCCTCCCCTCCCCTCTTCTCCTCTCCTCCCCTGACCTCTCTTCCCCTCTCCTCTGCTCTCCTCTCCTCTACCTCCATCTCTTTACCCCACTCCTCCCATCTTTTCTTTTTCTCTCCTTTCCTCTTTCACTGGGACATTTTTTGAACTCCTTCCCATGGTCTTTTGTG
This sequence comes from Pseudochirops cupreus, assembly GCA_028627135.1. NCBI lineage: Eukaryota > Metazoa > Chordata > Mammalia > Diprotodontia > Pseudocheiridae > Pseudochirops > Pseudochirops cupreus. The sequence continues at coordinate 246,619,039 of CM053581.1, read as the reverse complement.
TGAGAAGTGCCTTGGGTCTGAGATCATGATTGCTACCCTTGCTTTTTTACTTCAACTGAAGCATAATAGATTCTGCTCTAGCCCCTTATTTTAACTCTGTATGTTTCTTTCTGTTTCACATGGATTCTAATTCATTCTAACTGCTTCCTGCTTCCATTATATGAGTGATCACATCCCATTCCCACTCACAGTTATGATTACTGTGTATTTCCCTCAATCCTATTTTTTTCTATTTCTCCTTCTCTCTCACTCTTTTTATCCTGTCCCTCTTCAAAATTGTTTTCCTTCTAACCACTACCTCCCTTAATCTACTCTCCTATTTGTGATCCCCCCATATCACTTATCCCCCTCCCTTCCTATTGCCTACTGGGTAAGACAGATGTGTGTATGTGTGTGTGTTTTCTTTCCTCTTTGACCCAATTCAAATGAGAGTGATGTTCAAGTATTACTCACCTCCTCCCCTTTATTTCTCCCTCTACTACAAAAGCTCTTCCTTGGACACCTCTTTTATGTGAGAAAATTTTCCTCATTCTATCTCTTTCTTCTCCTACTGCTTCCTTCTTTCTCACCCTGACATTTTTTTTAGATTGTCCCAACATAATCCACTCACATTCACGCCTCTGTTTATGTAAACTCCTTCTAGCTGCCCTAATGATGATGCGGTTTTAGGAGTTACATATATCATCTATAAACTATAAATAGTTTAACTTTATTGAATTATTATGATTACTCTTTCATATTTATCTTTTTCATGTTTCTCTTCAGTCTTTTGTTTGAACGTCAATCAGTTCTGGTCTTTTCATCAGGAATGCTTAGAAGTGCTCTATTTCATTAAACATCTACTTTTTCTCCTGAAGGATTATTCTCTGTTTGGCTGGGTAGGCTATTCTTGTTTGTAATCCTAACTCCCTTGCCTTCCAGAATATCACATTCCAAGCATTCTGATCCCTTAACTTGGCAGCTATTAAATCTCGTGTGATCCTGCCTGTGCCTCTATGATATTTGAATTATTTCTTTCTGGCTGCTTGCAATATTTTCTCCTTGACTTGGGAGCTCTGGAATTTGGCTATAATATTCCTGGGAGTTTTTATTTTGGTATCTCTTTCAAGAGTTCATTAGTAGACTTTTTGAATTTCTATTTGACCCTCTGGATCTAAGATATTGGGGCAGTCTTCCTTGATAATTTGTTGAAAGTTGATGTCTAGGCTCTTCTTTTTCACCATGGGTTTCAGGTAGTCCAATATTCTTAAATTATATCTCCTTAATTTATTTACAAGTCAGGTTTTTTATTTTGATGAGCAATTTCATATTTTCTGCTGTTTTTTATTCTTTTCATTTTGTTTTATTGTTTTGTAATGTCTCATGGAGTCATCATTGTACATGTGGTTAATTCTAATTTTTAAGGAATTCTTTTAATTAGTGAGTTTTTGTGCCCATTTCAACATTACACCAATTCTGTTTTTTAAGGTGCTATTTTCTTTGGTATTTTTTGTGCCTCGATTACCTAACTGCTAATTCTCTTCATAATTTTCTTGCATCACTCTCATTTCTTTTCCCAATTTTTCTTCCACCACTCTTGTCTCTTTAATTTAACTCTTTCACACTGTTGTCTTCTGAGTTTATATCTTGGTCTTTCCTGCCACCATAGTAATTGTTTTATGGTCAAATTTTTCTTGTTGTTGTTTGCGCATTTTTCAGCCTATTTCTGGACTTTGAACTTTATGCTAAAATTGAGTGGGAAAGCACTGCCCTAGGCTTCAGGGTTTTTCTTTTGTTTTGTGCTGCTGTTTTCAGAACTTGCTCTGGGGGTCTGCAGGTTTTTACTGCTTCCCAGGTGGAGTGATCTGGAAAGAGGTGTAGCCACTGCATTCCTGGTAGCCTGGTCTTTCTTTACTTAGAAAGGGCTCCTGCTCCCCTGCAGGTGCCAGCACTAGCACTTCTTGCTTTCCTGGAACTGTGACCCAGAACTGCTTATGGGCGACTGAGCTGCCAATTAGCACCAGCTGAACCTAGTACCAGCAGAAGTGCCACTTTCATATCTTCCTTACCAGTTATCCAACCCTCTTATAGTCTTTGGGCTGAGAGTTCCTGAAGCTGCTGCTATTACTGATGTTGTGGTGGCCTCCCACGCCCACTGCTGGTGCTGTTTCTGCCCTTTGACCCCCCCACACACACTGGTTTCACATACCTCTCCCATCAACTGTCTGAGTTGTCTTAGGATAGAAAAAATGTTTTACTTTGACCTTTTGTTGACTCTGAGGATCCAAAGTTCGATTGGAGGAGCTATTTTAAAGTTTTTTTTGGAGGGGAATATTGAGGGAGTTCTTCTGGAATGTGGTCTAGACCCAGCTCTAGACTCTAGACTCAACCCTAAATCCTCAGATTTTTTGGGTAAAACTTTGCAAAAGCCTCAGTCTTCTGCTCTCAGAAATGTCTTTCTTTGTACCCCAGCTCATTCTTTTTTTTTCTGTCTGTCAATCAATCAATCAATCATTAATGAAATACCTGCTATATGTTAGGCTCTGTGCTTGGTGCCAGGGACACAAAAACAAATGAAATAGAACCTTTCCTAACTGATCTCATATTCTATTGTGGGAGACAATTTTTGTTGTTCAGTTATTTCAGTTGTGTCCTACTCTTTGTGATCCAATTTGGGGTTTTCTTTTTTTTTTTAAATTAAATTGGTTTATTTACTTTTAGTTTACAACATTCAGTTCCATGGTCCCTTGAGTTTCAGATTTTCTTCCCCCCCACCCCCACTCCTATCATGGCAGCATGCACTGGAATATAGGATCTACAAATATCTTCACATTAATACTTGGTCAGTTTGTAAAGGATTATAACTGATGGAATGATCAGTGGGAAAGAGGAAACAAAACAAAACAAGAAAAAGAAACACAGCAAGTAGTTTGTTTCAATCTGCATTAAGACTCCACAGCTCTTGGGGGGCGGAGCCAAGATGGCAGTGTAGCAGCAGCAACATATCGCAGCTCTCACATAGCCACCCCAAAATACCCATAAAATATGACTCTAAACTAATCCTAGAACTCCAAAACACACACAAATATACTTTCCACTGAAGTCAGCTTGGCTACAAGGAACCGTATCAGCACTGCGAACCAAAACCAGCCTGGCATGAAGCCCTGGCTGAGCCCCAGGGACGGCTGGACGGAAGGAGCTGGGGAGCCTCTGGTGAGCGGATTAGTGGCAGCTGCAGCTCAGAACTAGGTCAGTGGGACTTGCAAAATCGGGGGAGAAAAGCGGTCTGGCCAAAAGGCCTCCAGGGCTGGAAAGCGAAAGGAAGAGGTTTTGCACCCGCCTCTGAGTTGCAGCTTCCGCACCCTCAGCCT
>CM053581.1:246566404-246615189 GCA_028627135.1 Pseudochirops cupreus | reverse complement strand
CCCAATTTCCCACTTCCCTCTTAATCTTGGTTACATTGGCTTTGTTTGTACAGAAACTTTTCAATTTAATGTAATCAAGATTATCCATTTTGCATTTTATAATGCTCTTCAACTCTTCTTTGGTCATAAAGTCTTTCCTACACCATAAATCTGACAGGTTAACTGTTCCTTGCTTCCCCAGATTATTTATAGTATCAGCCTTTATACCTAGATGGTATACCCATTTAGACTTGATTTTGGTGTACAGCATTAGATGATGGTCTATGCCCAGTTTTTGCTAATGGCATATTTTCTAACAGCAGCATATAATTTCTTTTTTAATGTGGGTGACGTTAGGGAGATGTCAATCATAGGATTTCAGAGCAAAAGATTTCCTCACTTATTAAATTTGGAGATTGAACTATGTGATTGGTAAAGTTTTGAGAGGGTAATTACTTACCCAAGATTACACAGCTATTTAGTGTGCAACCTCCTGGTCTAGGAGTAGAATTCTGATCTTTGGACTCATAGGCTTTTGTTCTCTCCCTTACATTGCACTGATTTTCTGCCTTCCTGTTGTTCCTCACATCATATCCTGTAGGCAACTGGCTGTTTCCATTGCCAACGTACAATGCCTCCAAAACACATGATTAAAGACAAGGCCTATCATACTCAGCCTTCAGCAGTTCCTGCTTGTTTTTTTGTTATTCTGTTGGCTCCTGTGTTTGGAAAGGCTGGGGCATCCCATTGGTTCAACAGTATTACTTTAGGCATCTACCTGGCTTCCTTGGAAGCTCATCAGACAAGCAGCATTTATGAAGGCAGGGGAGAAGGCATGGAATTGGTGCACCTGAGAGAACAGGATGGATTTACAGCTGGAAAATGGGCAGTAGAGTAAGGGACAGAAGCTCTTCCAGGGGCTTCATCTGCCCCAAACATCTTTCCCTTACCCCATAATCCCCAGCCATAGAGAAAGCACTCTGCTACCATATATTCTTTCAAAGGTATAACTGTCCTGTAAAATGCATATAAAATGTTCAGCACTATGAGCCCGTTTCTTTCTCCTAGAAAAGACCCATGAATTCTGACTTTTACTCACTTCTATACCTAGCTGCCTCTATGCCTCCTAATAAGTGTTAGATGATTAGTAAGGAGGACCTCAAAGGGGAAAGAACACTGACCCTGAAGAAGGAACACATTGATTTTTAATTCTGACTTTGTAACCTTGAGCAAGCTATTTTTAAACTTTTGGGACCTCAAAATCCTTCTTTGTAAGGGCAGTTAGGTGTCACAGTGGATAGAATGCTGGGCCTGGAGTCAGGAAGACTCAATTTCATGAGTTCAAACCTGGCTTCAGACTAGTTGTGTTACCCTGGGTAAATCACTTAACCCTGTTTTCCTCAGTTTCCTCACCTATACAATGTGCAGAGAAGGAAATGATAAAACCACTTCGGTATCTTTGCCAAGAAAATCCTAAATGGGGTCACAAAGAGTTAGATATGACAGAAACAACTAAATAACAACAAATTCCTCTTTGTAAATCATAGGGTTTTTTTGTTTGTTTGTTTGGTTGGTTGGTTTTTGGAGGGGGGAAGGCAGGGAAATTGGGGTTAAGTGACTTGCCCAAGGTCATACGGCTAGTCGGTGTTAAGAGTCTGAGTTGGGATTTGAACTCAGGCCCTGACTCCAGGGCCAGTGCTCTATTCACTGCTCCACCTAGCCGCCCCTATCATAGGTTTTAATTAAATGACCTCCAAGGATCCTGATAGCTCTAAATCTTAAGACAATATGAACTTAGATTCTGACTACATTATATTACTCCTTAGAGTAATAATATGGAGGCATTTGCTTTGTGGCCCAAGGTAAATTCCTTGTCTGTTCTTTTTCTCTTCTTCCAGTCCCCAAGAAAAAGTATAGTCCTCAGACCCTGGGCAGAAGCACTTCTCAAAACTCAAAGAACTTATTGGTCTTGAGCTACAGAAATCTGAATTTACTGGTACATCAGAGATAGAATAGGTCTCAGAAATCATCTAAATGAACTTGGCTAACATAACTAAGGCCCAGAGAGATGACATTTGTCCAACTCAGGGAGCTAGGATCTCATATCACTGACATGTTCTGGGCCCACTCGTAAACATTTCACTGAGGGCACAATCCACCTGCTGCCCTCCTGCCCCGAGATTCCTACTATCTCTAGAGTCTTTTCCCAACTTCTGAGCAACTCACTTTCCAGAATACCAAGATCTCATTCTAGTTCTAGTTTCCAATAGCAGCAATCTCTAAAGGGGAAATGTGAGACCCTCTTCTTTTGTTGATTTGAGATCCTTTCATAAGAAGATTGGTTGAAGGAATCCAGGATGGTTTGCCTAGACAGAGATTTGCTATGTCCTTGATTTCTTCAAGTAGTTGAAGAATTGTCTTATGGAAGAAGGATGTTCTTTGCTTGCTTCCAGAAGGCAAAATCATTAGAAAAAATGAGGAGAAGTCAAGGTGAAGAAAATTTAGGTCATATATAAGGAAAAACTTCCTAACAACCAGTTTCACCCTTTAAGATGCTCTTGTGAATTGCACTCAATTGTTTCCTTGCTGGCTGACATTGGTTGAGATTATTTTCAGAAAGTCTCAAAGAAGGTGCTTGGTCAAGCTCTGATCCCTAATCCTACTCCATAGTAGTTCAGATGCTATTTGTCACTGCTGTCCTTGTCCTCATGTATATGAGTATGAGTGTGAGTGAGAGTGTGAGTGTGTGTGTGTGTGTGTGTGCGTGTGTGTGTGTGTGTGTGTGTGTGTGTGTGTGTGTGTGTGTGTGTGTTGGTGAGGAGCTACTCATTCTCAGTGGCCAGAGGGGGGCATTCCAAGGAAGCTGAGCATCTCCAGGTTCATCCCCAGCCCACTTCTCTCCCCTGGCAGTGGGTTAGTTTCTGCCCTGCCTGTCATTTCCAGGGAGTCCTATAATTGCTTGATTTGCATCTTGAAAACCTCTAATAACTTATAACAGCAAATAAATAACTAATGAACCATCTTGCAGCTTCTCTCTGGATGCTCAACCACCCCACGTTTAGTTTGATGTTGCCATATGGGGTGAGCTGCTCTTTAAAGCTGAGGGATTTGGCCCCTCAAGTGCATAGAGAGCATGTGAACAATGGACTTATTACTTCTAGGAGTAAATCCGATTTCGCTCCTCAATCAATATGGTGTTGTAGTGGAAGGAGCACTAGCGCTGGAGTTAAGGGAGACCTTGCTCCAATTCCCACCTCTGACACAAGCTATGTGGCCATGAACAAATCACTTATCCTCAGTAGGATCAACCCTGAAATGGGAAGAATAATACCTCACCGAAGGTTATTATGAGGTAATGCATATAAAGTACTCTGTAAGCAAACTTTAAATAGGTTTAGATTGGCTTGTTCTTATAATTTGGGTAACCTTTCCTTGATTTTCACCACACAGTGCAGGGGTGATAACTTTTCTGAGGAAAAAAAAAGATACTTCTGGTTTCACCTGAGCTTGCTTCTGTAAAAATATATAAGAGCAAAGGTCACAAGCCAAGTTGATGCTCCTTTCCCACAAAGCCTTTCATTAATTTCCCAACCCAAGCAGAGTTCTACCTCAGTTTCTTACACAGAGAGAAGAGCAAAAAGTGAAGGGTGGGTTTTTCATTTGCCTTTGGACCAGCACCATTTCAGATTCTTTCTGCTCCTGTGCCAGATGTTAAGGATTTCAATTCTTTGGTTTATGTCTGGTTGCAACGACAGAAACTTCTGATAGATACTGTTTATTGTGGGATTCAAGAAAAAAAATTGGAAATTGGTAAGAGTATGTGGGGGGAGCCCTTAGCTACTGAAGCTTTGAAATTGACTCACATCCTGAAAACTACATTATTTTATATCCACTCTGAAAGGGTAATATCAAACTTATGAAATATTTACTAACTTGGCGGCATAAACAACAAATCACCTCTTTTGCATTAAATATTTTTGTGAAAGATATTTTAGTAAAATACTGCAGCATGCAATTTAATTACAATGAGTAATTAAAACTTAGAGCATAATCATTTTTGGCAAAAAGTCAGTTTTTGTTAGAATTTTAAGATAGAAAAAAGATGCATATTACGACCATAATACTGTTAGTAATTAAGATAAATGCATCAATTATTAAAGATGCAAACATGTCAAGCAAGCATAACTAATTATTTGAGCATGTTAACAGTTGTTTAATGTTAACAAGCAGTGAATTATTAAAGACCCCATGTGTCACATTTTGGACTGCATAAAATATAATGTTCTGGAATGTTTTATGATTTTCAAGTTTCTCTTAGATCTTCACTGGATTAGTTATAAAGTTAAGATAACTTGCCTTTAAACTGTATTTCTAAAATAATTAGCTGTGATCCTGCCTGGAGAGGCTGCATTTCTGAGATGGGGTCGCCTCTATGTGATGTGGGGGTGGAGGACTGAGCTGTGCCTCAGTCAGTCACATAGTCTAGGGAGATTGCTGTTGTTTTGGGGCGGGGTGAGTCTCCTGTAACGGGTTCCATACAACATGGAGGCTAACGCTAGAGAAAGCAGGATTAGAACCAAATAAGAAGATAAAACTTCTTTTTTTCTCACTCTACCAAGAGCTTTGTATACCCTGCACAGCTGTATAGCTCTGTTTTTTTTCTATTTAGAGATACACCTAGCAAACAGCACTTCATGCAATCATATAATCAAGATGCCAATTAAGACACTTGTATAAATCACATGCATAGCGATGGTTGGATTATTTTTGACTGTCAAACTGCAAATCAACACCGGCAACTCTTTTCTTGGGATTTAACCAGAGCTGAGTTTCAGCTCCCCCCTCCTTACCCAGTGAAACAGAATGGGGCCCCCTGGGAGCCAATCTGAGGCCAATCATGTCACCAGGGATATGGTTTTGAAGCTGTTTGTGTCCCAGGAAGCCCTACCTTTCAAATCTGCACATTTCCTCTTTCTGTTCCCTAACCAAAAAGAGGTATGGAGGAGACTCAGAGTAGGTTCTGTGCTTGGGAAGTCAGAGTAGGGCTGACAAGGAATATTCGGGTGGAGGTGACTCCTTTTGATGAGCTCAGAGTCAAAAAGGGAGATAAAAAGCTTACATAATCAGACCCCATTCAGCAGCAGCCTGAGGAGCTCACTTGTCAGAGTGAACCCTCTAGGGCTGCTTAGCACCCTGTTTTTGCTAGTTCTATTCCTGTTTCCCTCCTCTCCTACCCATGGAAACTCCTTGAAAAAGCCATCTATACTCAGAGCCTTTACTTCCTCTCTTCTATCTCTCTTCCAAATCCTCTACAATCTGGTTTATAACCTTATCATTCAACAGTATTGCTCTCTCCAAAATTACGGATCTTTTTTAATGTAAATTTTAACTATCTTTTATTGTACATATATACATTTCTCATTGTATCCCTCTCCTCATGCCTTACCAAAGATCTACCACTCCAAATAAAGAGAAAAAGGGAGGAGAGGGTAATCAGAAGCAAAACACTTTTGAGGAAGGACGGGGTGAAAGAAGAGGGGGAGAGAGGGAGGAAGAGAGAGAGAGAGAGAGAGAGAGAGAGAGAGAGAGAGAGAAAGAGAGAGAGAGAACAGAGTAAACGGGGCAAATAGGATGGAGGGGAATATAGACATCAATAGGAACTGTGAAAAAAAAATTGAAGCTAGTTTCTCCGATTAAGGCCTTGTTTCTCAAACATATAGAGAATTGAGTCAAATTTATAAATATAAGAGCTATTCCCCAATTGATAAATGATCAAAAGATATGAAGAATTTTCATATGAAGCAATCAAAGCTATTATAACCATATGAAAAAATGTTCTAAATCACTATTGATTGGAGAAATGCAACTTAAAACATTTTTGAGGTACTACGTTATACTTATTAGATTGGCTAATAGGGAAGAAAAAAGAAATGACAAATGTTGGAGGGGATGTCAGAAAAAATGAGACATTAATTTACTGTTGGTAAAGTTGTGAACTGATTCAACCATTCTGTAGAGCAATTTGGAACTTTGCCCAAAGGGTTACAAACCCAAGCATTCCTTTTGACCTAGCAGTAGTACTACTAGATCTGTATCCCAAAAGAGATAAAAGACAAAAAGGAAAAGAACCTATATGTATCAAAATATTTATAGCAACTCTTTTCTGGGGGTAAAGAGTTAGAAGTTGAGGGGATGCCCATCAATTGGGGAATAGCTGAAGAAATTGTAGTATGTGATTATAATGCAATACTATTGTTCTATAAGAAATGATGAGCAGGATGGTCTCAGAAAAACCTGGAAAGTCTTATACAAGCTGATGCAAAGTGAAATGTACTTACTGTGCACAAAGTAAGAGCAATATTGTAAGATGGTCAGCTGTGAATGACTCAGCTATTCTCAGCAATACAATGATCCAAGATAATTCTGAAGGATTTATGATGAAAAATGCTATCCATGCCCAGAGAAGGAATTGTTGGTGTTCAAGTATACCTTTTTACTTTATTTTTCTTGACCTTTTTAAATTTTATTTTGGTCTTTATTTTCTCTTACAATGTGACTATTATGGAAATGTCCTACATGACTACACATGTATAACCTATATTGAATTGCGTACCTTCTCAATGAAGAAGAGTCAGGAGGAAGGAAGAGAGAGAATTTGGATTTTTAAATTTTTAAAATTTTTTAAAATGAATGCTATAAATTGTTTTTACATGTAACTGGGGAAAAATAAAATACTAAGAAATTTTTTAAAGGAAGATCCATTCAGCAAAAAAAAAAAAAGAAAGAAAAAAAGTCTATGAAACTAAACAATATATTGAAAAAAAACCCATTGTTATATGCTATATTCCATATCCCCCACTTCACAAGAGAGCAGGGTTAGAGAAAATAATCTTGCTTACTATAATTTCATGGCATTCAGTTTTGTTTGCTTTTTGGTTTTGGTTTTTTTTTTTGCGCTTTTTGGAAAGGGGAATGTGGGGCAGTTGGGGTTAAGTGACTTGTCTAAGGTCACACAGTAAGTGTTAAGTGTCTGAGGCTGAATTTGAACTCAGGCCCTCCTGACTCCAGAGCTGGTGCTCTATTCACTGTGCCACTTAGCTGCCCCCATGGCTTTCAATTTTCATTGTTTTGTTATTCTTTCTGCTTACATTTTTATAGTCATTATGGATATCTTTCCTGGTTCTGCTTACTTTGTTTTACCTCAGTTCATATAATTCTTTTCATAATACTCTGTATTTATCATGTTCCTTATTTCTTAAAGTACAATAATATTCTCTTATATTCATGTAACACTGTTTCTTCAATCCCCAACCAACAGGAATCTACTTCTAATTATTTGCTAATTATGTTAATAAATAGCATACTTTCCGTGTTCTTTCATTTGATCCTCACAAAAAGTCTGTAAGATCTATTATCTCCATTTTTCAGATGAGGAAATTGAGGTTAAGTGTAGTTAAATGACTTACCCAAGGTCACATAATTAGTACTAATTGGTAGTGGAAGTAATATTCAAATTTGAGCCTCCCAGTCTCCAAGTCCAATATTCTATCCACGATACCACCTAGCTGCCATAAAAAGTGCTGCTATAACTACATCGGACTTTTCATTTTTTTTTCTTTTAAACTTCTTAATATCTCTTAAATGTTCAGACTCTTCAGATGAAAAGATATGAATATATTAGCCACTTTCTTTGCATAATTCCAAATAGCTTTCCAGAATGATTAGACCAAATCGTAGCTCTACCAACAGTGCCTCAGTATGCCACACCTTTCTACAACATTTCCAACATTGACTTCCCATTTTGTTTTTTTTAGTCACCTTTATCAGTTTGCTCACTGTGAGGTGAAACTTTGGGGTTGTTTTGATTTTCAGTACTTTTATTATTAGTTATTTGAAGTGTTTTTCATATGATTGTTGATAGTTTGTAATCTTTGGAGAACCCTGGCAATATCCTTTTACCACTTATCTTTGGGATGTGGCATTTGGTCTTGTGTATCTCAGATAGCAGATCCTTAACAGAAATATTTGATAGCAAGATATTTTCTCCAGTCGACTACTTCCTTTCCTATCCTGGTTGTATTAATTTGTTTCTGCAGAATCTTTTCAACCTTGCCGTTCTTCATCTATAGAAAGGTTTTCATCCAAATAGTTTAAATTCTATTTTAATTTATTATTTTTATGTCACATTTATTTTTAGATTCATGCCTGCTTTTCCTTGTCCCTACTCAGTGAATCATGTCTTATAATGAAAACAAAAAAGTAAAAATTATAGCAGATCACGAAAACAATAAACACATTAGCCATGTCTGTCAGTGTATGGAACACTCTATATATATAATCTCCTAGCTCACACATTTTCTCAATTCTTCTCTAGGACCAAGCTTCATATTATAATCACACAGTATTCAGTTTTGTTTTTATTGTTAATACGATTTATCTTACTGTAGTCATCATGTATCTTATTTCGCTTTTCCTGCTTGCTTATTCTGCATCAGTTCACATAAATCTTTCCATGTTTCTTGGAATTCTTCCTATGTATCAGTTCTTATGGCAAAATGAAATTCTATTGCAATCATATCCTACAATTTGTTTAGCCAGTCCCCAACTGATGGGTAATATTTGGTTTGAATATCTTTGATCCCACAACAATCGCACTGCCCGTATCACTCGGTTGTGAGGAAAATACTATGTGGACATGAAAACACCATATAGATGATGATGGTGATGCTTATTATACTTGATAGAAAATACAAGACAAACCCATGAGACAATGCAGTGAGTGTCATAATTAGTGATTTTGATGCCTAGTACAAGCAACACAATTCTCCCGCCCGGCCCAGGCAAACACTGTGAAATGTGCTCAGAAATGAAGTTTGTGATTTTTCAAGGGGGAAAAAAAGGAAAGAAATAATTAAGATAAATACAGTTAAGGAAGATGCTGCTGCTCATGAGCCACTGAATGAATGAGCATGTCAAAATTTTGCAACTTCTAAGATTCAGCAGTGAGGGGTGAAGCCCAGGCCTCTGCCCTATCCCCATCCCAATTCTATCTATAAATATAATCATTAAGACTTATAGGAGCAATTCCATTTCCATTCAACATTTATTAAGTACCCACTATGTTCAGGGAGGATATTGTGTGAACTATTACATGAAAAAGCACACCCCTGGGTTATTCAAGGTTGGAGATAAAAGGATGTTTAGAGAGAGATGGAGGCACCAACAGAAGCTTCTTGTCAAAGTATGTGTGACTCAAGGAAAACTACTATTTTAATGTTACACACAAACGACTAGAGGCCTCAGGTGTTTCAAGAAAATATGATAAGTATCTGTACCCTCCAGGTTCTTTTATTTTTTTTTTCAATCTTTGGTCAAAGGAAAAATCCAGAATTTTGGTCTAAAAATGACTTAGGTTGGTTTCATTTGTATTATGTAACATTTTTCTTTATTTTTTTTAAATTCAGAACTTAACAAATGTATTAAAAAAAAAAACCTTTCTTCACCAAGTAGAACAGAAAAAGAGGATTATATGTGAAACTGAAAATTTCTATTCTGTTGATCTTACTTTTAAAAAGGTATATAATAAGTTCAATATGTGATATTCAAAACTACCCTCTTCTCTGAACTCCCTTATCCTCCAGGCACTTAAAAAAATCTCACTAACATCATCATCATCATCATCATCATCATCATCATCTTCTTCTTCTTCTTCTTCTTCTTCTTCTTCTTCTTCCTCTTCTTCTTCTTTTTGAAGATGCACACACTTTTCTTAACTCTTCTTCCTCAACTCCTTCCTAGCATTTCTTTTCCATGCTCAGAATATCTCCACCTACCCACCCCTTGCCCCAGTAATTATTACACTGTGCATTATCTACCTCCATAAACAGGAACCAATAAAAGAATTCTGACCCACGAGTCATATTTTCAGAAAACACTAGAATTCTGGAAAAGAGCTTAGAGATTTCCATAATTCATATTCAATGATCCCAGAACTGGCCACAGATTCTGCCACAGAATCAATTCTCCTGACATTTTATTTTATTTTATTTCAAAATATCTATTTCACTCCGCAGACAAACAGATAACCAAGGCAGCATTTCCTAGTCACCTTATCTCTTAGAACAGGGTATGCGTACATTGGATATCCAACTTCACTGAGAAACAACCAGCTATAAGAAGACACACCTTGTTTCTAATTCACTGTGTAACTTAATGCATATTACTGTCTCTTTGCCTCAGTTTCCTAAACTATAAAATTATGGGTTTGGAGTAAATCATTTTAAAGGCCCATTTCAACTTTTGTTTTGTAACACTGTGACTCTTTACTCCTTCAGCCTATGTTCAAGAGGAGAAAGAAAATGGATTAACAGGACCTTGTTCTTTCTCCAGTAAATCAGGACACCCACCTCAGAAAGACCTAAACAACGGAAAACTACAGCCTTTTTTATCAATGGAGCAGCTGGCAGGAATTTCAAGGAGACCAAAAGGCCATACAACTCCTCTGCTTCACACTTTAACCAACCCATCATGAAGGCATTAAAGGAAATGAAGATTGTTTCACACGCCTAGAGAGGAGAGGGTTTTCCTTCAGGGAGATATAATGCCCAGAGAAGTTTAGTTACTGCTCCTTTGATCATACAGCCCAGCACTGCCAGACCCAAGACTAAGGTAGCCCAGTGTCCTGTTAACTCTCAACAAGTAATACAGTCATGAACTATGCTACATAAAGTGGTTATCTTTTTTCCCTTCTACCTACAGCCACTGATAAAACCAAAATTTAAAAAAAAAATAGAGGAATCTAGGAAAGCTTTGGAGATTTGGCAATTCTCCACCATTGTTTTCATAGGTCATTTGTCAAGATCCAGAAATGTGTTTGATGATAGTAATGTGGATAGTCCTTTTGAATGTGTAGAACTTCTAGAATTGGCAGGAAAGAACTGTTAGAATGTTCCACGGGGTTCTAAATTCCAGAGCTCTCTGGAGTTCCAGATCCTGAAATTGTGGGTCTCCCATCTCCAGTGCAAGAACTGGCGGCTGAATTAGAGTGTACCGCTGGCTCCACTCCAAATGCATTCCTTCATGTGTCAGCCCTGAATCTCTTCATATGTTAGGGTGAGCTGCAAGTACAGGAGTTTCTTCACTTCCAAGGCAGTTTCACCATCTGTTTCTATTATGGGAGTTTATGGCACAGAATACCTCAGACACTAGTCTCCATTTTTTTCCTGGCTTGCAGTTACAGCACTTTATGAACAGAATGATTAAAAGGTAGGGGCCTCCTTCATTTCCCCCCCATTTTTCTTGGCACATTATGGAATTCCAAAGGATTTTTACAGTTCATTTTATGAAGATGAAAGGTGATTTGAAAGAAAATTAAGAAATTATCGGGGAATGTAAATGTGACTGCAACTCAGCTTTTAAAAATCCCTTAATCTTGTCATGATTAAAAGGATTTTTCCCCCTACATTGTTTCCTCTTTGGACATGTATAAGAAGACAAAAGTTGAATTTATATCTTAAAATTTGCAAATAATTTTGGAATTTGATTTTATGGATTCATATGGTAGCTCCATATTTTTAAGACCTGAACTAAGGCAGATACATAGTGGATCTTTTAGTCAAAGGATTTCCCCATAACAGTCTTTCTTAATACTACACACAGAAGATCAAGCTAATTATCTCCTCAGGACAAGGCGCAAAGGCACTGAATCTATGATGGTGTCTTCAGAAATTCAGAATTCAGTGGATCATGGAGCTGAATGACAGTGCTTTTAGAACTGGAAGGAATTTCGAAGACCATCTGGTCAAATATCCTCATTCTATAGATTAGGAACTGAGACCCAGAGAAGTTAGCCAATCAATCAATCAATCAGTCAGTTAAAAGACCTTTTTTTAAATGCCTACTATGTGTCAGGCACAAAGCTAGGCTACAGAGCACTAGTACCATAGTCGGAACCATTTCTACTGGCTAGGAGCTTACATTCTAATGAGGGAGATGAATACAGGAATAAATATGTACGTTATAAATATAAAGTGAACAAATACCAAGATATCCAAAGTAGTTAAAATAAAAGACAGCCCAAGTGACGAGTTCAAGCTCACACAGGTGGTAAATAGAAGAGCTAATATATGAACTCAGCTCCTCTGACTCCTAGTCCTCTTTTTTAAGGAGAAAAAAAAAAAAGAAAGCTCTAAGTCTCCACTAAAATCTGATGAAGCCATTCTCTTCATCCTAAAGAACTCAAAAAGCTCACAATAACCATGACACAAACAATCGATACTACTCCAGGCATCAGATTAGGTGCAATACTAGGTCAGAGTAAACACTTAGAGAAGGCGCATTAGAGTTTGCTTGGCTCTAGGACTCAGCAGCTAAACCACAGCCAGACACCACAGGTCTTTCAGTAGCTTTGCATATGGGCAGGACAAAGAAATCAGATGTCTTCGCAGAGAGGTATCCTGTTTTATCTATGAAAGGACTAATCCCATGTGGAAGGGGGTGGTGAAGGGAGGAGTTGAGTGGAGGATCTTTCAGTGATGTGCCAGCAAGGGCCACCCTTTGCTTTCCCTTGGTAAATTAACTTCTCATTTCAACTATTCCAAGGAAATGATAAAGAAGACAAAAGCCATCCATGTGCACAGACTTCCATTCACTTCCTTTTCTGGCATTTCTTTAAGGTTTTTATTTTTCCCTTGTGAAAAAGGAAATAATATATGATTTAAAGTTCATTTGATAGAATGACAATTAAGGGGAAACCTCAGAGCTTGGGGGAGGGGTGAAAGAGATGAGAGGGTTGACAAAGAATTGTCTATTTGACAGCTAATGACTTCTACCACCCACCCACCCACCAACCAAAAGTACTTTGGGACATATCTATTTCTTTTAAATTTTTCTTAATATTTGCCTTCAATAAGCACTTGCGACAAACGAATACAGTCAAGCAAACCAAATCAACATTTTGACCATGACTTAAATTATAGGGTGGCTGAAAATTTTAGAGCCATTTTAAACTTTAATATCTTCAAGAGCACAAAAGTTACAAACTTACCCCAAAAAGATCATTTGGAAGTTAATTACTTATATTTCATTTATACCTGCTTAGCTTTGTGAATTTTGAATAATACATTTTAATTTCAACAAGACGAGGCTCCCTCTTATTATGTATTGCTTGTGTGAGACTTTGTAAAGGACACTTTCTCAGATTAGTGGATAAGTAGACTAGGTTCTTTTGCTTGGACACCTCAGTCATCTGATCTATCTCCATTAGACTTTTTCTTGTGGAGTCCCGTCAAAACTGTCATGTCAAAACCTCATTTTTGGGGATGATCTTAAGGATAGGACTAGAAATGAAATCCTTTCAATCACTGAGCAGCAGCTGATAAAAATTTTTACAAAATTCGAAAATCAACCAGAGCAATGTATAGCCAAGAAGGTGGCTATGTTAAATTTTAATAAGAAATGCATCAATATTTTAAACTTTTAAATAATTAACCTTTCAAAGGTCTTTTTTATAAGTTTGTAGCATTTATACCTCTCAAGTATAAAACTGCACTAAGACTTTAGGGAATGCATAAATATATACACACTACATATATATATATATGCACACACACACACTATATATTTATACACACACACACTATATATTTATACACACACACAACATATATATTTATATATACACACATATTATATATATACACACACTATATATATATATATACACATACATACACACATATATGTATGTATGTGTGTATACATACATACACACAAACATACCTCTGGTCTATCACTTCTCTATTCAAAAGATGAGAAATATGTTCTTTAATCAGATCAGTCACTGAGTTGATCAGAATTCTAAAGTCTTTCAAAGTTGTACTTATTTTTGAAAGTTCTAGTTTCAGATTATCTCACCTGAGATTCTTGGATCAGAATCAAGAGACCAAACCTAACTCTCTCACTAAGTAGCTTAGGTGAATCACTTGGGATCTTAAGTAAGCCCTGTCTCTCTTTCCTGGCCTGTTTCCTCAATCACAGTATATATAGAGGCTGGATTAGATGATCTCTGTATCTCCTTTCAGTCTTTAGATTCATTGGCCTTATGGTCACTTGTCCCTTTTGCTTAAAGACAGAGGGTGGAAAAAAACAGACAAATATATTTAGGGACGAGTACATTTTCCTTTGAAATGCCTAGTAGTCTATGAATGCATTTAACATAAAGTAACTTCCCTCCACCAACAGCAGATAGCATGCATTTTTGGCATGGCTCCTAGAAATGAATGATCTCACTCCACTGCCCTCTCACTTCTCAGCAGAACTGATACTGTGGTATCAGAGTTGCTGATTGGCTGATGACACCATAGCATCCAGGCAAATTCTGTCCCTTCTCCTGAGGCAGCACTATGGTATATCAAAGTCACACTCATCTTGAAATTTCAACACTCCTTCTCTACATTTCAGCAACAAGCATCTAGCAATCATGGGGTAAAGGCTGATGAAACATTAAAGATGGAGGCCCCTTGAGTAGCTTTTCAGTTACTAAAATGTGTCCTAAAGTCAGGTTCCGGAAAAACTCGTGTGTGTGTGTGTGTGTGTGTGTGTGTGTGTGTGTGTGTGTGTGTGTGTGAGAGAGAGAGAGAGAGAGAGAGAGAGTGACTGTATCATCAATATATCCAAAAACTCTATATATGTCACAGAAAAAAAGTACATGGGGAATCATCAGATTATTTGATTATGTTTCTGTTGACACTTCAGTTCTCAATCTGATGACCTTTTATTTTACTGTTTCTCAGTTCATTGTTCATCAAATGGATGTTTTTCTCTTTTTATTTTTTTAGAAAAGCAAAATGTTAGCCTTGAGGACCAAGGAATAAAATCAAGCACAACTTATCACTTTCCTATGTTTAGCAAACACTATTTTGCTTTACTAATCCCAACCATTGCTACCGGTAGAAACTCTGCAGAGCTCAAAGAGTCTGATGATTATTGATGAAGCTAACTAGCACATGCATCAAAAAGAAAAAGGAAAAAAGAGTATCACGGCTCTCATGTCATAAAACGATTTCCCTGGAAAAGTCAGTGGACTGGCACCATATAGAATTCTTCACGTAGTTGAACTCAATAAATTGTCATTATTCACAAAAACTATGTTCCTTGAAAGGGTCATGTTGCCATTTTTAGATGCCCCAGGCCTGTGATCAACTTCTCACCTTCCTTTTTTCCTTCTATAGTGTCTTTCCCACTGTGTTGCTGTTTTGTCTTGATAATTTTAGGGAAGTATGAATCAGACTCTGTACTCTGGGTGGCAGTTGCCCCTACAGGAGCAGGTCAGGGATACAGGATGTGGCAGGCCCACCCATTCTAAAAATATTGCCAGCATCGGAATCACATCATACTCCCCCAGTCACCCTCAATCTCACAGAACTGGATCCTCTCACCACAGACCAAAGTGTGCCTTTGCAGCTACTTCCTTTCCTAACCTGGATGTGAAAGGGACATTTGTAATGTCTTTCAAGACGTATGGGCAGTTCTTTTCAGACAAGAGTCAGGCCTTGATTTTTAAGGAGATTTTTAATGATTTTTGGGACCTGCAACATAGGCAAAGGATCAGAGATTCTATCTTTTTTATGTGCCATGGACCACTTTCTACCTTTGGAAGGCTAGTGGAGCCTAGGGATTCTTTCTCAAAACGTTTTTCAATGCAGAAAATACATAGGATTATAAAAGGAATCAATTATATCAAAAATAGTTATCAAAATATTTAACGTTCCAAGTTCACAGACCCCTGTATAATCAATTGATGGGCTTTCAAGGGTTTAGTAGAACCTAAGTTAAGAATCCCTATAAGACAGCATAAACATGCTTTGTTTCAATAGTTTTAGAAAATGAAAGGGAAGAAGGAAGTCTTAGTACAGTTTTTAGTTATTAAAGCTGGATAACACTGTATGATTTTAGAGAAAGACAAGACTCAGTTGCTGTGTATACTCATACAAATGAATAAGGCTATCAGAAACCTAATTTTAATTTTGAAGAGGTGGGGGGAGGTAGGTTCCATAAACATATCTTAATGTGATTCTCCTTTATTCCATTCTAAAGGACAGATCCATTTACTTCAACTTCCTTACTCAGCAAAATGTAGTCAGAATTCCAGTTTGGAAGATGAAACAGAAATCTGAAGTGGGGTGGGTGGGGTAACCAGCCAAACCTTGGAATTCCCTAAGAGCCTACATCAAAATAACTAGTTTTAAATTCAGATCAATTCTGCTAATAATAAAAACAAATGTACTTCAGTAATATTATTCATCCTGCAAATGATCACCCTTCACCTCTATATTTGTCCTGCTTTATGTCTTGGAGTCATGTCAGAAACATTTTTGCCTTTCCCCACTCCTCTTTGGGACTGAAGGAAATGCTTCTTGGGACTGGAGATTACGTCTTAGCCAGTGGATAAACATGTTCTGCAAGCCCTGATACTAGTTCATGCAAGCAGGGCTAAAGGCAGGAGGTTCCCTTGAGCTGTCTGGACTCCCCTCACTCTGGCCTGGAGAGCACCAATCACAGGCATCCAAGGTTGAAAGAGTTAAATGAACCAGCACTGGCCCCTCTCAACGCTAACCCCTGAGCCCCCTCTTCTCTCCTCTCCTCTCTGTGGGCTTGGGGTGATTAATGGTGTGATCCATTGCTGGAGGGAGTTGACAGTCACTCTCATTTTCCTGTATTTTCCCCCCTCTCACTGCCAAGGTCACAAGTAAGAAGGCCCCTCCAAGTTCTCTCTACTCGTCCTCCTTCACCCTCTCTCTGCCACGGCCTCATGAATCATTCCGTCTGCACATTGAACTCCTGATGCTTCTCTTGCACCAAACTGCCCGACTTCCGCAATTTTTCTTCATTCTCACTAACAATTTGGTAATGAAATATTGATTTTTAGTTAGATTCAAATAGATGTTATTAAGTTTGCATTGATAAATCGTTCCCTTTCTCGGGCTGGAAGTACCTCAGTCAAATTCTAACTGCGCTTTCATACCTGGTGATGTATTAATTTGACATATTTGTCACCCAGGCTGCTGGATTCAGTGGTGGAGGAGGGCGTCTGTCCTAATTGCTGTTATTTCACAGAGAAGGTGTAATTCTAGCTGATGTGTTTTAAGGATTTTAGTCCTAAAATCGGGTTGGGTAAACATTTCCTTTGGGGCTTTTATTTTTTTTTTTCCAAATTGTACCATTTCTCCAGTGAACCTGGTTTCCATTTGGGAGGAAAGGGTGGCCCACTAATTTGACTTTTTCCCCATGCATTTTGTTAATTAAATACATAACATCCTGGCAGCATTATAAAATATTGAAGCAAATTGACAAGTGTGTACCATTTCTCTTCCTAATATTTTTGGAGTAAAATTCAGTGCCCGCGGGCAAAAGACAGATGCTGTAGCAACCTTATACTTTGAACGAAGAAGCTGGGCAAGTTCCACCCCAAATGCAGAGCTCAGCCTACAGGAGCATGTATTTTGACTGGAGTGAATGGGAGTGTGGTAGAGAAACTAGGGTCATGGTTCCTTATGTATCGTTAAGCTCTGAGCCTTGTCTACCCCTTCCCCATCAAACCTTTACCAAATGTCCATAGGAGATAGTACCCTGTTCTAGACTCTATATGGACTTTAGGTAGACATAGTCCTCTCCTCACATGAAGGTCAAAGACAGTCCTGGGAGAGTAGGGTCTTTTAAGAGGATCTTGTTGATTTCCTGATTCAGAACATGTAGCAAATGATGTCAATTTAGAAAGAAACAAAAATAATGAAAAATAATACTTTTTACAAAAAAGTCTAAGGCCAAGGTAAATGTTGCTAACTCAGAGACAAATCAGCAGCAGCAAGAAAGCAGAAGCAGCTTCCTCCTCTTCAGCTGCCTGGGTTCCATGAGCATGGTTCCTATCCTGCTGTAGTTGAAGATAGGACTGGTTTTCTATGCTCACATGTCCTGGGCTGTGAAAGGAAGGCAGGTGACCATGTAGTGTGAGTTTAGACCCACAAATGGAGCTCAGTTAGTTCCTGTTTATCCGTATAACTTTCATGTCATATAGTACCATCCCTGAGCTAAAAGAATATTTGAGAAATTATTTAGCCTATCTTATTTAAAGGCAGCATGGGCCCAAAACAACTCAGAAAAATATTAATCATAATGAATCATTTCCAAATCTGTCTTCACATCAGGGTTCTTAACCTGGGGTTTCTGAATTTTTTTATTATGCTAATGACTTTTTCTTTTCTAAATACATTTTTTATTGATATCTTTTGTATCACCATAATTTCTCTGAATATTCCTCCCTCTCCTCCTTCCAGGAAGTAATACCATATAACAAATAGTATTTTTTAGACAAAAAGAAAACGATAAAAAAGTATAACTGATAAATATATTGAAAAAAACTGAAAATATGTGTAATGAACAATATTGTTGTCATCCCACCTCTATAAAGGGATATGGCAAGAGTATCTCTTCTTTTTAGCCCTGCTTGTCATTTATAATTTTGCAACATTCACTTTTGATTGTATATATATATGTGTGTGTGTATGTGTGTGTGTGTGTGTGTGTTTTCTATTCACTTTGCTGTAGTTATTGTCTATATCATATAGTTTTCTTGGCTCTACTTGCCTTATTCTGCATCAGTTTATGTAGATCTTTCCATGCTTCTCTGAATTTATCTCATTGGTCATTTCTTACAGCACAGTAGTAATCCATTATAATTTATTTATTTACCCATTCCCCAATGTATGGGTATCTACTTTGTTTCTAATTCTTTGCTAAATTGTTGTTTGTTGTTCAAATGTTTCAGTCTTGTCCAACTCTTTGTGACCCCATTTGGAGTTTTCTTGGAAAAGATGCTGGATTAGTTTGCCATTTCCTTCTCCAGTTCATCTTACAGGTGAAGAAACTGGGGCAAACAGGGTTAAGTGACTTGCCTAGGGTCACAGAGCTAGTAAGTGTCCAAGGGCAGAATTGAGCTCAGATCTTCTTGAGGCCAGGCCCAGTGCTGCCTAGGGTGCTACCTAACTTCCACTGCTATAAATGTGTTGATGTAAATGGAAACTTTATGCTAATCAGTGGTTTCCTTGGGATAGAAGCCAAGTAATAGATTATCTGGGTCAAAGGCATACATATTTTAGTCACCTTATATGCAGAATTCCAAAATTACTTTAGAAAATGGTTATGCTCACAGATCCACCAATAATGTACTAATGTGTCTTGATAACTTTATTCCAATATAATTGCTTTTTGTCATGTTATGTATTTTATTTTATGCATTTAAGAGTATCATTCTGAGAAGATGTCCATAGGCTTCAATGGAACCACCAAAGAGAACTATGACTCATGAAAAGATTAAAGATTCCTTATCTACACTGACCAAAGAATTTCCCTTTTTCACTCAGAGATTAGTCAGTGAAGAAACTGTGGGTATTCTAGTACATAGCTAAACCAATTCTACCTGATGGCCTAAACAAGTTAGACAAGAAGATCAAATCAGCTTTGGGGATCTCCACTAAATCACCCACCTTTGGAGCTACTGAACTCTGTAATTCACTTCAAAGAAAACCAAATATCAAGGAAATTTGAGAAGGTTCAGTACTAGTGCAATATTACATTGCCACAGTTTTTCATAATTTTCCTCCCAAAGATGGGGAAGTTTAGCTCAAGATGATTAATGTCAGAGTTGTCAATGTTCAACTTTTTCTTTCTTTATTGGAGTAGTTGGGTGTAATAGACCTGTATTCAAATCCTCCCTCTGTCACATACTTGCTTTGTGATCCTGGATAGGTCTCTTAACTTCTATATGTCCCAGGCCCCTGGATTTGTCTGCTAAGTCAAAGTTCATCTGTGGTCTGCTTGGTGAAGGAATTTTCCACAACAGCTAGTCCCTTCACTGATGAACTTATAGAGCCTTACTGTACTTGCATATTGTAAGCATTATCTTCATCTCTATTTTTTTTGAGGTTCACTACATTAGAAATGTATCGATTATCATGAAGCTCATATTGTTAACCTCTCCACTGGGGAGATTTCACTATATTTAATCATTATACAAACTAAAAGTCAGTCTTCATCTCTTCTATATGCTTCATTCCCTTCTCCTATCTAATTAGTTTCTAAGTCTGTTAAGTCTATTACCACATACCTCAAATCTATGCTTTTTTGCCAATCACATGGCCAACACCCTAATCAAGCCCTCATCATTGATTGCTCAGACTACTCTCAAATGGAAAAAAGTAACAGAAATCATATAATTATCTCAACAGATGCTGAAAAAGCTTTTGACAAAATATAGCACCCATTCCTATTGAAAACACTGGAGAGTATAGGAATAAATGGAGCTTTCCTTAAAATGATAAGTAGTATCTGTCTAAAACCATAAGCTAGAATTATCTGTAATGGGGATAAACTAGAAGCCTTCCCAAAAAGATTAGGGGTGAAACAAAGATGCCCATTATTACCATTATTATTTAATATTGTACTAAAAATGTTAACTTTAGCAATAAGAGAAGAAAAAGAAATAGAAGGAATTAGATTAGGCAATGGGGAAGTAAAACTATCACTCTGCAGATGACATAATGGTATACTCAAAGAATCCTAGAGAATCAACTAAAAACTACTTGAAATAATTAAGAACTTTAGCAAAGTTGCAGGATATAAAATTAACACATACAAATCATCAGTATTTCTATACATTACCAACAAAATTCAGCAAAAAGATATAGAGAAATTCCATTTAAAATAACTGTAGACAATATAAAATATTTGGAAGTCTACTTGCCAAGACAAACCCAGGAATATATGAATACAATTACAAAACACTTTTCACACAAATAAAGTCAGATCTAAACAACTGGAAAAATATCAAGTACTCATGGGTAGGCTGAGCTAATATAATAAAAATGTCAGTTCTATCTAATTTACTTATTCAGTGCCATACCAATCAAACTATCAAAAATTACAGAGCTAGAAAAAAATAATAAAATTCATCTGGAAGAACAAAATGTCAAGAAAATCAGGGGGATTAATGGGAAAAAATGCAAAAGAAGGTGGCCTAGCCATGCCAAATTTAAGACTATTTTATAAAGCAGCTCTCTCAAAAACTATTTGGTACCAGCTAAGAAATAGAATGGTGGATATGTGGAATAGATTAGGTACACAAGACACAGTAGTAAAAGATTATAGTAATCTACTGTTTGATAAACCCAAAGACTCCAGCTCCTGGGATAAGAACTCACTATTTGACAAAAACTGCTGGGAAAAATGGAAAACAGTATGTTAGAAACTAGGCGTAGACCAACATCCAATACTGTATACCAAGATAAGATCAAATGAGTTCATGATTTAGATGTAAAGGGTGATACTGTAAGCAAATTAGGAGAGTAAAGACTAGTTTACCTGTCAAATCTATGGAGAAGGGGAAAATGTATGAAAAAACAAGGGATAAAAAACATAAAAGGCAAGATGGATGATTTTGATTACATTTAATTAAAGGGGTTTTGCACAAATAAAACCAATGCAACTAAGATTAGAAGGAAAACAGAAAGAAAAAAGATACAGCAAATTTTTCTGATAAAGGCCTCATTTCTCAAATACATAGAGAATTGAGTCAAATTTATAAGAATATAAGTCATTTCCCAATTGATAAATGGTCAAAGTATATGAATAGGCAGTTTTCGGATGAAGAAATTAAAGCTGTCTACTGTCATATGAAGAATGCTCTAATTCACTATTGAGTAGAGAAATGCAAATTAAAACAACTCTGAGGTACCACCTCATATCTATCAGATTGGCTAATATGACAGAAAAGGAAAATGATACATATTTGAGAAGATATGGGAAAACTGGGACATTAATGCATTGTTAGTGGAGTTGCGAACTGATTCAGCCATTCTCGAGAGCAATTTGGAACTATACCCAAAGGGCTATAAAACTGTGCCTACCCTTTGACCCAAAAATTCCTCTGCTAGGTCTATGTCCCAGAGAGATAATATAAAAGAGAAAATAACTTACATACATACAAATACTTACTTCAGCTCTTTTTGTGGCAGCAAAGAATTGGAAATTGAGGCGAAAGACTGAGCAAGTTGTGGTGTATGGATGTGATGGAATACTACTGCCCTATAAGAAATTATGAGCAGGCAAATTTCAGAAAAACCTGGACTTACATGAAGTGATGCTGGGTGAAGTGAGAAGAACCAGAAGAGCATTGTACACAGTAACAGCAACATCGTGCACTGATCAACTGTGATTGACTTAGCTCTTCTCAGCAGTGCAATGATTCAAGACAAGTTCAAAAGATGCATGACGGAAAACTCTATCCACATCCAGAAAAGAAACTACGGAATCTGAATGCAGATTGAAGTGTACTATTTTCACTTTGTTTTTTGTTTTTCTGTATGGCTTTTCTTTTTTGTTCTGTTTCTTCTTTCACAACACAACTAATGTCTTCCCATGTATAATCTAAATCATATTGCTTGCCATATTGGGGAAAAGGTAGGGGAGGAAGGGAGGGAGAAAAAATTTGAAACTCAAAATCTTATAAAAAATGAATGTTAACTATCTTTATATGTAATTGGAAAAAATATATAACATTGTTTACCAAAAAAAAAAAAAAGACTACTCCTAAATGGTCTCCCTGCAACCAGTCTCTTCTCTCTTTCATGTTTCCTCTGTTCAGCTGCTGAATTGATATGCCTAAAGAAAAATTTGGGATTATGGGAGGCATTTCGCCATCCTATTCAAGAAGTTTCACTGACTCTCCATTGACACTAGGATAAAATACAAACTCCTTGATTTGGCATTTAAAGCCCTTCACAGTCTGGCTCCAACCAGGCTGATCACACATCATTCACACTCACACACTTCTGCATGTCAAAAAACTGACCTCTCTGCTATTTCCTCATACAACATTCCATCTCCTGTCTTCAGTTTTTTGCCTTGGCTTTCCTTCATGTCTAGGATACTGACCTTTACCACCTCCACTTCATGGAGTTCTAGTACCCTTCAGGCTCTAAAAATGTCTTCTACTTGTGTCCTGTACAGATTCTCTCATTTATTAGTTTCACTCAAAATTACCTTGTACTTCTTTAGCCTCTCCATGTTTGTATATGCTTGTGTATTATATATACATACACAATATTATATATAATTCATTTATATATGCATATAATGCAGTTCATATTCACAGTAGAATATAAGCTCCTTGATGGTAGGGATTGTTTCATTTTTCTGTTTTTATCTCTATTACCTAACACAATGCCTGCCACATAGTAGATACTTAATAAATGCTTATTGAATTGAGTTGAGTTGAATTGGAAAAAAATTGAATTGAATGAAAGTGCTGGTGCTGTCTACAAAGTGAAGGTCCCTTATTCCCCAAGCCACAGAGTCAAGCTATGGTTAGACCAAACTTAATAGGACTCTTAGCTTCAACTCTTTCTGTCTGGATTCCCATGAAAGTGGTGAGTTCAGTCCAGATCTGATTGACTTTATCTGTGAAATGAGCTGAAAACTCCTCACAGCAAGAAGCGCCTGATTCTACTCCTCAGCTCAGACATTCCAGATTAATCAAATTGTCCACTGCTCACACACTTGCATGGTGTAGGATTTCTACAGATATGAGGGCTGGTGTGGGTGAGAAAGAGAGAGAGGAAAGACAGACTGACAGATAAAGACAAAAAGAGACACACAGATAAAGAGAGACAGAGAAAATAGGGAGGATTCTTTTTTCCAGAACCCAGTCAAAGCAGAGGACATTGTGTTGTAGTTGTTGATAATTATAATAGTTAACATTATGTAACATTTTAGGATTTGCAAAGTATATATGTATTGATCTATAAAATGAGATCGTGTGTACATATGTATGTACACATACACACAATCTCGTTTTATCCTCAGAAGAAGAGATAATTAGGTGTTGTTATTATTCCCATTTTACAGATGAAGACACTGAGGCAAGCAGAAGTTACATGATTTAAGGCCACCAAGTAAATATCCTAGGCAGAATTAACACTCAGGTTTTCCTAACTCTAAATTCAACATTCTGTATTCTATGCCATATTTTCTTCTTAGTATTGCAACCACAGTACTTGCTTCTCTATACACTAAAAATGTCGTTTAAATGCCATTCTCTTACCCAGGAATACTTGTCTCTCTACAATCAGTGACAGGAACTGATAATCATTCATCTGTCAAGTATAATGCACAGTGACTACATGCAAAGAAAGCCCTTTGTGTGGTGCTAAGGAACATCACAGAAAAGAGAAATTGAATTTAGTTATGTTCCCAAATATAGAAGTGAGGATTAGCCCCATAATCCAGCAGAATCACAGAATCTGAGAGGTGAAAAGGATCTCAGCAGCCATCTAGTCCAACTTTTCCACAAAAGAAATCATCACCATAATGGGGAATCCTCACTGGGATATAACTCATTTTACCTCCTAGAAGAGAAAAATTCTGATCAAAGGTAAGAAAAAGTTTAGCAACTGGAATCATCTGGCCGTCTCCTCAAACCAACCACCTGATGACACGATGGGGCTAAGCTATGTAAATCTAGCAGGGTGCCACACACGTCTTACAAAGCAGTAGTGTAAATAATTATAATCATTCTTGTAATTTAAAAATACTTCAACATGGTCATCTTAGAGTGGCTAATTTAGTGCATATGAAATTCTGTAACTGGTTGTTAATATCCAATTGCTACAATATAATATGAAAGTGATGGAAATGAAAGTCCCATGATTATATCAATAGATTCAGGGAAAACTATAACAACAAAAGAAACAAGACAAAAAAAAAACTTTGACAAAATGCAGCATTTGTTCACATAAAAAAAAACTCTACAAAATATGAATAAATGAACTTCCCTTAATTTGACAAACAATATCAAAAGGTGACACTTTACAGAAAAACACTAGAAGTCTTTCCAATAAGATCAGGAGTAAAATAGCCTTATCCACTGTGACTATATTGTTAATTATATAGAGAGGGGAATAACCATTTGTATTATTGTATCATATTATGTGCCAGGAACTAAGTACTTTTTACAAATATCACATTTGATCCTCACAACAGACCTGGGAATTAAGTGCTATCAATATCCTCATTTTGCAGTTGAAGAAACTGAGACAAACAGAATTCAAGTGACTTGCCCAAGGTCACACAGCTAGTAAGCACTTGAGGATGGATTTAAACTTTATTTGAGACCAAAGGCTCAGCCCATTATGTCAGTAGTTGTCATGTACAGTTCTTAAAATGCTAGATGTAGCAATTATTCAAGAAAAGGAAAATGAATGAATAAGAGTTGGTAGAAAAGAGACATAATCTCTTTTTTGCTTATATGATGATTTACTTAAAGAATGCTCAAGTATTCAATAAAAATATTCATTGAAACTATTGAAAATATTAATTGAAACTAATTAGTAGCAAGGTAAAATAGCAGGATATAAAATAAACCCACAGAAATCATCACCCTATTTATATGTTTCAAACAAGACTCATAGCTAGAGAAAGAAATGGCAAACCATTCCAGTATCTTTGCCAAGAAAACCCCAAATGGGGTCATGAAGAGTTGGACATGACTGAAACATGACTAAATAACAACAACAAAACTCATCAAGTAGAGACAGAAAAATTCCATTAGAAAATAACCATAAAAATGTTAAAAATGGTATTTAATCTATCATAATAGATTCAGGTCTTATATAAATAGAACTACAAAGGATTCTATAGAAATAAGGGAACATTTAAATAATTGAATATATATTCATTGCTACTAATTAGACCACACCAAAATAATAACAATTATTATGTTGCTTAAGTTAATTGGCATGGCACTACCATGCTAATCACACTACAAAGTGGATAGTGGCTACCTTTAGGAAGGGTATAGATTGAGACAAACTGATGATAAAATTCACATGGAAGAACACAAGGTCAAGAACTTGAAGGGAAATATGGGAGGGTAACAGGAATGAAAGTGGCCTAGAATTATAAATTTTAAAGATATACTACGCAGCAGTAATCATTAAAACTATTTGGTATTGTTTAAAAATAGAGGAGTTGACCAATGGAATAAACTACATATGCAAGTTCAACCTAGAAACTATTGAATGTAGTCATTTCATGTTTGCTAAACTTAAGAACACCCACCGTTGGATTAAGTGCTTTGTATTTGGTAAAACCCTCTGAGAAAACTAGAACACAGTCTGGCAGAAACCAGGTTTAGAAACTCTTACACCACGTACTACAATAAGCTCCAAACAGATACAAGACCAAACGGATACATAACAGGTTACGTCATTTAAAAAATATAGAACAGAAGGTGGTATCATACATGATTATGGATATGGGACAATTCTTACCTAAATAAGAGATAGAAATGATAAAAGGAAGTATTATTGCATCTATAATTAGAAGACAATGAAATATCTTTGCAGTAAATAGGTCTGACAACGTTGTAATATTCAAAAAACATAGGAAATTGATACAAACATGTCAAATAAGAACCATTCTCCAACAGATCATTGACAAAATGATACGAACAGACAATTTTCATAAGATAAAATTTAAACTACCAACAACCATATCAAAGAATGCTCCAAATTCTTGCCAATGGGTTTACCACAACAGAAATTCCCCACACTGATGACAGGTTCTTAGCCTATTTACGTACTATGGGTAGTATTCTCATTATCTTTTGTTTGAGTTTCCTACATTAGAGATATGTAAATATCATGAAACATAAAAATCTCTTCCAAATATTTTAATAATAAGATCAATGCGAAACAAAACAATTCTGAAGTTTCATCTCACACCTGTCAAGTTGACAAAGATGGAAATGACTAATGTGAGTAGAGATGTGGGAAGACAGGCATGATATGTACTATTAACTGGATCTCTGAACTAGTTTACCAACTATGGAGAATGAGAGATTCTATTTTTAAAGTCACTAAACTTTGACCCAGTGATAATACTACTAGGCATATATACTGTAAGAAAGTCAAAGACAGTGGAATTGGCCTAATATGTACAAAAACATTTATAGCAACATCTCTTATAGTGGCAAAACACAGGAAACAAAATTTATGTCCACCATTTGGACAATGGCCGAACAGATTGTGTTATATAAAAGTCATATAATATTGTTGCTCTATAATAAATGACGAACATGAAGAATTCAGAAAAAATATGAGAAAACTTATGAACCAATAATAAATGAAATAAGCAGGATAAGGCAAAAACAATTTACATGAGGACTATAATAATGCAATTAAAAATGGCACCAAAAGATTTCAGAATTCTAAAGCCATAATGACTTCAGAAGATTGATAATAACGTGTGGTGGACTGGAGGTGGGAAATAAGATACATATTTTCAGACATATTTACTATAAGAAAGACAAAGGGACATTCAGAAGTGATAATGTTA
This sequence comes from Pseudochirops cupreus, assembly GCA_028627135.1. NCBI lineage: Eukaryota > Metazoa > Chordata > Mammalia > Diprotodontia > Pseudocheiridae > Pseudochirops > Pseudochirops cupreus. Next base: position 246,587,763 of record CM053581.1, on the reverse strand, counting down.
TAAAAAGTGTACCAAGAGAAGAGTAAAAATGTAAGTTTGGGGGAGATGAATTCAAAGGACTTATAGAATGTTTAAATTTGGAAGGGAAGACATTTGCCTCACCAAAACTCCTAACACTTCCCATAGCCAGGATCAACTTTAAATTCTAATTTTCAAGCTACATGGGGAATTGATACAAACATGTAAAGTAAGAGCCATTTTCCAATAGATAATTCATCAAAGGATATGAACAGACAATTTTCATAAGATAAAATTTAAACTACAAATAACCAAATCAAATAACGTTCCGAATAGTTGCTAATGAATTTACTACAATGGGAAGAGACACTGGAGCGGTTCTTTCTCCCCAAAGTACCTCCTCCTGTTATTCTGACCATGTGCTGGAAATTCACAGATTCATAGAATTTAGGAGTTGGTGGGGTCATCAGAGGTCATAGTCTATAATCTGCCCTGTACCTGCCTGGAAATATTGTCTAAAATATCCCTAACAAGGGATCACCCGGTTTCTTCTTGAAGACTTCTCATAATAGGTAATGAACTCTCCTAAAGCAAGTCATTCTCCTTTGGAACAGCTTAGATTGTTAGGAAGCATTTCTTCATATTAAGCCTGCTTCTCTAGTTTTTGGCCATTGCTTCTATTTCTGTCCTCTGGGGATAAATAAAACTAGTTTAGTCCCTCTTCAATGTGATAGTTATTCAAATACCTTAAGACTAAAACTACCATTTTCCTTTCTCCCCTGGCTAGCCATCATCATTTTGTTCAACTGGTCCTCCAATAACAGAATTTCTAGCCCCTTCACCATTTTCCTTGCTTTCCTCTGGAGAAGGCCTAATTTTTTTTCAATAAAATATGGCACTCAGGACTAAGTATAACGCTGCAGTTGTAATCTGACCAGGACAGAGGACAATAGGAATAGAGCTCTCAGTACTATCAGTACCCCGGATAGTCTTTTTCTCTTTGTTCAGTCCAGGATCATATTAGATTTTTTCATAGCTACTATGTCACACTGTTGATACATACTGAGTTTACTGTTCACTAAAACCTACAGATGTTTTCCACATCACCTCTTGCCTAGTCATGCCCTTCCTTTTATTTTCTCCTTGTGAAATTGATTCTTTTAAACCAATTGTAAGACTTTGTATTTGTCCCTAATACATTTCGTGTTAGTGTTGACCCATTGTTATAGCCAGTTAAGATCCTTTAAGATGCCAATTCACTTCTAAAATATTAATTATCCCTCCTGAATTTTTACCATCTGAATATTTAATATGTATACCATTCATGTATTCATCAGAAACATTGAAAAGCACAGGACCATAGATAGATCCTTGGATGCTACCAAAGATTATTTTCCAGATTATCATGAGGGCTGACCAGTCATCAGTTCCAAATTCACCTTACTATACTACTATGTACTATTGTACATATCTCCTCATTTTGTCTACAAAAATATCAAAAGAAACCTTTTTTTTCAAATTCCTTGCTGAAATCTCACTATGAGGGATTCATTCCTTTGATCTTGAAGGTCATTAAGTGTCTAAGAGTATCCTATTAAAATATAAATTCTCTTGGGAGAGAAAACATATGAGCTATACTTTTAGAGATGATGAATTGACAATTAGCCCAGAGCAAGAGCATGAGAGAATGGAAAATAGAACTTGATTGGAATATAAGCAAGTTCCATGCAGGAGTACCAAAAATGATTTGAGGGGACATAAGATAACCTTGACACCTTTATAATCTTCATAAGGAAAAGAGCACTGGACTGTGAAATTAGACACAAGACCTGGGTTCAAGTCCCATCTCCTGACAATAACCATATATCTTTGGACAAACCACTTAAGAGCTCTGACTGGAGTTTCCTCTTCAGGAAAAAAAAATGAATATTCATTCTATGTCACATAGGGTTTTCTGGAAAGATCTTTGTAAACCATAAGATGCTATATTTTTTTAAAAGTCATTAGATCAACTGACTTTGCTTTTTGCCCAGATCAAGAGACACTTATGGATCCTTAAAATAAATTAGGTGGTGGTCTCATAATATGGGTCACTCTTTTAGAGAGGTGGAGTATTTCCCTTATTCAGGGTTTCACCAGCAGATAGCAGACCATGCTGATGAATTCCCAGGTGCTAATGGTGTTGATCTGGCATGTAGGAGGGAGGAAGGTAGCTGAGAGACTGGAAAGCTAAATTGAGTATTTGTCTCTAGGTTAGGGTCGAGGTCAGGGGCAGGGCAAGATGAGGAAGTACCTTCATGTCAGCCTGCATTGTATCCAGGCCTACAAATAAATGGAATAATTCAGTTTCCAGGACTCTTAACCTTTTTTCTTGGCATAAATTGTGTTCACCCAAATAAATACAAGCAAATCACATTAAAATATACATCTATATACGGAGCTAGTTTATTCAAGATGTTAGCCTGATTGTGAAAAATACCTGACTCCTACCATGACAAAAGAAAGCAGGATCTAAATTCATGTATATCTGTCTATTAAAAGATCTTAATAGCATTAGGATCGTGGTGTTTTGATTTTTTTTAATGGCCTCTAATGACCTAACAATCCCAGTGCAGACAGTTCAAAGGTCAAAGAAAACATTTTTTTCTTCACTCTCAAATTGGAAGAGAGAGAGAGAGAGAGAGAGAGAGAGAGGGAGATGTATGAACAGATTTCAGTGCTGTGCCCTGAATGTTTGAAGAATAATCAATTGCAAATTATGTCTTATCAAGTTAAGAGTCAAATTGAGGGGGCTGTGGCTGAATATTTTATTGAAGCAATTTAATAAGAATGTAAATGACCATAAACCTTTAAACATAAGGTTTTCTTTAAAGCTTTTGGAGGAGTGAGACCTTCTAGGCAGCCCCTTGAACCCCATTACTTTTCCTAAAAGAATGCAATGAGCTCATTCAATTCAGTTAAAAAACATTAAGCATCTCCTATGTACAAGGCATTGCATTAGATGCTAAGGATATAGAGATGCAGAGAAAACAATCCCTGTTTTCAAGGAGATTACATTCTACTGAAAATGCAACATATACAGACAAATGAAAAGAAATGTCAAGAGGGAAAGGGTACAGGGGATTTAGTCAAACAGACACATTATAAGGAGATTTGAAAAGGGGATCACTGAGAAGATCAGGGAAGATTTCATGGGAGAATGGGCATTGGAGCTGACCCTTAGAGGAAGACAAGGATTCTCAAAAACAGAAATGAGAAGGCGGTGCACGACAGATACTAAGGATAGCTATATAAATGCATGAAGGCAGGAGGTGGAATGTTGACTTCTGAGCTTGGATAATAGTCCAAAGTGACTGGACCATAGAGTTGATGAAAGGGAATAGTAAGAAGTGAGGCTGGCAGAGTAGAGTGGAGGATAACCAGAGGGGTTGGTGGAGGGACTGCAGCACCAAAGTAGGGAGTTTACATTTTATTCTAGGCAGTGGAAAGTCACTGAATATTCTTCAGCACTGGAGGGATCCAGTTAGACCTGAGATTAGGGAAGGTTATTTTGGTAACTGTGAATGATTAATTGAAAATTGGGGGAACTGGAAACAGGTAGATCAATTTGGGAGCACCTGGAGTAGTCTAAGAAAGAGGTAAGTCATTGCTAGGGTGTTTATGAGCCCCTAGTAGTGAGAAGGAGATGTTTATAAATGATGTCAGCATGGTAGAATCAATAAAACTTGACAACTGATTGAATGTGGGGGAGGTGGATACATGGATGGTGGGGACATGATATTGGGGAGAAATCACCCTTGTGATTGTCAATGCCACAGAACTCACACTTGAGCCTCCTCTTAGGCCATTCATCCTGAAGGTGGGTAGGCAAGTCCCTCCAGCTCAGTTTGGCACTGCACTGGTTGGGGCAAGAGACCATGTTATTTTCATCCCCACATTTGCTGCGTAACAGCAGATACTTTGTCTTTGTGATTTTGGTGGGGGGTGGAGGGCAGTGGCACTGTTGTCAATATATTTGTCTCTGCCCCACCCTTAGAGAGAGCACACAAAGCCATTCTCACTCCTGAAGGTCACCAAGAGCTCTCCAGGAAGTCTTGCAGTGATAGGGTCATTCCAATGCCTTTTTATACCTGAAATTGCTTGCTGTCTCTCTGTCAGTTGGACAAAATGGGAATGTAAGGAAGAGAATCTGTGAGCTCAGGTTATATAGAAAGTTCATCCCTTAGAAAAGAAACCATATCTTCAAAGATAAAATCCTAGATCACTCCAACATGAAACATCTGTAACTCCCAAAATATTTTTTAGCAACAATTATTAATCTTCATTGGGCAGGTAGGTGGCATAGTGGATAGAGGGCCAGGCCTGCAGTCAGGTATACTCCTCTTCCTGAGTTCAGATCTGGCTAAAGATACTTAATAGTTGTGTGAACCTGAGTAAGTCACTTCATCCCATTTGCCTCAGTTTCCTTATGTATAACATGAACTGGAGAAGTAAACGGCAAGTCACTTTAGTATCTTTGCCAAGAAAATCTCACATGCAATCATAAAGAATTGGGCAACAACTTAAAAACGAACAAACGACTATGAAATTGGTCTCAACTGTGTTTCCACGTCTTATATTGTGGGAAATATTCACATATTTCAGAGAAATGGAGCAGAAATATCACTATTTGCTTCAGTTGCTTCAAACTGAACAATTTATTATTCATCTACTATATGCCAGACATTGGGGTAGCTGACAAGGATATAAACATGGAGATAAAATAGTCCCTCTCCTCAAGGAGTTTATATTCTATTGAGGGAATCCCGCATGTATTCAGATGAGGAATCACAAACGATATGCAGATCAAGAGGGAAAGAACACTAATACTCAGTAAGTTTAAGAAATGCCTTATATTGGATGTGGCTCCTGACTTGTGCTTTGAAGGAAGCTAGGACAGTGTTATACAAATCTCTAATTTAAAAAAATGTATGTATTATACTTTCACTCCATACTTTTCATTTAAACCATTCATTAAAAGAATTTTCTTAGTTTAGATTTTATCCAAATAAAAATAAGAATTTATTGTCTTATGTGTATACCTATATATAAACAAAATTCAAATAAATTTTTAAAATGCATTCCAACTCTGATAATTACCATCTGCATGACTTTGGACAAGTTACTTAAACCTTCCTACCCCTCAGTTTCCTTATCTGTAAAAAGAGAAGACCTTAGAGGGCCTATTGAGTCATAAATTTATAATTTTATTTTGATTGTCAGAAGAGGCCCTGATCAAGTCGATTCATTTCCCTAATCAGTTTGATGCTATTAGTGCACATAGACCTTGCCACAGGCATCTGAAGGGCATCTTTCCTGGAGGTAGACTTGCACATCAGCACCTTACTGATTGGGCTTCAGAGACTAGAGTTGGCTCTAAATGATTATTTGATGGAGGCTCAGGAATATAGACTCCAGTCAGAAGAGCTGCTTTCTCTGTATGGTCTATAAAAGGGAATTATAAAACAGTTCACCCTTTTCCATTCCTGATCTTTCTCTCCCTTGGACTTCCAAGTTGGAGTCCTCTGAAACATAGAGGGATTTCTTTATTCCTCCTTTCTTCCAGAAGACAAACACGGCATATTATAGGAGAAACATGTGGCAAGTTATCTAGGCTTGCCTTAATAAATCTGAAAAGGGACTTCCTGCATTCTACCTTTCTCTTTCCTTTTCTGAGACTATTGATCCTGATATTAGAAATGTCCAGCCTTGGGGGGGGGGGGGGGGAAGGGGATTACTTTGAGGATGACCGAGTTCAATAATTCCCAAATTTGAGAATCAGGAACTGGTTTCATAGACAGAGAAGATTTTTTTTTTAGCACACTTATTAGCAAAGAAGAGGATCTTCTGAAGAAGATTCCCTAACAGTTGAAGGACTAATACCATGCCATTAGGCTTCATATATCTGGACCTGCTGAACCTCCATTATATCACTATGAAATATTCAGTGTAGGTATGTCGTCAACATAGGAGAATGGGATCAGCAATTCTACAAAGTGCCCTTTACTTTGTGTTAGAGGAGAGAGTCTAAAGAATCTAATAGGCTATTATAGTGTTATATTTTTCTGCATCTGTTCTTGGAGTGTTATAAGTCTTTCTTATCTCAGGCACTTTTTGTGGTGGGTAAATAAAAGCTGTTCTGTATCTGTTACCCATATTGTACATTGAGTCCCTATGAAAGATCTGGGGACTGTAATACTCTTATGAAAATCTCGACTTGACTCAAACCAGTGCCCTGGTAATTTGGGTTCAATATTGGATCAAATTGAGACACTCATGGTCTATGAATCTATTTGCTTGTTTATTTTTATTTATTGGCCATAATGGGGCACAACTATTCAACAAGGACATACAGAAAAGTTAGCATGTTAATTCAGCTGAGTGCATCTTCACTATGCTGGTCCTGCTCTTGCGTCAAGGTCAGAAGTCTCAAAGTCTCTGGAACTTCTGCAGACTTTTGTACTCTAATGACTGGGAAATAATGTCCACAATCCAGCCTCAGTTTCCTAAAACATCCAAATGTCAAAGAGAGTTTTAATACCTTCTAAGGAAGAGAACTAACCTAAGTTGAATGTGGTATGATTTTGAGAAAAGGAACCTCACTTACATAACAGAGTGCTGAGAAATATTGCTCCTTTCACAAGACATAACTAAGAGTTTTTCAAATTTACACAGAATTTAATCCTGGGCTTGGAGTGACAAATCAAAAATATAAGGTTTCCTTGGAGTCATATCCCCAGGATCACACAATGCTGGCTCATGGGAGTCTAGAGTCTGGAGGACACTGGGCCATAGTTCACTTATAACTGAGGAAATCAAGGCCTAGTGACATTAAGAGACTTGTCCAGTGTCACAAAAGAAGAGGCAGAGCTAAGATAGTGGAGTTAAGGTAGAGACTCACCTTAGTTCTTCCAAATTCCCTCAAAACAACTTCAAAATAATGCCTCAAAATGAATTTTGGAACAGCAGAACCAACAAAAGATCATGGTAAAACAATTTTCCAGCCCAAGACAATCTAAAAGTTCTGCGGGAAAGGTCTGGCTCATTGGGGTGAGGATGGAGCACAGTGCAGTGCAGAACATGCCTGAGCAAATCAGCAGCAGGCCTTGGAGGTGGCTGTATTCCAGCAGTGACTTTGGGAGCTCTCAGCCCACAGATGGTAAAGGGGTCAGAAAGATTGCAGGGGCCCCTTTGCAGGACTCTGTTGCATTGCCCATAAGTAGTTCCAAGTTGCAGTCCTTGGGCAAAGAGGAGCACTAGCTGGTGCTTATAGTGGCATGAGGAGCAGGGACCATAGTCACAGTTACAGAGTGTAAAAGGTTGTTTGTGATAGCTTTTGGACCAGAGAAGAGTCCAAGAGGGCAGTGACTTCACCTCTTTTTAGATCACCTTACAAAAACTGAAAGTTTATAGACTCACAGAGATAGCTCTGAAAACAATAACATAAAAACTTGAAACTTAGGTCATTGTCCCCTCCATCCCAGAAGCAGAGCTCAACTTTAATATAAAGTTAAAGTCAAGAAATAGACTAGAAAAATGAGCAAACAACAACAAAAAGAACCTGACTACAGTAAGCTACTGTAACAGGAAAGATCAAGACACAAAATCAGAAGAAGACAATGAAGGCAAAGCACCTCTATGCAAAGCCTCAAAATAAAATGTGAATTGGTCACAAGTACAAATTGGAAGAACTCAAAATTCCTGGAAGAACTCAAAAAGGCTTTTAAAAATCAAATAAGAGAGATAGAGGAAAAATTGGGAAAAGAAATGAGAGTGATGCAAGAAAATTGGGAAAAGAGAGTCAATAGCTTAGTAGAGGAAGTACAAAAATATTGAAGAAAAGGACATCTTAAAGATAGAGTTAACCAAATATTAAAAGAGGCAAAAAGAAAAATTCACTGAAGGGAAGAATAGCTTATAAAGCAGAATTGACCAAATGGAAAAAAAAAGAGGGACAAAAATTCACTGAAGAAAAGAACTCCTTAAAAAATATTATTGGCCAATTGAAAAAGGAGGTAAAAAAGTTCAATGAAAAAAATAATTCTTTCAAAATTAAAATTGATCAAGTGGGATCTAATGACTCCATGAGACATAAAGAAACAACAAAACAAAATTTTAAAAATGAAAAAAAAAATAGAAGAAAATGTCAGATATCTCATTGGAAAACAACTGACCTGGAAAATAGATCAAGATGAAATAATCATGGAATTGTTAGACTACCTGAAAGTTATGCTTTAAAAAGAAGAGTCTAGACAAATATACCCTGAAATCCTGGAACCAGAAGGCAAAATAGAAAGTAAAAGAACTCATCAATCACCACCTAAAAGAGATCCAGGACTGGAATCATCATTTGGCTCTTTAACATCAAGAACTTTTAATAACACACACTTTGCCCTACATTGCCATTATTTTAGGTTCTTTTCTTCATTTTACAGTAACTCTCATTTCAAAAAAGGATTACAAAGTAGGACTGGTCCTGTTTATAGGTAAAAATTAACATAGGCACTAGGGATAAAAGATAAGGGATCCAAATTCCAAACCTTCCAGGCCAAGGAAAAAATATGACAAGCAGCCAGAAAGAAACAATTCTAATATTATGGAGCCACAGTCAGGATAACAAAAGTCTTAGCAACTTCTACATTAAGGGATCACTGGGCTTGGAATGTAATATTCCAGAGGGCAGAAGAGGTAGGATTATAATCACGAATAACCTACCTAGCCAAACTGATTATAATCCTTCGGGGGGAAAAATGGATATTTAATTAAATAGAGGACTTTCAAGCATTCCCGATGAAAAGTCCAGAGCTGAATAGAAAATTTGACTTTCAAATATAAGACTCAAGAGAAGCATAAAAAGGCAAAGAGGAAAGAGAAATCATAAGGGATTCAACAAGGTTAAATTGTATGTGTTTTCACATGGGAAGATGATACTTTTAACTCCCAAGAACTTTCTCATTATTAGGGGATTTAGAAGGAGTAAACATAAACAGAGGGCATGGGTATGAGTTGACTATGATGGGATGATTTTTTAAATGAAATTGAAGGGTGAGAAAGAGGGATACACTGGGAAAAGGGGAACAGGAGAAGTAGAATGGAGTAAATTACCTCACATAAAAGAGGTATGAAAGGGGAGGAGATGTGTAGGGGAAATTGGGGGTGGGCAGTGAAGAACCATGCTTAAATCTTACTCTTGTTGGAATTGACTCAAAGAGGAAATAACATACACACTTAGTTGAGTATGGAAATCTATCTTGCCCTACAGATAAGTCAGAGGGAAGAGCCATAAGACAAGGTGGGGGCTTATGGAAGAAGAATTGGTGCATTGGTCAGAAGCAATGTTTAAAAAAAAAGTAGCAAAGCCAGAATATGAATTCACACAAGTCCTCTGATGCCAAATCCAGCACTTTATGTACTATGCCATGCTTTCAGCTGTTCCTCTCAAAAGCAAAGGTCAACACCATTTACAAAATGAGGGCTTCAACTAAGTGATCTCTCCAGTTTTCATGTGATTTAGCAATCAATAAATCAGATAAATAACCTATGAGCTTTCATTAAACACCTACTGTATACCAGGACCAGTCAAAACATTTAAAGGATGTCCTCCCGAAATCTTAAAGCTTCTATAATTGAATGTGCTACCTATATGAGACTAAAGAGTGAAGAAAAGCATGAGACTGTAGACTACAATTATGAGGTCAAATGGGGCCACAGTCATATTTCACCTTTGTCTGGTCTAGCCCCTGACACAGCTTTGGGAACCTCCTTCACTTCTGGGCAGGGAATGCATCAAACTGGGGCAAAGCAGACTACTACCAGAGCCTCATCTCAGTGCCTGACCACTAGGGTGTCTCTATAGAGGTCCCCAAGTAAGAGAGGGTGGCATGGATTCTGGACCTCCCACTGCACATTGGTACTGATTGGGGCATCCAATGGATATCAAGGTTCCCTGCCAACAATCATGTTTAATCCCATCCCATTAACCGAGGTTCCCAGTATGTTGGGAATTTTTTCATATAATAGGAGTCTCTTTTGAAAGTTCATCTTTTTCACTGATCCTACACTCATTTAATAACATCCTTTACTCTGCGATTAATTCCTTGTTGGATCCAATATATCCCTATTCACAAAATACTGCTTCAGTGCCTGATCACGGCATAGAAGCGATGCTGGGTTGTTGCAGGTTGTGACAGAGGATCCAAGCTCTGACAGGTTCTAGCATGCTAGAAAGTCTTCAGGTATGATCTCAACAACAGACCGAGTTTCCTTTCTGGGATCACTTTACTTGCATCTAAGAGACCCACCACCAGGAAGCTGGCAACTTGGTAATGAATTTTTTAGCCATGACAACTTATTCAAAAAGCAGTCATTTTTTATATAAAGATAGTATTTACCCACTATTCATAAGAGGAATAGGTACACTGAGAAAATCATGTATTTTTCATACAACTAGTTGAAATTAGAGTCAATCTATAGAAAGAACAAAACAGAACCAATCGTTATGGAGATTGAACTCTTGGGATTCTAGGCATTCCTTTTAATATGAAGATTATACTACTGTTCCTGCCCACTCTCACCAGCAGAGTACAGGTTCTGAGGTCTTCTTTTAGTAACCCGGATATTAACTAGTCTGCTGTAACTCCATGCCCACTGTCTCTTATAACCAGGGGCACACATCTGCAAGATGGCCTACAAGGGCATGAAACAGCAAAACCAGCTAATCCATGCAGAGAATAGCCTCACCGTCTCCTGGTCAGCTAAGTTCAATAGCCAGTATGTGGTTGAATAAATGAGGAGTTTAGGGATTTGTCAAAGCTCCAAAGTTTCCCTTTCTCATGTGTATACATACTCTCAGGAATCACAAAGGGTTGGCAGCAGAGCATAGAAGGATGGGCATGGGATTGCAAATTAGTAGACTTGGGTTCGAATTATGGTAATGCCTCTTGTTAACTGAGTGACCCCTGACCCGTCTCTGGACCTCCACATCCTTATTTTCAAAACGAGGGGTTTGACTAAATGACCTCTCTGGTTTCTTCCTGCTCCATCAATCAACAAATAAGCCAATCCATCAATGATCATCCATTAAGTACCTACTATGTATCAGTCACTGTATTAAGCACTAGGGGTAAAAGATAAAAAATTTAAGTACCTGCTCTCATGTAGCTTACATTGGTATTGAGGACACATGTCCATAAATAGGCACAAACGTAGTACTTATGGAGTCATTTTGAATGACGACCTACTTGTCATCCTACCCCCTCAATTTTATCGTGTATTTGTTTCACATATATATGTGTGTGTGCATGTGCGTGTGTAGGTGTGCTCACACTCGTGCATATATGAACATGCATATACATGCACATATGTGTATATGAACATACATTCCTCAAATATTTCATATATATGTCTCACATATCAATATGAAGCAAATATTCATGGAGAAATTAGGGGGTGCCAATATTATAAGGGGGCATTCAAAATGACTTCATAAAGAAGGTATTACTTCTATGAATATATCACTCTCAATTTATGACCTGGATTCCCCAGTTCTGAAAATTCCTAATTGGGTTTGGGCAAGTCCTTTCCCTTCTCTGGGACTCAGTTTCCTCATCTGTAAAATGAGATTGATGGATTAAATGATCTCTAGAGTAGTCCCTTCCAGCTCTATATCCCATACTCTGTTTGACTGATTGATTGGTTTTAAACCCTCCTTCTACCCCAGTGCCTGATTTTCTCTTGAAACAGAGAAAGGAGATCTGAGCAGATAGCAAGAGTTTTAATTTGTGGTGAGTTTGACGGCTGATTGATAACCAACCTGGAATCTATAGTAAAAGTGAATTTTCTTCCTACCTCCTCTAGCCAACCTCCGCCATTCGTACCCTGAATCACTATTCCTGAGTAGGACTACTGCCTAGGGTTACACTGCTGTTTCCTTCAACTCTTTCTCCTCCTTGGTCCCCAGCATCTTTTCTTAGAGTCAGCTTCCCTAGGCCCCTGCTGCCTAATATCTTCCTCCAACTTTACCCGGTGTTCTGTCTTGTCCTTGTGCCTGGAAAAGAGGGGTGAAATCTTCACCTTTGGGTTTTAATTATGTCAGAGTGCAGCTTCTGCTGAGTGATCACTCCTTTTTTTCTAAGCGGCCCTCTCTCTCTTTTTTTTCTAGAGCATTTTCTTTATGTTATTAGAGCTGTCTATAAAATATGAATCCCAATTCCATGATCGTCATAAAAACCATAAAATTCTATGCCTGCCATGAAAATATTACATGATTTATTTTTGTGTGGAGTACATATTAAATCTCAGGGCTGGAATCGTCATTTGGCTCTTCAACATCAAGAACTTTTAATAACACACACTTTGCCCTAAATTGCTATTATTTTAGGTTCTTTTCTTCATTTTACAATAACTCTCATTTCAAAATAGAATCAGAAAGTAGGACTGGTACTATTTATAGGTAAAAATTAATATTCTTCACAGCTGTGTTTTTTCACCTTTTATGGTTTTTCATTTTTTTTTTTGTTTTATATATGACATGATTTGTGCATTTGCTATGGTTTGGTTTATGTCAAGTGCCTTTGGTGAAATAGCAGAAGAATAGGGAAAGCTGATTAGATTATGCATCTGACACTTGACCTGCTGGGTCATGGACTAGATTGGCATAAACCCATGGCAGGCAGAAATCCTGTACCCAAATTCAAAAGCAGAAGACGGGGAGGGGAGCTCAGTTTGAGAGAAAGGAAAGTAAAGAAAGCAGCAATATACTCTGCCTTTCTCTAGTTTTCACATGTTAATCAAGTCTGCTGAAAACCTACGAGCTGTGTGACCTTAGATAAGTCATCTTACTTCCCTTGTGTACACTTCGATCAGCTGAAAATGGAAGTTGGTGGGGGGAAGAAGGCTGAACTTGTAAGTCCTTTTTGATATCTAAATCAAAAATCTTACTATCTGTAAAATGGAGGGGATGTAATTGATCTCTGAAGCTCCTTCCAGCTTTATGAATTTTTACTGTGACTAGTCCTGTGTGAAGACTTAATCCATGCCCTTGGTATGCTTACGTTCTGATTGAGAAAGAAGCCTATCGTAGTTGGATGGTAGCTGATCTTGGTCTCATGTGACCTTGTACAGGCCTCCTTACCATCACGGACCTCAAATTGTTCACACTGTCAGGTTGTGCTAGATAATCCTCAAGGTCAGTCTTATTCCCTTCCCACTCTAATATGCTGTGATGGCCATAAATAAGACCAACACAGTAAGAAGAATGAAAGACAGCATATGATTAGGTGCTACATTATAATACAATCAGCTGGAGCTCAGTGAAGAAAGAGACCGTTGAAGATGAAGTAATTTGAGAAAGTTTCATAAAGGAGATGTGAACAGAGCTGGGTACCAGCTGAACAGGCAGTGGAGGAAACAGAACCAATTCAAGGCAAGAGAAATACAGTAACCAGAGAAATGGAGGGGCAGGGATGGGGAGTATTCACAAGGCATTCAAGGCATTACCGTAGGAACTTTTAGGAATATGGAAAATGTTAACTGTCATAGGGTGGGGACAGGCAGAAGAGATCAGGCTTGACATAGTGGGAAACTGGGAAGCTTTGAAGGAATAGGAATAACTCATGTTTATCTGCTACATTTTATGGCCTGTAAAGTATTTTCCTTAAAATAGCCCTGTGAGGTAGGTAGTATGATGTGTACCCATTATACAGCTGACAACATGGAGGTTCTGAGAGTCAAAGGGACTTTGCCACAGGCATTTTGGTGGAATGACTAATGCACTTGACTTGGCATCAGGAAGACTTTAGTTTTAATCTCATCTCAGACAATTACTAGCTGAGTGACTATGGGCAAACGACTCAATCCCTCTGAAACTCAGTTTCCTCATTTATAAAATAGGAAGATAGGTCCATTACTATAACCCCTACCTTAGAGGGATGTTATAAGGATCACATGCATGAAAAATGTTTGGCAAACCTTAAAGTGTTACCCACTTGGGATCTATTATGGAGCCAGTAAGTGCCTCTGCTGGTTCCCAGCTTCTCTGGCCCTGAGTCCTGGTCTCTTTCTCCTGTGTCATGCCATTCTCTCAGTCCATGATTCTCTATGACATTTGGAATGAGTTTAGTCTGATCCAGGATATTTTCATCTCAAAAGACATTTAAAACGATGTGTCGATGGGGTGTTACACACACCTCATCGGAGTTGGAGTTCAAAGACTGGAAGGGGATTGTGTCTGGGCTAGGACTGTCCAAGGTGGGAAGCAGATGTGTACAAGGCAGTCAATGGCTGAAGGGTTCTGTTCAGTCTGGCTTGTAGCACCCTCTATCTGACAGCCCAAAGAGGCGCAGCAAGGTGTCCCTTCCAGGTGCAGCTCCCATGGCTTGGGATTCTGATTTAGTTATAAAGAGAATATTATAAAACGTACATTCCTCTAAGCCAAGGGTGGAGAACCTGCTCTAACCCTATCATACCTTACCTTCCTTGAGATAAAATAAATGCCTTGGAGTAATTTGTACGCAAGGTTTTCCAATGGGTTCCGAGATAGCAAAGAGGTTCATTTGCCACTGTCTTCCACACTGGAAGCCAGTACTTGACCTTGTCCCTTCTCTCATCATATCCCACAGTTGGAGTCTAGAGACCCTGAGCACCACCACGTGCAATCTTCCTCCCTCTTGAATTCTAAGGAGGTTGAGATGTTTGTTTTTGGTTTTTTGCAAGACACTAATTTGCAAGATCTTTTGAGGAAATCATATAATTCTGTGTCTCAGAGTAGCTTTTCCAAGTCTGGTTGGTCCAGATTTAAGATGCTTAGACCCTTCTTTTAGATTAGCCCACTGCCATAGCTAGCTATACCTGGTTTGCATGGGGTAGAGAAAGGTGGGAACCCTCTTAAGGCTTAAAAAGGTAGAATCCTATGGAATAATCCTTGAAAGAATGAGAGTCATTGTGAGAAAGCAGGAAAATCATATCACCTGAGGTCGGAAAGCCTGGGTTCAAGTCCTGGGCCTTTCTGTCACTTAGCACTTGTGTGACTGTGCAAGTCACCAAACATCTATGAGTTTATTTTTCTCTACAAAGTGAGAACAGTATTTCTTAAGATCAGAGATCTAAAAGGGACATATAGTTCAGAGATCATATAGTTCAACTCCCTAATTTTACAGATGACAAAACTGACATCCAGTGAGGATAGACACGTTGGCCAAAGTCACATATATAAGCATCAGAAGTCAAATTTGAACCCAGATCCTCTAAACTGGGCTCTTCCTTGCCTAATAAGGAAGTGAGTAAAGCATTTTTTAGGCTTAACAATGCTAAAGAAGTAGTAGTTATCATCATAATTAAGATAATACTAAATGTTGTATTTTTAAAAACAAAACCAGTTTGATCTCCCTCCCTTTTTCGTGTCACATTAATGTCCAAAGAAATTATACCCACCCCACCCCCCAACTCCATGCATTTTGTTGGCTTTCCCTCATGTCTGGAATTCTTTCTTTTCATCCCCACCTCAATTTATATTTCTTCTTTGTATCTCCAGTGCTTAGCACAGTGCCCCGTGCAAAGTAGGTGTTTCATAAATATTGATTGATTGAGTGGCTGACCATAAACCCAGCTAAGGAAGACCCAATGGCACAGCAAATGTGAATGGAAAGTTCCACAACCACAGTCCTTCCTGCACCTGCCTACCAGAACAAGAGAAAGAGGTGCATTCGATCACCTGTGCTTGGGGATGCCACGTGGTCATTACAGTAACTGAGAATTTAGCTTCCTTCAAGTGTTAGTTTCATATACATTATCGTAGTCCTTGAGGATATTGTTCCCTGGGTCCTGTGTCCTGCACTGAACACCAGTTTCTAAAAGTTAGAGGGGGCGTTCTTCCAACAGTCCCAAGAAGATAGAATTTAGTTTGTAAAAACACACCTAACTACTCTCGCAAATGGAAAAAAAAATCCAATTACAAACATATGCCTATCAAACAAATTTTTTTTGAAAGATCATGTAGCAAAAAGCTAAAAGAGCCTTTTGTAGTCCTACCAAATTGAGAGTTTTGGGGAATAGTGCCAGTGAAGTTAAAATAACAGCGCCAACAGCAGCAGCAACAACAGTCTAAAATCGTACTAGGAATCGGTACCATGAGGCAGCGGGCCGCGTGTTACTCATTTGCTTATCTCTAAAGGGGCTTCATTAGGTGACTGACAGGGAGGAGGAAGATCTCTGAACAAAAGGTAGGAACCATCCGGAAAAATATTAAAGGTTTCATGAAAGAAAATCAATCAAGGAAGATGCACAAACCTGATTAGGAAAAAAAAAATTGTATGTTGTAATATATAGAGTGGCCTGTTAACAGGTGACTGGTTCCTATAAGATTAAAGAAAATAACCTAAGGTGAGCCCCTCCTTTCAGTTCCTGCACTCACATCTAACAAGCTGGAAGCTTCTTCCCCCCCTGGCTTTGAGCAATTTGCTGAGAAAGAATATTTTTGTAGCTAAACGATCTCACTCCCCGGTGGCTCCTGTACTCACTGTCTTTGAAATAAACTATCTTACCAGGGGACTGATGGATTGCAGTGCTTGGTTTTCCTGAGACCCTTTATTTTTGCCTGCACCCAGCACCCCACACTCCCCTCACCTTCCTTTCATTGGTAGTACTGCTTGTAATATCAGTGCTGAGAGAAAATATTATAACTGGCAGAGAAGTGTTGGTCTCCATCTTCAGCCCTTCACTTGGAATCAGGGAATGGGAGAGATTGATAGATTTATGTGAAAGGGAATTCAGGAGATAATCTACAACTTCATGCTCATTTTTAGAAAGGAGGAAACTGAGGCAAAGAAAAGTGTAGTGACTTGCTTTATATAGGTCATCGTGAAAGTGGCAGAACAGGGACCTGAACTCCTGTCCTCTGAATTCTGAAATGAGGGGTTCCTATTATGCCAAAAGAGGGATATTTGGGCATTTATAGATAGTAGGGGATACTATCATACTCAGCTCATTGCCGCCTCTACTGATGGAACATTTACTATGTTTTAGCCTTTCAGTGAGAAGAATTCCTCCCTCTCTTCTGTCCCAGATTCCACAATTCAGGTCTCGTGATCTGAGGGATCAATTGAACAGACATTGACAGTTTCTATCAACTTCTTACATCTATTTGTGCTTTTTTTTTTTTTTGAGGGCGGAAGAAATGATTGTTAACTCATCTGGGAGAACAGAACGGGAGGGCAAATGATCTGACTGTTTGATTTCAATAGTCTTGTTATTAGTCCTTCCCTACTCCATGGATAGTGGTCCCTACTTGTCCTCCTAAGTATGAATTACCCAGAAGAGAACACATCACTGAGGCTGGCTGGAATTATCTGGTAATTGCTATAGCATGGACATCGTCAGAGACGTCAGCAAAGTGCCTCTTACAATTCCAGTAAATTAAACGCACTTAAAAATATTCTCCCTTACATTTATCATAACAAGAATTTACATTTATGTCTTTCTCTCTTTTTAAGTGGGAATAAAGATCTCATATACATTTTCTAATTTATTGTCTAGTATTTATTATAGGAAGAGAGTTTGTCTAATCACAACTCATTAAAACCCCATATTATTCACAATAACCCACCACTAAAGACTCATCACGTTAGTGGGAAAAAATCAAAAAGTGTTTTAAAAAAATGAAACTTCATTTTAAGCTATTCTCCTTGGAGGCCATCCAACCTGTTAAAAAAAAAAAAAGAGTTGAGAATAGTGAGACGTGTAATAAAATACCTTGGCAAGATAAACTCTCCAGAAAAATGAAAGAGGAAATAATTACCAAAGAAAACCCCAAAGCCTTGCAAATTATTAAATGGAAACTCTAAGCTGAAGTAACTGTGCTTTGTTTTTTAACTGTAATCTAATGAAGAGAAAAAGCAGTCCAAGAAATAACCCTCTTGGTTCCCTTTCTCAAAACCGCTCGGCCTTTTCGGGATAAGAATACGACTGTAATTCAATATTCTGTTAGCTTCATAGAAGACTTTCTTTTCTTTCTTCGCATCATAGCTGGAGTTCATTTTCATATGATCGTTATTTTTATAGAAAATTTTTTGATGTCTTTTTAAACCTCGCCTCTACTTCTCATTGTATTCCTCTTCCTTCTCTCTTCCAAAAAAGCATCCCTTATGATTGTTTTTAAAATGAGAAATAAAGGTCGATAAAGCTAATCATCGTATTGGAAAAAATCTTGTGTTAGATTCAGTCATCTACACCCATAGTCTTCCACTTCTGCAAAGAAACAGGGAGAAGTATCTACTCATAACAAACATTTTCCTTTTAAATGATCCAAGCAGGTACCATTCTAACATACTCACTCCCCACAAATGCTGGTCCTTTCCAAAAAAGACCAATAGAATCGGGGCCATGGCCACTTGGTTAGCTGAGTGACATGCTTTTTGGCTTCAGATATGTGGCATTTTCCACATGTTTAGCAGGAAAACAGACATTTGTTTGGACTCTATGCTTCTGTGTACTTTTTAAATGCAATAAAATTGACAGATGACTTCTTTTTGCAACAGGTTCAGTAGAAGGAAAGGTTGTGCTTTTCCTCCCCCCAGGCCCCCCACCTTTCCTTGATGGCTATTTAGACAGCAGTCTTAAAAAATGGCAAGTCCCTAAAATTCCTCATGCTCATTTCATATTGTGTTGATTCATATTAAATTCATGACAACAAAAAAGCAACTTGAGGCACTTTTGGAAATGACCGCTCTTTAGTGCTTTTCTCCTCCAGGCTCGATAGGCCCAGAGTCCATAAAGCTACCTGCTGTCTGGTGTCATGAAAAGAAACAGCTTTGCCTGGGAATGCCATTACTGGGTAATGAGGCATGCAGCAAAATATACCTTCAGCAGCCACTTGATGAAGGCTTGCTGACACACCAGACCAGACAGAAATGGTTTTTTGTATGTTCTTCCTTATTTTGTCCATCAATCACATCATTAGTCAAAGCAGACACGCCTGTCAGCTGGGCCCAGATGCAGAGTGGCAAGCGATCAGTGGACAGGTGTTCGAGCTTTCCCAAAACGAGATCTTGAAATGTGAAAAGGAGCAAAGACCTTGTTTCAAGGGCTGGAATGTCAATAAAAAAAGAAAGAAAGAAGGAAGAAGAAAGTGGAGTGGGGGAGAGAAGGGAAGTCAGAGAGGAAAAGTTCAGAGAGGGTGTGAAGAGTAGTAGTCTTCTAAAAAGTTAAAGGAACCCCCTTACTCCTCGAGGGAAAATGACTGTGTTAATCAGGCTCAGGGTGATGAAGGCAACATTTTGTTTGGTGCTGGGGATGGGCAAAGCTCATTCAGCTAGGTGTCCCTTTTGACCATGGGTGGATCTAAATTTCCTTTCAAAGTCTTGAAATTTAATATACAATAGAGCAGAATAAAATGTTTTGATTGCTTTGTCACTGAAACCCTTAAATGGAGTGGTATTCAGTCCTGATGCCCATTAACCCAATAGCCAAATGTGCTCCCAAACTCACCCCAGCTGCCTTGCTTATGACTGCTGGGTGAATGTTTTCACCTCTACTCCAACCCTTGCTTCCCTTTAAAGGGGAAAAAAAACAAACCAAAAAATCTCACTCTAGAAGCTAAGGTTAATCAAGAAAGTGTTGACTTCCAAAGAAAGAGCCCTTCTCCATCTTACTGCAATTCCTCTCTTTTTGCAGTAATCTTGATACCACTCTGCTTTGATTCTGGAATGTAACAGGTTAAGGAAACCAGCCATATGGAGTCAAACCCGATGGTTAATTCCTTGCTTTTCAAGCACATACTGAAGTGAATTAGTGTAATGAGCTCACTGCTTGGTTATCTCTTGGTAACTGAGAAGAAGAATATAATGGGGTCCCTGAATTTCAGGGTTCACAAAACGATCCTTTCTGAAAGTCCAACTCAATTGGAGGCTTTGTCTGGTAGCACCATTGGTTAAAGTCCTTGACTTTAGAAATTATAAAAGTATATGTGTTATATATGTACATGTATTATATATGAATATATGATCTTTCTACTCCAATAAATAATAGAACTGCAAAAAAAGGAAAAAAAGATGAGGGGGGCTGAAGCAGGAGGTGGGGGGAGAGAAATTAGGACCATTGAAAGGTCAGATGCCTTAATACAGCACCAGGGAAAAGATTCAGACGCTCCGATCTTTCCCAGAGCTGACCTTTCTAAAGATGTGCTGAGCATGAAGGGGGTGATACCTGATACCACATTCAGATCCACACTTCTACCTTTAAATAAGAATTAAAGCTGGAGTTATTTCCTCTGGGATCTCCAAAAGGGACACATGCATGCCATTAATCTAACCAGCTCCTAGATGCCACCATTGTACTAAACAGCTATGGCTAGAATATATTTATCTGGGGTAGTACTTGCTTGGAATGGGGGTGGGGTGTGAGATAATGGGGGCGGGGAGAATGAGGGGTATCAGCACTTCTCTGATAGCACCAGTTCCATCATTCTAAAGGCATGCTAACTCATCTGTTGCCCATACCTTCTTCTTCTACTGCTCTCCATTATAGTGGAAAGAGTGCTAGATTTGGAATCAGAAGAGATCTTAGTTCATGTAATGCCTTGGATACTTCATATTGGGTGACTATGGGTGACCACAGCCACACTTCTTAACCTTTCTGAGTCTCAGTTTCTTCAGCTATAAAATGGAGATAATACAACTTATACAGGGTTATTGTGGGTATCAAATAAAATCATGTAACTAAAGCATTTTTCAAACCTTAAATTCCTATACAATTGTCAACTGGTATTGTTGTTATTTTCTTGTCCTTTCTGTTACTCATCCACGAAGCTCAAATGGGTTTACAGATAACGAAGTATGGCCAAGATTGGGAAGACTTGTAATCAGGAGTGGTGCATGGGAGAGCTATTTTGCTGATGTTGTCCTCTGATGGCAAGGTCTGAAATGGGGTTGGAATATCCCCTTTTGCCAAACCAGTGTTTGTCATAACATTGCCACAAACTGAAGCTTGGAATGTCTTTGTATTCTGTGGAACACTCAGGCCTTCTGAGTAACTTTGTTAAATTGTGCATTACAATTCAGCCTTGCAAGCCCCCCAAATTTTCCAGCTCACACACATGTTTTATGAGCCTGCCTTCCACCCAGAAGGTCTACAGAAAGTAAAATGAATGAATCCAACATTCTCCTCTATACACCCGGGATAGCCTGGCATTTTTCTTTCAAGTGGACAAGTGACAATTTTGAGAGCTATTCCTATACTGTATGTACTTTTCAGACTCCTTTTTGTGTGTATAATCAACCAACTAATTAACAATTGGCAGCCAATTACTGATTATTTCTTATGGGCAAGGTACTATGATGAGCATGACACCGATAGGGGCATAAAGATATATA
>CM053581.1:246504319-246565904 GCA_028627135.1 Pseudochirops cupreus | reverse complement strand
AGCACTTAATTGGTCCTTAATTGTTTAATAAGTGTTTGTTTCCTATCTCCTACTATAGAGAAGTCTATAAACTCTTTGAAAATTTGTCCTATGTCCTGCTTCTTTGTCTTCTCTTCTGGAGCTCCCAGAACAGAACCAAATACAAAAAAGGAGCTCAATAAATTTTTTTATTAAATTGGCTAGTTTTAATTTTTAATTACGTTTTCAATTATCACACCATTTTTGAAAACACGCTAATATTAACATGTTACATGTGACTTAAAAAAAAACTGAGACTCTTTTATATCTAAAGTACATTGGACTGAGAGTTAGGGGACCTGGTTTTGAAAACTGACACTGCTACTCACCAGGGTGTGACCATGAAAAAGCTATTTTCCCACCCTTCCTTTGCTCATCTTTAAAAGGAGGGGCTTGGACCAGATGCTCCCCAAATTCTCTTCTATTTAAAAATCTTATGAAATCCTGTGAATCTGTTATTTCATTGGAACCTCACAACAACTATATGATGGAAGCAGGTCCATTATTCTTGTCCACATTTTTATAGAGGAGGAAAATAAAGATGAAGAAAACACTAACAAAATCATTATTTTCTGCTTGTCTGATCCAGTGTTTTGGGGTTTTTCCTTTGTTTATTTCTTTTAATTGCTGCGCAATAGAAGCCTAGTATAGTAGAAAGAAAGTCCACTTGGAATCAAAAGATCTGAGTTTCAATCCTGGCTCTGACCATTTCTGTTTGACCCTGGGAAAGTTATAACCTCTCTGTGCCTCAATTTCCTCATCTGGAAGGTGGGATTACTAATACTACCTCTCACACGTTGTTATGAGGATAACATTTTAGAAACATGATTATTAATATTATGCCTTATGTTACTTTACAAGATTGTTGTAAGGAAAGAACTTATGATTGCTAGATAAGTGTTGAATATTTTTTGTAATTTCCCTGAAACAATCAGGTTTGGAATCTGAGAGTCCCCCAAAGGTGTAGCACAAGGTCTTTGCTGTCAGCACAGCATGGGCTATGTCTATCCTCTCCGAGTTATGGTTCTTAATTTAGTAATAATAGCCTTCAAACAGTCAAATCATTCTTGTCCATCCTTTGGAACATCTTTTTGCTACATATACTATAATTGAGACTGGACATGCCTTAGTAGCATTTTAACTAGGAGGAATCCTTTCCTTGTGCCCTCGGAATTGAGGAGGTCAGCATGAGGCAGAGCAAAACTGTGAAGGACTGCATATGCAGGCACATGATGGTGCATTATGGGTAGTAGTGTTGGATTATAGAGAACTGCTTTATACCATGAGTGTCTCTGACATTTATTTTCTGGCATATAGAGTTAATTTGCACATTTGCATTCTTATTTTTACTCTTGGGTGCAGTGATGGTGAATGTATGAATGAATGGGGAAGAAAAGCATTTATTAAGTGCTTACTACATGTGAAAGACTATACTAAGCAGTAGCGATGAAAATAGAAAAAATAGCAGTCCCTGCTCTCAAGGAGTTCACATTCTAATGAGGGAGATAATACATATGAAAGGTTTTAGCTACAAGTCAGATGGAAAGGTCCCGCGGTCCTTAGGGTGCAGTGGCAAAGAACATGGTAATGTCTCTTCTTTCCTGTCTTATGAAATATGACATAGAATTTGAAATTTGAAATAACAAATGAAATTTGACATATAATGTCAAGTGAAAGGAGTATGGATATTGTGGTGTGGGATAGGACAGGATCACTGTTAAATCAAGGACACAGAGTTTTGGTCATGAGAATTCGTGAGTTGCTTAGAAAATATTTGACATCTTCCACATTGTAATGGAAGTGGCTAGACATGAGTGAGAGAGGGGGAGTTCAGGATGTGGACTTGATTGTCAAATCTTGGATCTGAGGAATAAGGAGCTTCCCTTAGACTCTTGGGAGATCATATTCGAGGATAAATAAAGGGGATTCCTTTACTTTTGACAACCAGGGAGTTAACTGAACGAAGTTACTTAGCCTCCACATTAATACAGGCTGGAAATAAGTTCCAGAAGAGTTCACATAAATGAATATATATGTATGTATATATATGTATGTATATATATATACACACATATATATATATGTTTGTGTATGGTACATGTGTATGTGCATATACATACAAGTGCACACATATACATAAACATGTATACAGATATATACACATAAATAAACACATATACATATGCATATACATACACACAATACACATATCATGCAATGTACATGTACAGTACACATACACATACATATAAGAGCAGTCAGGAATTTACATGCCCCCAGGTATCTCCAAATGTTTGTGATTGATTTCAAAAAAGGAACAATGATGCCTGCCCTGCCCACCTTCAAAACCAAACTGAAATATTTCTACCTGAGAAACATTCCCCAGTCTCTTGGTCAGAGTATTTTTTTCTTCCCTCTAACTTTGCACAGTGTTTTGTTTCTTAGACAGTTATTATATTCAGCTTGTGGTGGTGTTTTGAGGGGGAAGGCAGGGCATGTGCATTTGTGTATTAGTGATATTACCCACTCATACACACAGAACCATAGGCTATAAATTCCATGATGGCCAGGAGTCTCTTATCTATCTCCCTCAGAACTTCACACAAAGCAAATGCTAAATAAGAAGTTTGTTGAATTGAAAATTGAATTGAACTGTCTCTAAGTGACCACTGTCAGAAATAGAAATTTGAGTTAGACGAATAATGTCTTTGACCAGAGATGGTGCCTGGCTTTCTCAGAAGAAAGATTAGAAAGTGTCAGCTACCTCCTACAATCAGTGCTGTAGCTCACCCAGCTGAAAGGAGAGGTGGAGCTGCTGCAGCCTATCTAGCTTAAAGGTTAACAGGTACACCTGAGCAGATAAGCAGTGCCCTAAACTGCTAGAGGCAGGTATCCCTGCCCTTTGACCTTATTTTTTTAAAAAAACATATTATTTTCATTCTTTCAATGGACAAAATATATTTTTCTTTCCCTCCCACTCTGCCTCTCCCCATAGCAAAGAAGAAAAACAAAACTTTGTAGCTAATATTCTTAGTTAAACAAAACAAATTAGTCAATTGCTCGTTTCCAAAAAATAAATGATTAATGTTATACCTTGAACCTGTCACTTCTCTGTATAATGTTCCTCATCATCAGTTGTTTGGCTCTGCGGGTGGACATTCTTGGGAGGAGGAAGGGGAGGAGGAGATAATAATCTTGTTTTGTCCTTACTACAACTTTAGTAGGTAGGTGTTATTATTATAATACCCATTTTATAGATGAGAAAACTGAGGCAGACAGAAGTTAAGTAACTTGCCCAGGGTCACCTAGCTATTAAGTGTCTGAGGAAGTATTTGAGCTCAGGTCTTCCTGATTCTAGCTCCAGTATTCTATCCACTGGTCATCAAATAACTGACTCCTGTTTAAGATCTCTTTGTTGTTAATCTGGCATTTCTCACCTTGTTCTTGGATTAATCTAACTAAGCCTTTCTTGCATACTGCCTTCTGATCAGACTTTATGCTTTGCTTAAATACCAGTTTCTCTTTCTTCCATCTGACCATAAAATGATCCCAAATTATTTTCATCCATAGCTCCACGTTGTGACAGACTTTTTGTCTTTGATTTTCTCATTCCTATGGCAAACTTTGCCCCCTCTTGTCACGCCCTCTAAAGTAGTTCCTTTAATGGGGATCAGTTAGTCCCCTGACCTGGAAAGACATGAGACAGGACAAAACTGAAATAATACTTTCTAGCAGGAGTTCTTAACTCTGGTGTGTGTGTGTGTGTGTGTGTGTGTGTGTGTGTGTGTGTGTGTGTTTGTGTGTGTGTGTGTGTGTGTGTGTGTGTGCGTGTGTGTGTGTGTGTCCTGGACCCCTCTGCCCCTCTGCAGTCTGGTGTCCCTCTGGATCTCTTCAAAATGTGTAAGATTGGAAATCTACTTATCAAATTATATATATATATATATATATATATATATATATATATATATATTTAATACAAATTCATGTACTCCAGCTTAAGAATTCTGTCTAGTGGTTCTACCATGGAATTATCCATTTGTTTCTATATTTAGCCTCTAAAGAATCCATAAACTCTAGCAGCGAATACTAAGACCTTCGGAAAATATCATAACTTTGCTGGATGATGGTTCCCTCTTTTGTAAAATGAAGGGATTGAACCAAATATTATTTACGGTTCCTTACACCCCTGAATCCTGTGACCCTGTGATCCCTTGCATAATGCGCCCAGTGTCAGTAGATGAACATTGCTCTGATCAAGCCGGAGCTAACCTTAAAATCATTCTCTTCCTCATGGAAAACTTCAAAAAACAAAAAAATCATAGTGATGATCAAGTCCTGGCAGTTACTTCTCTAAATTACATTTTCAGAATCAGAATTAATGAATATGAGTATGCACGCACACACACACACACACACACACACACACACACACACACACACACACATTCCCCCTACCCAGGAGCTGGATTCAAATTATGCTCAATTTCACTCACAAAAGCTAAGAAAAGATAGATAGCACATTCTGAGAAAAGAAGAAAAAAAATAGCAAAATAAATTAAGTATTAATTTTTTAAATGATTTTTGTTTCATGACATTTTTTTCTTTTTAAATTTATTTTCTTTTTAATTTATAGAATAAAACAAACATTTGCACAACATAGTATTATTTAAAAAGATGGTTGCAAATGGAACTATTATGGACAACTTGTTATTACATTTAAATATATAATACAGTTATCATGTAATTTTTCCTTTTATTTCACTTCCCTCTCCCCTTCCATACTAGAGATTGCTTCCATTAGGACAAATATATGTGTGTGTGTGTGTGTGTGTGTGTGTGTGTGTGTGTGTGTGTGTGTGTGTGTGTGTGTAAAATCATTCTATACATGCTTGTAGTTATCAATTCTTTCTCTGGATGCAGATAGCATCTTCCTTCATATGTCTTTTGTATTTCATTTGGGTATTCATAATAGTCAAAATAACTTATTTGCTCAAAATTGTCCTCAAAACAATATCATTGTTATTGTATACAATAGCCTCTTGGTTCTGCTCATTTCACTCTTTGTTATTTCATGCAAGTCTATCCATGTTTTTTCTAAGATGATCAAGCTCATCATTTCCTATAGTACAGTAGTATTCCACCACAATCATGTGCCACAACTTGTTCAGCCATTCCCCAATTGATGGGCATCCCCTGAATTTCCAGTTTTCTACCACTCTCTACGAGTTCAGAAGACTTCTGCACTGCTCCAGAAGTACTCATTGTTTTCTCTTCAACCCAGATTCCATGAGAATAAGATTCCAACATAACCAGTCCCCTGCCCTCACCTGCTTCCTCTGAAGCCCCATTCTTATGAGATAATTGCTGCTTTTTACCTTTTCCTACCCAATTTTGTTTTCTTAGAATCAATTCCAACCCTTCTTTCATACTACCCTAGAAATGATGACAGTTTTAAGAATTATGATAACATTTTCTATGTAAGAAGTAAATAGTTTGACCTTAATTAGTCTTTAACATTTTATAAATATAAGGAATGTGGAATTTCAATACTGACTTTGAGTTGTCTGTCTGTTTTAAGTATTGATGATCAGATAGACTGCTTCTAATGAGTATCATTCCTTACAAATAGTTTTTTATCCCTAAAGGAAAACATGCCTTTGTAGGTACCATATATACCTATATTTGCATTCACACATATAGTAGATAGACAGACAGACAGACAGACAGATAGATAGATAGATAGATAGATAGATAGCCCCTCTGTTAAGAGAACCACAAAAAAGACTGACACCTTTCCTATACTCCACCCCTCCCAATATCAAAACATAGATATTCTTACAGTGGGGGAGAAAGTATCTGTCATTCTTTTTATGGACTATTTTTCCCTTTTTATTTATAAATTCATGACCTAATAGGTTTCGTAAGAACCATTGATATACTGGTTGATTGATTGATTGACTGATTGAAGACATAGCTAGTGAAGAGAGGGTTCACCTAGGAGTCAAGAAGTTCCAATACTAGCTTTAGCACATACTATTCGTATGACTCTGAGCAAGTTATTTAATCTCTCAAGTGTTCCAGGACTATAAATTATAGAGAAGTTGATCGTCTGTATTGGTGAAATTTGTGCAGCTAATAATTCTGATGGTATCTCAAGTCTAAATGAATAACATCATCAACATCAACCACAACTTACATTTACAAGGTTTACAAAACACTTTCCTCACAACCTCATGAGTTAGGTTGTGATAATTTTATTATATTTTGAATATATATTCATATGTATATATTAATTTATATATAAATATATTATATAACACATATAAGCAATTATATGTTAATTGATATGTATTTTAAAATATTATATACATATATGTGGAAATCAAAACTCAAAAATATCATCATACCAGCATCATAAAACTGGTAATATGTCAGAAACTAGGTTTTTTAAATTCAGGATTAGTACCTTTTCTCCTAGACGACATTGTCTGGCAAAGCGCAAATAGATTAGGTTTTGCAGTGTGGCCTGCCCCCGCAGGTTACTGAAGCACTCTGGTGATCTGCACTTTTCCAATTGAGAATTTAAAAATATCAGGAATTGGTAGCTGTCTCACGGCATTTCATTTCATTTCACCTCATCCTTCCTCCCATCCCATTTCATCCTATACCTGACTATTTGATACTATCCAGTCACATCCCATCACACTAATCACATAACAAATCTGATGTCTATTCTTACTCCCAAGGAGCTCCATTCAGTAGTCTGTCATTAATAGGTATTCACCTGATTTAGTAAGAAGATGTTGTTTCCCCGACCAGGGAAATTTGGGGCTTAGATGCCTTGGGTCCCTGATTTCTGACTCCTTTTCTACATAAGAATGCTAGAATCATGGACAACAACAAGGCTTTAATTGTCTGAATGTGGAAAACAGCGGGAAGTTGAGGTCATAGAGAACTGACTGTCTAGAAGGGAGAAAGTCAAATTCAATGTGGGCTTCAGCATCATTGATCATGAGAAAACACCATTAGCCTAGGCAGCAAGAAAGCCATTATAATGGTGTGGCATTCAGGGCAGAGGGGTAGCTTATTAAAGAAACAAATGACCACATGGTCAATTTAAATTCAGAGAATGAACACTAGGCATTAAAAATAAACTTAGAAATGCTTTTCTCCATTTCTAATCATGAGTTGTAGGTATGATAGGTCAACGGAGGAAAATAAAGATGTGCCACTCTCATTTTGACCCATAGGGTCAAAGGGTGAATATCATCTATTGAGAGCAGTCAGACATCAGGAGAAGAATTAATCAGTGTTTTGGGGGGTATGGGGTAATGGCTATTTATTTCAGAAAGGAGGATGGATTTCATGCTAGAAGGTTCTCATGTGTGGAGACAGACTAAAACCTCACTGTGACAACTTTTCCTCCCGCTATTTTATCTAGCTCTTACTTTTCCTCCTTATATTTTCATAAGATAGAAAGCAGGAAAATAACTTTTCTCAATCAAATAATAGGGTAACATTTGGTATTATTAATCTCCTTCTGTTGAGAGTTCCTGTTGCAGTTGGTTTTAAACATCAAAACTAGCTAACTGAAAAATATCACTATAAGATTCTGCTGTGCAACTTTGGAAAGGTCACCTAACCTCTCTGAGTCTAAGCTTTTGTAAAATGCTTGGGTTGTAAGTATTTGTAAAATGCTTGGGTTGGATTAGATGGCATCTAAGTTTCTTTCCCACTCTAAATCGGTTGTTCTATAAGCCTATGACCCCAGTGTACACATGAAATAAGGGAAATATGGTCTGTTCAACTAGATTCTAAGATCCTTGAGGGCAGGCACTCTGTCTTGCCCTTTGCTGTATTTCATACAAAGATGGTGACTGGTTGATCATTGAATCATTTGCTAAAAGATCTTTTGTTTTTTCCTGTTCCACTTTCTGAAGCCCTGTGACACTATAGTGATAGGTTATAAGACTCTGGCCCGTTTCATAAATGACCAACCCATGACAAATGAACTTGGAACCAGGCACCCTGGACAACTATTTACACGTGTTGGCAAATGCTCCAAGAGAAAGTCAGCAGCCGATGGCCAAAATCACTTTCAGCCCCAATGTGCCGGATGTGCGCAAGGCTTGCTTGGATGGATGTAATTAAGTAAAGAACAGACTTAGACCTATGGAGGAGGTCTTGAACATCTGGAGCATGTGGCACTCAGACAGCCCCATGAAGAATGTCAGTATGCAGAGTAAGAAGACCAGTAACACTGTGGTTAAGTAGCCTGAGCTACTAACTCCTTTTGAAAAGATGAGAAGAGGAAGGAATGGAAGACCAAAACTGTGAGTTTGAAAGAAAAATTAAAGAAAGTACCTTAACCAAAATGAGTTTAAGCCATGGCAGTTGATGCCACCTGTGTTTGGATAATGATGGCCAAGTTCATTCATTCATTCATTCAACTAACATTTATTGCCCACCAAATATATTAGAATGGCACATGCCAGACACGGTGGGGGGACATAAAGATATACTTGACAAAGTTCCTGTCTCTATAGAACTTAGTCTAACGGGATGATCAATAACACATGTATACAAGCAATTATATTACAAAGAGGAACTTATCACAAATGACATTGTATGCACTTTTTACAACCCTTCTTTAATTTGTCACAAGGGAAGAGGCTAGTAAACATGGAAGAGATTTCCTAGCATCAAAGAGGACAAAAATGGAGGGGTGAGTCATATCTAGCTCAACCTGTGAACCTATAAAGAGGGATGCTTGCCTAGATTCATTGACAACATCTGGTGAGCAGGCATCACATATCCTCTATGCCAGTCTACCTTTCAGTCAAGGAGCATTAGCAGTGATCTATATGTGGTTAGAGGAGTATCAGGAAGCTCCTCCTGCCCCCAAACATCTCTCCTACTAATATTTAAAATTTCACATTAAATTAATTTATTTTTCTTTTGCCTTTCACTAGTTTTCTATCTTCAGAAAGAAAGTTATTATGGGTAACTGAATTGCTTAACAATAAAATTTAATAAACTTAATTGGATGTCTATCTTTAGATGGGCTTAAGGTAGCTCACAAGAGCTCTGGATGCATTGGAGGAAAGGATGATGAGTTGAGGAAATAATGAAGAAAGTAGAGATGAGAAAAATCTGGGAGGGATAGCTAATGCAGTGAATGACAATATCAGTATCCTAAAGGATTTTGATAGGCTAACAAGGGCAGGGAACCTGCAACCTTGAGACCACATGTGGGTCTCCTCAAGGGTAGCCTTTGACGGAATTCAAACTTCACAGAATAAATTTCCTTAATAAAAGGATTTGTTCTGTAAAATTTGAACTTAGTCAAAAGACCAGACCCAAGGATCTAGAAGGCCATGCATTACCTCGAGGCTGCAGATTTCCCACCACTAGGAGAATTGGGCCAAGTCAAACAAGATAAAATTCAATGGGATAAGTGTGAACTTTGGTGCAAAACTCAATTTTCCAAATATTTAACAAATATTTTCCCAAGATGGAAGAGTCATAGATCAAAAGCAGTTGTTCCAAAAAAGCATTTGGGGATTTTAGCTTAATACAACCTCAGTATGACTCATCAATGTGTAATGGCCAAAAAAGTTAGTGTGATCTTGGGCCATATTAAAAGGGACAGAGATTCCAGGAATCAACAAGTAATAAATAATTCCATGATACTCTTTCTTTGTTGAACTTCATCTGGAGTATTGTGTTCAGTTATGGGTGCCATGTCTTATGAATGACATTGATAAGCTATAGATTGGCCAGATAGGGACAATCAGAATGTTGAAGGACCTTGAGTCCATTCCATGTGAGGATGTCAAAAAAATTTGGGCACATTTAACCTGAAGAAGAGGTTGAGGGGGAATATGATAACTGTCTTCAAGTCTTTGAAGGGTTGTCATTTGGAAAGGGGACTAGATTTTTCCATTTGGCTGCATCATGAACAATGTGTAGAAGTTGAAAAAAAGGCAAATTAGTTTTGATATCAAGGAAATAAACAACAGCAGTAACTTCCTAACTAGAGATGGCCAAAGGAGAATGGGCGGTCTCAAGGGATGATGGGCTCCCCCTCAATGGAGGTCATAGAGCAGAACTTAGATAACCTCTCCTGTATGGGCTGGATTAGATGACCACTGAAAGTAGCTTATGAAGCTCAAAATTTGTGATTCTGTGAGAAAGGAGACAACAAAGACATGTTTCACTCCCTTTATAATTTTGTCCAATCTGACCCTATGCCCCTCGTGATCATCTTACCATTCTTCTCAGCCCTCAGTCTTTAGATAAAATGTCTTCTATGTTGTGGACCTTCAGAGGATATTGATAAAAGGCAATTTACATAGAGGATTACAAATGATGTGGAAAGACCATTGGTTTGAAACCAATGGACTTGGGTTCGGAGTCTAGCTCTGCTATTTACAAATTACATGAGTTTGGGTAACTGCCTTGGTTCTCTGCTCCTTAGTTTCCTTATTTGAAAAATGAGAAAGTTGAGCAAGGTGATCTTAAAGGTCCTTTCTAGTTCTAAATTCTATAATTCTATCCTTAAGGTAGGACTTAATTATATTATTATTAGTAGTAGTATTATTCTTTTTCAGTAAAATTGGAGAGTAGGGAGCCAAGCAGAAAAAAAATATGCCAGTCAAAGGGATTGAGAACAGGGAGGTCTTGGTTCAAAATCAGAGCCAGAGTTCCCATAGCTAGTGGTTGCCCTTAGTCTCTGTAGACCCCAGGATATGTAGAGTCACTATTCCTATCCACGGTATCTTTTAGTCCTTGATATTATGCTTATCCTTTTCTGGAAGGAGAGTGATTTACTGCCCTGATTGAGAATGTCTCCAGGAACCTCAAGGGACTCTGTGAAATTCCAAACCCGAGATATTAACTTTAATTCATAGCTACATGCATATAGCTATGAAGGGGGACCAGATAACGGGACTTCAGCATGGAACCAGAGGAAGGCCTTGCAGCTTCCAGAGGCTTCCCCTAGCTTCCCCCTTGGTTCCCTTAGCTTTTCTGTGCTTTGTAAAATGTTGTCAACTGATTGACTGCTTTTTCTTTCTCTGTGAATTGCCAAGGCAGGGCATTAGAAATGTTGGCTATAGAATGTACCAGAACCATTCAGAAGCACAGCGCCCTGTGAGAATGGTCGCTATAAATGTCTAAAAAACAAATAGATTCTAAACCAAATGGCAGGACCCAAAGAGAGCGAGCCAGGCATGATTCCATGGTGGGAACTTGCTGGAGGCGGCCCCAGATGAGCTGGGGCCACCTGGCATTCGTACCTGGTTACCATAGCAAGGAGAGGCAGATTCCACTTGGCCAGGCCAGGCGAGACGAGACGGCCCAGTCTCTGGAGGCTCTGAGGACGCTGCCCGGAGCATCAGTCTTGTTTCCAAGTTTCCCCCCATCTTCTCACCTCACCTTCTAGGTTTAGCATGACTGGTTACTGGACATTGAAGAGACATGTGGCCAACGCTTCTACCTTTGAGGTTGGGGTGTCGAAATGTCAAGCCAACAGATGAAGAGCCGTCCAGGGACTACGCTGGCATTCAGCTTCAAGGGGGGTTTCTGTTGCTTTGTGTTTGTCCCTGTTTTACTTTTTAAAAAATATTTTTTGGCAGGTTGTAAAATATCTCCCCTCTCCCCAGGAGATCCTCTGCTGTGCTGCAGTCCATCTAAACAAATATGTATTTACAACGGGTACTTTTTTAAAACATGCATTATGCGCCTAATAGACTGGAATGGCTCTTTGGGGGAAGCACTGCATGGATCCAGGCAGTTTTTTGTTGTCTGTAATGTTCACCTCTTTTATATGACTATTTATTTTTCTACTGTTTTGGGGAGTGAAAGGGGTATAGAGGAGGAAAAAGCCATATACACATATGTATTCTGTTATATATAAAACCAGGGTGCTGGAAAGAAGGAACTAATGGTCTTTGGGGGTAAATACAGACCTGAGATGCATGTCACAAAGTCTGGAATGAAACTGAACCTTCTCAAGGAGGATTTTTTTTTCCCTCTTGAGATATTAGTTATATTATAGAATAGAGTTCTTCAGAACATTTCCAATGGGCAGTTCCCTCCATATTGGGTAGTATGAAAAGCATCCAAAGATTACCTTTGGAAACTCATCCTAGGGAAAACTCACGACAAATGCCCCATACCACATCCTTATTTTCTTCATTGCATAAAAGAAAATGTAATCTTATTGTCCAACAAAATGTCGCTATTCCCAAGCAAAGCACTGGTGAGTCCAGGGCTGCAGCTTTGCACAATCCTTCATTCAATTGACAAGTCTTTATTGAGTACCAACAGTGGGTCCGGCCCCATGCCAGGTCCTGTGGGGGAGATAGATGACATATGAGAAAAGACCTATACATGGAACAGTTGTGAGCAGTAGATGGTAGAATATAATTAAGTGCAGAATTGACCTCTGTTCCCTCAATTCTCCCAAAACCTGTTCTTTGCCATTATCATTATTGTTCATGCCTTCACTCCTGCTTATTCACCCTTACTATCACTCCTGTACTTGCCTGGCTTTCCTCACTATCCAGGCTCAAACCTCTAGCTAAGTATGTAATTAATGCTCTCTCCCATATCCATCTTTTATTACTTTGCCTCCTTGTTCTTCCATTTCTTCACTCTTTTTAAAATACAAATTTTATTGATAATTTTTGTTTTTATATCACCTAGATTTCACTTTATAATGCCTCCTGTTCCCTTGCAGAGAGCCATCCTTTATAAGAAAAAGTGAAAGAAAGAAAAAAAGAAAGAAAAAAGGAAGGAAGGAAGGAAGGAAGGAAGGAAGGAAGGAAGGAAGGAAAGAAGGAAGAAATGAAGGATGGAAGGAAGGAAGGAAGGAAGGGAGGGAAGGAGCGAGGAGGGAGGGAGAAAGGAAGACAAAGAAGAGAAAAAAATCAGCAAAGTCAATCAGTAATGTCCAATGGAAAGTGATCCCAAACAAGGGAATTGAGAAAGAAAGTGGACTGCCTACCACTCTACAAAACAGAATCCCAAAATCCAAACACTGAAAGAGAACTCAGAAGTGTTCAGGTTAACGTGTACCTGTGCAGGAATCCCCTACACAGCCTCCTCAATAAATAATTATTGAGACTTTGCTTCAAGAACCCTAGTGAGAAGGCTCATAGGATCGTAAACTTGGATCTAGAAGTGCCTTTAAAGACCATCTAATCCAATTCCCTCATTTTTTAAAGATGAATAAATGACTAAAGGGAAAAGCATGTGCCAAGTTGAGTTCTGAAGGACTGAGGCCCAGAAAGGTTAAGCAACTTGGCCAAGGTTACATAACTAGTGTAAGCCCTGTCTCAATGTCCACTGGAGTGGGATTCTGTCCTTACTGGTAGAGATGAAGGCCCTGCTCTGTGTGAGGGTCAGAATGTAGCTGGCAAGAGGTGAGAGCTTCAGTCCTCAGCAAGTTCCTCCTTTAAGGACTCTTAAACTCCCATTGTCCCAGGAAACCCTTTAAGACTACAAGGACAGGAGGCACTCATCTTCATTGACAGAAGGAGGAGGGGCAGCTAGGTAGCTTAGCAGATAGAGCACCAGCCCTAGAGTCAGGAAGATGTGAGTTCAAATCCAGACTCAGACACTTAGTAGCCATGTGACCCTGGGCAAGTCATTTAACCCAATTGCCTCCAAAATAAAATTTCAGAAGGATGAATTCCCCCTTCAGAACTCTCTAAGCTAGAGTCTTCTTTGAATATTGAGTTTGCTTTCACATTTGAGAGAGAAGATGGAAAAAGCCAACTTCAGGTTGCTGAAGGAAAAGACTCTTAGAAGACGTAAGAGGAGAGGGTAGTCTATCATGTCACCATCCCCAGTTTGCTACTCTGAGACTTTGGGGAATTCTCCTTGGGTGAGATCCAGGACCTTCTCTCTTGGTTGAGCTGTTACTATCTTCCCAGTTTTTTGCTGAAGTGGGATTGGCTTCTTCCATCTTTCTTTCTTTTCACATTCTGGGGCATCTAGGTAGCACAGGGGATAGAGTGCCAAGCCTAGAATCTCAAAGACTTATCTTCATGAGTTCAAATCTGACTTCAGACACTTACTATTTATGTGACCTAGACAAATTACTTCACCCTGTTTGCCTCAATTTCCTCATCTGTAAAATGAGCTGGAGAAGGAAATGGGAAACTGCTCCAGTATCTTTACCAAGAAAACTCCAAATGTGGTCACAAAGTGGCGGGCACAACTGAAAGGACTCAACAACAGTTCATAAAAAAGCAAAACAAACAGAAAAAAATGGGTGGCTAGGTGGCACAGCGAATAGAGCAACGGTCCTGAGTTCAAATCCAACCTCAGATACTTAACACTTACGAGCCCTGTGACCTTGGGCAAGTCACTTAACCCCAGCTGCCCTGCCCTCCCCCCTCCAAAAAAAATAAAAACAAACGAACAACAATTCATATATTCCATTGTCAATTCATACAATATTAAGAGAATTAGAAAAAAGCTTGCAGGACATTAAGACAGAGACAGCCAGTGGAGAATTTGTGAGAAGACATAAAAAGAGTTGAATAGGATAGGAGAATATTGATAGGTTGCAGATTAAATGTTTAGAGTAAGTAGTTATACCCCAAAAAGTCATCTATCTTGTATTAACTACATGGGGTATCTGGAATAATTTTCAGGGATTATAAAAATTTTGACTGGGGTAGAAATATAGCCAATATATGGGGCTTTTAAACTTTTTTGTCCATTGTCTTGGGGTTGTGTTACTGGGGACTAATCTATCCCACTCACTCCTTTCCGTCTAGCTAAGAGTCCAGGATAATTTGATGAATTCTCTGCAGTTGATCAAGATTTTTTTTAGGACTTGAGTGATAATTAGGAGGATGTGGTAGAGTTTATTAGTTTCTTAGATACTGGGAAGTGTTACTTACCATGGGTAGGATTCAAAGCTCAATAATTTGAGGGAGGGAGGTTAATGACCATGTTTATACTTGGTGTCATAGATTTGGAAGTGTTGGGAAATAAGAATGTATTCCTGTTCCCTACCTAGCCAAGCTTTGGTTAAAGAAGAAGTGGCAATAGACGTAGCAAAGTGGAATAATGGGAGACAGAGGAGATCCTTAGTCTGGCATATCCCTAAGAGAAAAATATCTCTCCTGTAAGACTAGAAACACTCTAAAGCAGGGGAGGGAACCTGTGACCTTGAGACTACATGTGACCTCAAGGCCACAGGTTCCCAGGCCCTGCTCTAAAGATTTTCTCCTCTACACTAGGTGATAAGGACACCTAATAACACACTAGGAACCATAGCTGGAGATGACGATCGAAGCTGCTCGCTAAGACCTGTGCATAACAGGAGAAAACATGGCAGGAAGCAACAACATACTCTTCATCCTTAGATCAGCACTGAGCAGCAGGGGGAGCCATGTTAGGAAGCAATCCCTGATGTCACCTTCTAGAAACTGATCAGAACTACAGGTGAAAATATTTGCTTGGAGCCCTGACTAGTATGATTCCAGGTGACAGAGAATTTCAAAAGACCTTTAGGGAAGGTTGCTTAGAGAAAGGTATCTTCATTTTCTTACAGTTCTGTTGTGAGTTTTGCTTTCCTGGATCTTTATATATATACACACACACACACACACACACATATACACACACACATACGCACATGCATGTATACATAATGCATGCATACATAATACATACATATGTATACATATATATGTATATGTATATGTGTATACATATATATGTATATGTATATATAGCCTTCCATCTTTATATTCTGGTCATTTCTTAACCACTCCCTCCATACGGAATCT
Source organism: Pseudochirops cupreus (assembly GCA_028627135.1). NCBI lineage: Eukaryota > Metazoa > Chordata > Mammalia > Diprotodontia > Pseudocheiridae > Pseudochirops > Pseudochirops cupreus. The sequence goes on along the minus strand of CM053581.1, from coordinate 246,550,071 downwards.
TAATTTGTGATGGAGAAAAGTAATTAACTAAAAACATCTGATACATGGACCATGCCTGGCAATGCATACAGGATTTTATACTAGTACCATCCCACTTCCTTAGTATAAGAAAGGAGACATGTTTCACTTTTTCTCCTTTAGGTTCTTTTTTTTCTTTATGTTGTGTAGATTATTTTATATATTTTTATTGTAACAAGTACCAATAAATATAAACATTTCAATATATAAAGAACAGAAAAGAGAATTATATATGAAGCTATGAACTTCTAACTACAGTCTTCAAATTATGTATTAAATTTAAAATTGTAGTAGCCAATTTCCGATGTTACCTGTCTTGCTTACCAGTATCATTTTCTGAACTTGTTTGCAATCATTTCCACATGTTTCATTTTTTTCTTCCATTACTAATAGTTCAACTTCTTTTTAGTGATCTTTTCATTTACACTGCTGTAGTAATTATGTATATTGCTACTTTGGCATTTCTTATTTGGCTGTGCATCAATTCATATAAACCATCCTATATTTTTCTGAATTCCTTATATTCATTCTTTCTTACTATATTATACTATGCCATTATAAATCAAAATTTTTCAGCTATTTCCTAATAGGTAGGCACCAATTTGTTTCCAGTTCTTTGCCAGCAGAAATGTTGCTATAAATATCGTTGCATTTATTAGAACTCTATTTCTGTCTGGCTTCCCTAATGTATATGTCCAGTAGTGGAATCAAGTATGTGGGCCATTTATTTGCTTTTTTACATAATTATAAATTAACTTCTAGGATGGTTGGAGAGTTTTCTGTCTCTTCCAACAATATTTCAGTATGCCTGCCTTCCCGAAGTCTCATCATTGACTCTTGACATCTTTTTTTTCTCTTTTTTTCATCTTTGTCATTTAGGGTTACTTGAGATGAAATCTCAGAGGTATTTTAATTCACATTCTCTTATTATGAATGATTTGGAAATGTTTTCATGTGGTCCTTTGGAGTGTATTCTTTTATATAATTCTTTTTTTTTTTTTTTTTTGCTTTTTGGAGGGCTATTGGGGTTAAGTGACTTGCCCAAGGTCACACGGCTAGTAAGTGTTAAGTGTCTGAGGTTGGATTTGAACTCAGGTCCTCCTGATTCCAGGGCTGGTGCTCTATTCACTTTGCTACCTAGCCTCCCCCTGAGTGTATACTTTAAAAACAAACTGTTCATATACATTTAGATTACATATCTATTGAAGACTGACTTGGTATTATATATTTAGATAAAGTATCTGTACATTTTGTATATTAAGGGTTTTTTGGTAACATTTGATATAAATATTTTTCTTGATTTATAATTTCTCTTCCAATTCATTGATTTTGTTCATGTAAAAATCTATATAATGTAATTTTCTGTTTCTTGTCAGTAAGGAATTTTCCCCAACACATAGTGGTAAAAAGTGTTTCATCCTATTCTCTCTATTTTCAGATCCATTCTTAAATATCCTGGTAACATATCCATTGTGAGCTTACTGGAGTATATGGTTTAAGATTTTGGTCTCTATGTCTGCTATACTGTTTCTTTTTCTTTTCACCAGTTTGGTCAAAAAAGTCTCTCCACCAATAAATTATGATCTTACACTTAACAAACACAAATGTTTTAAAACCCCAGTGTCTTGCTTAATTAGTCTTTTCTACTGATGCACTTTTCCATTTATTTAGCTACTGCCAAAATTTTTGGGTGATTATTGTTTTATCATATGATTTGAAGGCTACTAATGTTATGCCCTCTTCATTCATATTTTTTTCTCATTATCTCATTTTAGATTCTAGGCATTTTGTTCTTACAAATTTTGCTATTATTTTGTCTAGTTTTAAAAAATTCTTTTCAGTAATTTGATTAGTTTAACACCAAATCTATAAATTAGTTTGATCAATATTCCCATTATTTTTATATTGGCAGGCTCCCACTATTAGCATTGAATAGCTCTTCAGTTATTTATCTCTCAGAATTTATGTTAAAAATGTTTTGTAGTTGTATTTATATAAATCTAGCATATGTCTTGGAAGATTAACTCCAATATATTTTCTTATTTTGAATAAAGTTTTTATTATTTTTTCCTGCTTTCATTTCTATTCTATAGCATCTTGATGATTGGTGGATTTATTTTGTGTCTATTTTGCTGGAACTATTAATCATATGGACTAGTTTCATCATTGTTCATGTAGGACCTTCTAAGTGCACCATTATGTCACCTGCAAATAGGGTTTTGTCTCCCCTTAGTCAATGATTATAGATTTGATTTTCTTCCTTTGTCTTAATGTTATAGTTAACATTTCCAGAACTACATCAAATGGCAGTGGGACAGAGACATCCTTGCTTTACCCCTTTTTGTATTAGGAAAGCTTCTAATGGTTTTTTTAATTGAAAATAATACTAGTTCTTAATTTTAAATACTTTTCATCATGTTAAAGAAGGCCCTTGTTGTTTTCATGGATTTGTTTCCTCTTTTTAAATGTAAAGGACTATGGCATTTTTCAAAAATCTTTACTATACCATTCTTAAAGATCATGTGCTTTTGTTATTTATATGATCAATTGTGCTAATTATTTCCCTAATACCGAATCAGCCTTGCAGCCTTGGTATGACTATAATTTGGTCATAGTAAATTATATTTCAGTATATAGTTCTGTAGTCTCTTTGTAAGGATCTTTTTAAAAAATATTTGCATCAATATTCATTAGTCATGTCAACAAGCCAATAAGCATTTATTAAGAACTTTCTGTTCACCAGACACTGTTAAGTGCTGGGGACATACTCAAAGGGTTTACAGTCTAATGAGGAAGACAAGATGCAACCACCTATGTACAAACCATTTTTAGGTACAGAATAAATTGTAACTTTCTCTGCTTTGTCCCTCCCTTGTTTGGCTATAAAGACCACATGCACTTTACAATATGAATTTGAGAGAGTGCATTGTATCTGTTTCTGAGAATAATTTTGCACCATTTGGATGAATTGTGCTTTAAATGTTTGATGGAACTCATGTGTAAATACATCTGGCCTGGATTTTCTTTTCTTTGACAATTCATTTATGATTTGTTCAATTTCTTTTTACTGAGATCAGGTTTTTTAAGTTTTCTGTTTTGTGTTTTGTTAGTTTGAAAATTTTATACTTTCATAGATACTCATCAATTTCCTTTGAATTCTCAGTATTACAACTGTGTGATTGTGCATAGTAGATTCTGACAATTCTTTTTATTTCCTCTGTGTTGCAAATATAACTTGTTCATTTCTTTTAGTTTGGTAATTTGATTTTTCTTTCTCTTTTTCTTGATAAGATCGGTTAACGATTTGTCAATGTTAAAAAAGTTAAGCCTTGTTTATCAGTTCTAGAGTTTGATTAAGCCTTTTAATAAGAACCTTTTATTAATTGTGTGAACTGCAAAGAGAGGTGTTGCCAATATATTGGATATTAGCATCAGTCAGAATTTATTAAAGACCTACTGCATATCAGACACTATGTAAGATATTGGAGATACAGGGATAGAAGTGAACCATTCCCTGTCCTAAGGCAGTTTAATTGTCTACTGGGGGTGAAAGGAGGTAGGAGTGAGGTGGGAGATGGGAGGAGAACAAAAGCAAAGATAGGTAAATGCAAAATATTAGGTGTTAAACAGTGAATCCCCTACAGAGTGCAGTAGACAGTTTAAAACACTCATCAGACGTATGCAGGGCCACAGGATGACATAACAGTCTGACCGGGACTGCATTTGTATTTTGTAATGTCTCCTACAATGCCGCGATCATAGTAATATTCATTATATATACTTATAAAGCTTTCAAAGTGCTTTCCATCCATTATCTCAGCTGAATTCCCAACAACTCTGTACAACCTGTACCACAGGTATTATTATCTTCATTATATGGATGAGAAAAATCTGAGGTTTAGGGAATTTTTGACTTGCCTCAGTCAGTTACCAAGAGGCAAGGTTTAAACCCAGGCTTCTTTACTCTCAGTCTCCCATTCTATCCAATATGCCATGATGTTTTTCATATAATAGATGCTTCAGAAATATTTCTCATTGAATTTGGGGGAGCAGTGATTGCTGATAGAAGATCAATGATTGCTGAAAAAGTTAGGGAAGGCTTCTTAGAGAAGCAGAGGCCTTGCCAGTTGGGTACGAGTTGAATTGGCACAGATGGAGTCTAGTCACACTTCCTCTTGGTTTGGACACAGATGACAAGCATGACATTGGCCAATCATGCTGCATGGATGTATCTTTAGTCACAAGAGAGATGGTGTGACCATATGTGGTTGGTATATACCCATTACTGGCATTCTGGTCCTGGAACAGATTTGGTGGCTACTAGAAACGCACGCCCGCACGTGTGCGCGCGCGCACACACACACACACACAGATTATATAAGTATACATATGTTACATATATATCTATATCTCTATCTATCTATCTTTCTATGTGAATCCATATATCTCCTACCCAACCTAGAAAGTCTCTGCTTCCCTAAGAAACCATCTCTACATTTTCCAGTGATCACTGATCTTCTAAATCACCCAAATTCAATTATGTGTGTATGTATGTATGTATGTATCTATCTATCTATCTATCTATCTATCTACATTATCAATGGAAATATTCTTTGAACACTGAACTTGGAGACATAAGACCTGTTTTTGGATACCAAGTCTAAAACTGTGTGACCTTGGTCAAGTCAATTTACCTTTTTGACCCCAGTTTCATCTAGGTAAAATGAGAAGATTGGACTAGATGGTTGCCAAGGCCCTTCTAATTCTAGATCTGTGATTCCCAGAACCTGGCAGAATGCCTTGCACATAATAGATTCTTAATAAATGTTTGTTGACTTAATTTTTTTCTTAATGACCAAACCTCAGATCCAAATGTAAAAGGGACAAAACATACTTCTGTGGCCCCTTCTCCCCTTAGCTTCATCAGGATTGAGGACACAAAAGGATGCTCTACTTCTGTGTGGCTTAAGCTTAAATTGCCTGCTAAGACTTAGGCATTTATTTGGGGTGACAGGATGGGATGATGGCCATTTAAATCATTACAAGTACTTAGAAAGGGCAATCTAGTGGACCAGGGCTGTGAAAGGTATATAGCCACTTTAGCTCTGGCCCTCACCATCTCTCATCTATACTGTTATAGTAGCTTCCTGCCCAGCCTCCTTGCCTCCTAGCCTCTAGAGGTTCTCTTCTTTAATTCATCTTTCATAGAGCTGCCAAAAGGACCTTCCTAAGGGACAGGACAGGACATGAAGTCTCTCCTTTGCTCAAAAATCTTTCATTATTTCCTACTGCCAATGTTGGAAGGGGAAGACAAACAAAAAATCTTCCTCAGCTTGACATATTAGGCATTTCACTATTTGGCTTTAGCCAGTCTTCACAACTGTATTTCACATCATTCCCCTTCACATACTCCTGCATGTGATCTGGCATCCCCTTTCACTGTGCATTTGCAGAAGATAGCCGCCATTCCTGGAATGTACATCCACCTCATGTCTGCCTGTTAAAAATCCTTCTTGCTCTTCAAGGTTCAGCTCAGACATTACCTCTTCCATGAAGCATCACCTGATACTCTGACTGAAAATGTTCTCTTCTTCTTCAAATTTTCCTACAAAACTTTCTTTTCAGTTTCTTTCCTTTGTCCTTACACATTGTACCTTTTATTATACATGCTTGCACAAATGGCATCCCCCAATCCCCCTGACTCTGCCCACATCCTTATTTCATCAGGTATCCTCAGCTCCTCACACAGTACCTTGCATGTAATGGCAGCTGATGAAATGCTAATTCAGTTAATTGAATTATCACTAGCTGCCATGGATTTTGCTGCATGCTGATGCCACTGATAGAAGGCCTATATGCTCCATCGGTATTCACACAAAGTCAAGAGATCAGGATGGAGGACCCAATCATGCTGTGTGGACTCCTTGTAGGAGATTTAGAGGAAAAGATGGAGAAGAGTTGCACGAGGTGAGTTGGCATGTGTGAGTTACAATCTGCATCTTTGGTGTAGTCAGTCAATCAACAAGCATTTAAGTGCCTACTATGTGCCAAACACTATGCCAGGAACTGAGATTTTTTAAAAAGTCTCTTTTTTCAAGGAGCTATTGGGTATGCCCACATTGAAGAGATTACAGAAGCAGTGTAGAGGTAAGAATATAGTAAAGATTTCATACCAGAAATTAGCCTTTGGGAAATACAAAATTGTTTCTGTGCAGAGTCAAATTGAACCATATGAGAAACCAACTCAACGTTGGACGCAAGTGAGCTAATTGGCCAGATAAAGTCCATGAAAGGCAAGGACAGCATCTGTTTTATATTCATTTTTGTTTCTCCCATAATACCTTTCACTTAGTGATTGCTCAGTCTATCCAGTATTTTTAAGTACCTACTTTCCACCAGGAACTGCGTTCAGCAAATGTTTGAAGAATGAATGATACTATTATCAGATTATAATAGCAATGTCAGTTTGTACTTTTAAGATAAAAACAACAAAACACTTTCATTGACAACCTTGACTGACTCCAGAGGACAGGCACTGAAATGTACTCCTCTCCTTTCTGATTGAGAGGGGCGGAGCTATGGGAGCTGAACGTTTCCAGATGTGTTCTTGGTAAGTTTGATGAGAAGTTTTTCTTTGCTGGCGGGGTTGGGGACTCAAAAAGTGAGAGAGGAGGTATGTAAATGACTATGATGTAAAAAGAAGAGATATCAATAAAACGAAAAACATTTCATTACATGGCTTAATTAAACATGATCTGACTCTAGTCATGCCTCAGGGCTTAGGAAATTTCTCCGCAGGTAAAGTGAGGCACAGAAACCCCATCACAAATAGAAGTATCACAGCAAAGCAGAGACTGAGTTTGAGAATCCCTAAGGCTTGGACTCAGTGAAGATACAACCACAACACGGGTCATGTGGTATTTGAAGTGCTAGAAACATCTCATGTGGAGGGATGGCATGTAGTTAGTGTGTCTTATTGCTGCACGGAAACCATGCAATTAACTTGTGTTACCTCTCCAGTGGATCTGAACTCAAAAATAAAACTCCTAATAGAATAAATGCATTGCCTATAAATCTCAACCCATCCTGCATTATTAGTAAAACTTTTTAAAATTCATATCTGATTAAGTCATAAACTCATTTGATGAATAAGACCCCACGTACCAAATGGTGAAATACTAGGAGACCTGTTAAAAGAAGAAACCTGTTGAATAAATCTGCTATGCTGAAATTTATCTCAATGTTATATATAATGAAACCCTTCTTAAACAAAAACCTGATAAAACAATAAACCTGTTCAGAGATTAAATTTGCTGCACTCTAGGGCTATACTTCTCGGCTGTATTTGGAGCTGCCAGACAACTCTCAACCTGTTTAATCTCAGTAGTCCTGTTTTACTCCAATTTTTGCTATTCTGTTTCAATCATTTCTACACTTGTAAAATGGAAGGAATGTCCTGCAGTCACCAAACAGAGTGCTATAAAATTGCTGCCCCTGGAAACTTTAATGGATCGAAAGTTTATACTCTGCCCCTCCCCCTGCCCTGCCCTTCCTTTGCCAAGTAACATGCTTGTTTTCAATTAGAAGCCATTTATCCATGTGTCTCACTAAGCAATGTCCCCTCTCCAACCAGGCAGGAACTATTCTCTTCCCTCCTTTCCTGCTCTCCCCAAGTGCATCTTCTACATTCAGAAATAAAGCAGGGAAGAAATCCCTAGTCCTCTCACTTATCCAGCACTCCACAGTTTACCAAAGGCTTCCCTTGCAAAAACCCTGAGAGTTAGGTCATTTAAAGACAATTTTGTTTATTTTATAGTTGAGTCAAGTGAGACTCCAAAAAGTTAAGTCAATTGTCCACAATGACACTGCTTGTAAGTGTTGAAAGGAGAATTTTGACCCAAATTTCTTAACTACCATGTCCAGTGTTGTTCAATAACCTCCCACTCCAAAATGATCACACACAGGGACTAGGTTAGCCCTCACTGACTACGGTACTTGTTTAGGGATAGATGGGAAGAATAAAAATTACTCCCTTTGGACTCAGATTCTGATAGATTTGTACATTCTTCTTCCAATTGTTCCAAAAGCACTGGGAAAGACTGAGTACTAAAAAATGAGAATTATACAGTTAAAAATGTTGTTGTTCAGGTTGTATCTGACTCTTCATGACCCCATTTGGGGTTTTCTTGGCAAGGATACTGGAGTAGTCTGCCATTTCCTTCTCCAGTTCATTTTACAAATAAGGAACTGAGGCAAATAGGGTTAAGTGACTTACCCACGGTCACACAACTAGTAGTGTCTGAAGCCAGATTTGAACTCAGAAAGAGGAGTCTTTCTGATTCCAAGCTCGGGGGTTTATCCACTGAGCCACCTGGTTTAGTGTCCTAGAAATTGCCATCATCCTTTAGAGTGCAGAATGTCCCGTGTGTGGAATAGTATAGACCCTTAGGAGGTTGAGGAATCAAGACAACTTTGCTCTGAACTTTTTGACCCAAATAAAGGATAGAATCAAAGAAAGAAAGACAGAGATTATGAAAGAGAAAGAAAACCTAACATTTCCTTTTGAAAATTCTCCCTGGCACCTTTCTCTCAACAGGTAGCTAGGTGCTACCTGTTGTCCTAGTCAGTGGTATCTGAAAGTATACTTAGCCTATGGAAGAGATTCAAATCCTGGCAAACACATATGTAAAATTGTTACGTTCCATCCCAATGGCTCAGTGCACAGAGTTCTGGACTTGGAGTCAGCAAGACCTGAGTTCAAATTCAGCCACAGTCATTAGCTGTGTGACCCCAGACAAGTCACTTAATCTATGTCTACATCAGTTCCTTGTCTTTATAGATAAAGAAATAGGGATAATTATAGCACTGATATCTCAAGGTTGTTGGGTAAAATGGGCTATTTGTAAAGATCTTAAAGCATCATATAAATTCTGTTATTTTTATTATCAACATCATCAGCATCAGCATTGTCACAAGCTTATAAATATCAGCATCTAGAAGTCATGAGGCACCAAGGCAAACTGCCCTGGGTCTGGAGTGACCAGACCTGGAGTAAAGCTGCACATGCAATTATGATTTCTCATGTGTCTTTGGAAAAGTCACTTAAATTACCCAGGCTTCAGTTTCCTTACAAATAAAATGGAAGGTTTGGACTACATGGTCTTCTGAGGTTCCTTCTAGCTCTAAATCTGTGAGCTGAGGTTTGTCTGGAAAATAATAAAACTCATTGTCTGTCCTATAGACCAGAATTTATATATTCAAAAGAGTTTGTCTTTCAAAGTATTGGGAGAGTAGACACTTCTCAGAGATATGGTCATTGTTCTAAAGGTGACAGTAACTCTTCTTTGGAAACAACTTTCAGGGGCAGAGTCAAGATGGTGAAGTGACGGCAGGAACTTGCTGAGCTCACCCCCCAATCACCTCCAAATACTTGTGGAAAATGACTCTAAACAAATTTTGGAGCTGCAGATCCCACAAAGTGACAGAGTGAAATACATCACCAGCTGAGGAGAGCCTGTAGGGCTGAAAGGAAGGGCCTATTGCCCTGGTCTGGGAGCAGAGTGCAGTCCAGCATGGGCCGTGCCAGCACAGACCAGTGGCACAGACCAAGCCAGAACAGACCTCAAGGGACTGAATCTCTAGCAGCTGTGGCAGTTTCCAGACTTCTCAACCCACAAATGCCAAAGAGAAAGTCAAAAGTTGGTGAGGAAACCCTGTTGGACCTGAGTGAGAGAGGAGCATGATCAGACCCCTACCCCCCAAGGCAGGGGAGGTGTCGGAGGTGGCAGCAGTGGCAGCAGCAGGGCCTGGTAGCAGAAACAGCAGCAGTGGTGGTGACGGCTCCTGAGCTCCAGGCCCACAGATGGTGGGGGACCAGGCAGATGACTAGAGGGCAATTGCAGGAATCTCTTTGCTGGTACTGAAGCAGGATTCTCTTGCTTTGCCCTGCTTGGATCTGAGTCGCAGTCTTGGGTGGCGGGCCTGGGATGAGGAGCACTGGTGGGGCAGAGCTTGTTGAGGCTGTGAGTCAGTACTCCTCACAGTGGGAAGCTCTGACAACAGCTGCACAAACCCCCAGAAATTTGGGACATGGCACTCTCCACTCTGGAAGCAGAGTTCTACCGTGGCAAAGAGCTCAAAAGTCAAGTAATTGACTGGCAAGATGAGCAAACAGAGGAAGAAAAACCAGACTATGGAAACTACTTTCAGAGGCAGTAGTCAAACCATATATGAAAACCGGACTTGAGATGCCATAGGCACACTTCATAGAATGACCACATAGGTATTCTCCTCAGCATCATTGTCCACTTCATTCCCCATACTTGAGTTGGACAGACTTTTGTCTGTTTCCAAAAATCAAACTGATTATCTGGGGATAAAATTTTACCTCTACTGAGAATATGAAAAAGTATGCATTAAAAGCTCTGAGGAAAACTTAAAAAATGTTTTGGACAATGACAACCTTGACAGACCTCCTAAGAGGGAGCATTCTGAAAAATAATTAAAAATTCCAGAAGAACCGTGACATAATGCTGAGATATCTGACCTTGTCATGAAGTGGAGTTTAAATTCTGTCTCAGATGCTTATCAACTAGACCCTAGATAAGTCACTTAACTTTTATCAGTTACATAAATGTTAATGTTCTCGGAAAGTATTCAAATAAATGACTTAACATTAACCCAGAACTTAAAATTTTTGAATCAATATTCATTAATGACATTGATCTAAAGTTTTCTTTTTTTGATTTTGTTGATGTTGTTCAGTCTTTTCAGTCACATCCAACTCTTGGTGACCTCATTTGGGGTTCTCATGGCAAAGATACTGGAGTGGTTTGCCATTTCCTTCTCCAACTCATTTTATACATGAGGAAGTAGAGGTAAACTTGGTTAAGTGACTTGCTCAGGGTCACACAGCTAGTAAAGGGTCTAATGCTAGATTTGAACTCAGAAAGATGAGTTTTCCTGATTCCAGGGTCAACTCTATCCACTGAGTCATGTAACTGCCCCTTCTTGGATTTATCCTTCCCTGATTTAGGTATGAGGAGTAAATTTTCCCCATAAAAACATGCTACTTAGTAGAGTTCTTTCTTTCTCAATTTTGAGAACAATTTATATAGCATAAGTATTAATTATTTTTATTTAAATTAGAAAAAATTTCCTATAAATCAATCAAGATAAGGAATCTCTCTGTTGCTCTACCATATAGCTCAATCTCTTTCCCTTTCTGAGATTAAATTATTTAAGATCTCTATTTGCTGTTCTGTTAGTGTAGTTATTTTGTATTTTGGGGGATATAAACCAAGATTTGAATTCATGTCTCTTGCCTGATTTTCTATGGAGTCTCAGCCTGGGCTTGTAAGTCATATTCCATGATTGTGATCTCACAAAATCTATATAGAAAGCCTCGTTTCTTGACACTTATTTGGGAGATCATACCTCTAACCTTTTCTGAGGTTGGTGTAAGAAGAAATCAACAAATTTTTAACTCCTTTTTTCTGGGACATTGATATGATCATCAAGCAGATACTTATACAATCTTGATTCATGGTAATCCTCCATTATCCTTGTGATTCCCTCCAGCCTCTGCAGCTCCCCATCACCAAATGCAACCACACATTCAGTCATACCTAGGAATCCTGGTAAATTCCATGATCTGGGATTGGGAGAGGGGCTTTTATAAAAACATGTCCACACTCAATAAAGTAATGTCAGAAAAGAATATGACCCCACTCTGATACCCTCTTTAGGTATCTACCTTTCCCATTAACTTTTGCAGGAGGACTTTCTCGAGGAGGAATTTGAATTGCAGGGATGGCTATGTCTCCAGACCACTGAGCAAAGAAATCATCTCCCATCTGATATTGACCCCTAGACCAAAGTGCCAGAGGTCAAGCCCTGGTTGCAGCTCTGATCAGGTATATGTTCCTTATCTTCAGGCTACTTATAGAATTGTTTTACAATACCCCATAAGGAAGTACCTTGAATCATTCCTAAGATCACGATATCTGCCAAGTTTTTTAGAGCTTCCTGAAACAGGTAAAATCAAAACCTATAACTTGGGGCTGGAGTGGGGGAAATGTAGCAGGGAAATCTGACTAATTGACATTTGGCTTAAAAATACAATTCGGATGAATTACCATGGAGAGAAAAAAATATTTTTTAGAGATGTGGCAACAGTGTTACCAACATTGTGATATGTAATAGGCATTTTGATCTCTAACACTAAGAAGGTTGTTAATGAGAAATAAATATTAAAATATAATGTTAAAATTATCAAGAGCAATTAACAATAATTGTGTCTGTAAGTCTCCATAGCAATTACAGAATGAATCAGCTCATTGTAGCAGTATGCATGGCCTCTCCCCCTACCCACACCCCAACCCAAACGCCCTCCCAATCCCCCTCCTTCACCATTAGCTGTTCAAAGGCCTGTTTTGCTCTTCACCTAATGTTTGTTTCTATTTTCTTCCCCAATAGTAACTGGCCTCCATGCAAATGCTGGGATCTGTAATCGGGCAGCCATTTTTCTGAACATAAGCAGCTTGCATTTAGAACTCTCCTGCTCATCTGTCTTCATTTGAAGACTGGGTTAAAAAATAAAATTAATGATTGCTATCAGAGAGAAGATGAGCAGCGTCTTCAGTGAAAAGTAGATCTGCCACGTTTGGCCAAGGCTAACATCTTTCACTGGCTGGAAATAGCTGGATATACTTGTAAACATTATTAAAAATAATAACTTAATGTTTCCTTCCTGTGACTTGCTAGCATTAGCAAGGTATTTTCAATTAGCATTTCCTCCAAGCAATGTAGGTCTTTTACCCTGTTTTATTTAAAAGGGGATTTGTTTTCTAATTTTTACTTCTGCCGTTGTCAATAAGAAGACGCCCCGTAGAATGACTACCGCCTCTCTTCCATCACTTACAGTTTGCAAAGCCACCGACTCTTTGATTTTATTTGCTTTAGCTGGGCTTGCTCAATGAGAGTAGAGACACATTTACATTCTAGTGCCCTGGGATGGCATCTCTCAGAGTTTGAAAATACAAGTAAAACACATCAAGGGACTAAATCATGCCATGGTATTTTGAGTGGAAAGGCAAATAATTCCATGAGAAATTAACATGGATGGTTAGAAACTGTTTTTTTTCCCCTAAAAAGCTGCCCCCTCAACTCCTCCTGATATTATAAACCAAACAGAAGCATCTCAGCAGCTCCAGTGAGCCTTTACCGTCTCCCTATGGAACTAGTTGCATCAGTTGGGGTCTTTCAGCCTTCCGAGCCAGTATCTCTTTAATAGACTAATCATGCTTTATTAAAGTTAAAAATGTGTTTTAAATGCTAAGTAAAGACATATTATTGCAAACGCAAAGCTGCATGATGGGCTTGGCAGCCTCAAGGTAATAATTTTTTCCAATTTCAACACAAAGTTGTTGAATATTTCAATTGATTATGTTGGGCAATCCACTAGTCATTTAATCATATTAACATACAACTTGCATATTCAACATAATCTTACTTGCTGGCTTATCTTATGCTACAGAAAGCATTGCAAGGCAACCATCACTTAAAAAAAAAGGATCATTTTCTGCATTTTACTTTTAACCGAAGTCCTATTTAATGCTGAAACCAGTGCCTACTGCTTGTGTGAATTGACGTAACGGAACTTTTTAATAGCATAACAGAGCAAATCACAATGCAGAAGTTAGAAGGCATTATTTACAACATTAATTAAGTCCAGGGGAAAATATTCTCTTTATTTTATTGTAAGTGCTTTCACTCAGGAGCTGATGTTTCTGCTTTCCCACTTACTTTGCAATTCAGGTAGAATAGACAAGGCTGAACTTTTTAAATATTTCATGTGGTGTGTGTGTGTGTGTGTGCGTGTGTGTAACATGGCAACGCTACACAGGTGCCAATAGTTTACAAGTATTGCAAAAAAATAAATAAAATAAAATAAGTTCCAACAACAACACCAAGCAGTAGAGTTCTAAAATCTGGCCTGATGCAAAAGGTTTCTTAGAATGTACTAGGTAAAGAGACAGCTGGTCCTAACAGGATGGGAAACTGCCAGCAAGTGATGGAAGCCCAGCTTGCAAAAAGGGAATGGTCCTTTCGTCCAGGTGTACAATGTCTATCCCTTATTGTATGGCCATCTAATACCAATCATAGAATACATCTGACTTTCTGCAGAAGTCGAACTCTTTCATGGCAAACAGCCAATCTCTTCAAATTATTTCCCTGGCAAATGCTAAAATATCTGTCAACATCGTGTAAACAGGCTGGCAGAGGAGGCTCAAGAAGGGAAAAGAAAGCTGCCATTTACTCAGTGCCTGACACCATTTAAACATTTTTCCATCGTTAAATGTTGGATTGCTTTTTGAAATTTTGAATCATTCATCACTGTGACATGAGGTGGTTTACGTGCACTTATAATTCAAACAGATCAATCGTTCCCCAGATTACCTACTAAAAAGCAATCAGAAACTTTGGAGGGACAGAGATAGGATGGGGAAGGCCCCTCCACAGGGGAGGAGAAAAGAGACCAACCCACGCATCTTCTATTCTAAGCAGGAAAGCAGTGAGAGCCAACCTGCCTCTCATCCTCACAGTAACAAAGTTCAGGACAGCTCTGGGCTTGTCTGATTTAGACCAATTAATGCTTTTCTTGGAGGCCATCTGAGGTTAATCAAGTTGTCTTGGAATTGTTGGGACTTGTCCGAAAGCTTCTATCAGGTTGAGAGCCGGGTGTGCATCGTCAAATCCCATGGGGTCAGCAAAGCTCACTTTGGTAATATAGTCAGCCCTCATGAATCCAGACTCCCCCAATTCACAGTTTGTCATAATTCAGACAACAGTGGGGCTGATGTTTACCAGGGCTTTCCATATTTTCTTAATGATACAATGGTAGGAAGGACTGTTTAAAGTCCTTAGAACCAACAGTGGATTGGCCTTGGAGTTAGGAAGACCTAGGTTCAAGTTCCACCTGATATCTCTATCTATCTATCTATCTATCTATCTATCTATCTATCTATCTATCTACACACACACACACACACACACACACACACACACACACACACACACACACATACACATCTCTGTGTTGGTGAATAAGTCACTTAACCTCTCAATGGAACAAGCAACACTGTAAGAATTTAGTTTACACAGCAGTTATCCTCAGACACATCACGAACGTTTGTTGGGAGGACACTCAGCATAGTAAAAGAACAATAGCTCTAGAAACAGAGAACCAAGGTTCAAATCCTACCTCTGAGATTTGCTACCAGGTAAGTTACTTAACCTCCTTGGGCCTTGGTCTCCCCCTTCCTGCAAAGTAAGAAGGTTGAAGTAGACCACTTCTGAAGGGCAGTCTAGCTTGAAATTTATGCTCATTAACCAGAAATTGATTTCTGGGTTAGAGAAGGCCTAGACCTGTGGTTTAATTGGTGTGGAAAGTACAATGATCCAAATCAACTCCTCATTGCCTACGTGACATCCTAGAGAATTGGCAGGGCCATTGACATGTGAAATGAATTGTCTGTGGTCATCCAGCTAGCATATGGAAGAGAAAGGATTTGAACTCATATCATCTTGACTTGAAGGGCTGACCCTGTTTCTACTTAGGTACTACCACCTTTCTACAACTGACATGCTAACTACAAAATATTCTAACATAATCACTCAAGAAGTTTCCCTATAAAGGTGGGTGCTTGACAACACTTGATTAGTTTCATTCTGATCACTGAATGTCTCCAAAATGATAAAACATCATTTCTTTTCTAAAGTTTCTAATCTAGACATGTCACTGATTCAGATTAATCTATTTGAATTAGCTACCATCGATGAGGCTTGCCTACAGCAACATTCTGCCAGATCCACCATCCAGGTAGAACCACATCAACATGAAACCTGCATGATCAGCCTAGAAGATGAGACTAATGATGCTAGACCCAACCCTTGGGGTCAGGCTCTCTGGGCAACAGACTCAGGGATGGGAAATTGGAGAGGCTGAAATCTCAGCCCAGAGAAAATGTGACAAAGAGATTGCCTATGAACACGTCCTGCCATTCCTGGTGATTTTTCGGGTACCTCAGTGTTTGTTCTGTGACAAGTTGGACTTTGGTACAAGGTCAGCTCCTGAATCTTGATGATGTGTTTTCCCCCTTGAGCCAAGAGACATTGATCTGTACATCTAGTTTACCTTGTTTTCTTAGCCATTTGTGACACAGTACAACAGTTCCCATCGAAAAAAGTGTCATGTAAATAAATTACAACTTAGGACGTATACATTAAATAATTTTATAAATGAACTTTAAAAATGAAGAAATAAAAAATGCCAGGCAGGGCTTGTATAGCTGTGGTGATTATTCTGATCATGCTGTCATGTGTAATGAAGCACAGGGCCATCATTAATCAAAAGAACCAATCAGATAACTAATTTAGGCAATATTCTTTACCACAGGACATGTCGGTCAGTAAAAATGCATTAAAATAGCAAAAAATCAATAGCAGACACTGGGGACTGTGTTTACAAACCGGTCTTAAACTTTAGGGTATTAAATCCTCAGTCATATTGGGTATCTGTTTGGTAAAGATAAAGGAAAACTTCAGATAAATGAAAGTTTTTTAGTTAATAGTGCAGTTGTAATGTCCACTGTTATAAATGTATGAAATGTTGCATTATTTCATGATGAATGGGAAATGCGTGGCTGGCTCCCTTCGGAAGCGCTATCAGGTCTCAGAAAAAAGGACAATGGAATAGGCTGGGATTGACGAATTGGTCAGGAAATGGCATTGTGCAATAGGTGAGACCCAGATTTTTAGTAGCAATTTATGCTCTCAGCAGCTTCTTTCTGAGCTCAGCACTGCTGCCAGGCCTGGCAAACATGGAGCGCGATTTATAGGGTGCCTTTGGTCTCTCTGCATTTTACATAGTCAATATCTTTCCCAAATGGCAGGTGAAGCCTTCCCTCAGTGGGCACCATCAGCAACAGCCTTAGCATGGCTGCTTTTTTGTCATGAGATGCCAATTTTGCCAATCCCATGGGGACACATCTTGTGAAAGTGGAAAATGCACCTATCCATTTTTAATGTCCCAAGTGAATCAACCTAGCAAGTGTCCCTTATTTGATAAGGACCACACACACACACACACACACACACACACACACACACACACACATCATTCTGTGCATCTACAGACACACTATTTTTTTTTTAGAAGACTGGCATGTGTAATGGGCTTCTTTTCATTTTCATGAAATTGGGGACCTGTTGTGTCATTGCTGAGATGGAAGGAAGGAAGAAAGGAAGGAAGGAACGAAGGAAAGAAGGAAGGAGGGAGGAATAGAGGGAGGAAAAAAGAAAACATTTATTAAATGCCTGCTAATTACTATACGCCATGCTAAGCACTTTACAAATATTGCCTCATTTGACCCTTTCAACAACACTGTTATTTTCATTTTACAGTTGAGGAGCCTGAGGCAGACAGGGGCGAAGTAACTTGCTTAGAGTAGCACAGCTTAAGTATCTGAAGCCAGATTTGAATTTAGGTTTTCCTTGTTCCAGCTCTAATGCTCTATTCAAAACTGGTCAATGGATAAGGCTAGATTTGAATTCAGGTCTTCCTGACTCCAGGCCCAGTGCTCTACCCACTGCACAACCTAGCTGCCTCCAGGAAGATTGCAAATCCAGAGCTGAAAGGGACCTCAGAAGATATCTGGTTCAACATCCTCATTTTTCAGATAAGAGAATTCAAGTTGCCCAAAGTCATGAAGGCAGCCTCAAAGGTAGGATTTGAATTCAGGTCACCTGACAGCAGAGTCAGAGCTCATTCTACGGTATCATGCTGCCTCCCTTTAGTATCAATTTTCCCTCATTACCAACAATCTGTTCTCAGTTTAGGGTAAGGTAAGCTTTCAAAAACTTGGGCCATATTACCCACCAACAGAGAGAAGGTTAGTCACCTCCTTGTTTCCCCTTCCATCCAGGTCTACTTATGATAGCTGTGTTCTGTGAGTAGATCACAGACAGGGACTGAGATGATTATAGTTGGACTTTGTAACCTTGGAGGACCCTTTCGATTCTGAGATTCCATGATTGTGTGAGTTGCCCTGGATAAACTCTTGGCAGAATTAGGCAGAATTCCACCCCCCTCCTCTACTCCCTATCCTCATCCTACTTTAAGCACTTTCTGCAGCATCGTGAAAATCGGATGGACTTGGGAAGGTGCTACTGCCTATGGACAGGATCAGTTTGGCTGATCCTGTGGCTGTTGTGAAGCTGGTGGTTATTACAAACCTTACAAGTTATTGTAGATATGCCAGGGTCTTTATTAAGGGTCATGGGTTGACCTAGGCTGTATGAAGGCCACAAAAGCATGTCAATGGTGGTAAATGAACCAAAGCACCTCAGATCCAATAGCCTCAACATTTGCAGATTTTTAGACCCCAGTGTCTGCCACTGGAAACATCTGACTGCACTAAGCTCTGTTTCCAAAGGAAATATTCATAGGATAAGACCTATAGGTGAAAGTTGTAGATAGAAAGGAATAATCCAAATGTGTCCTATAAGGTTCAGCCTTGTAGCCAGGATACAGCTTCATTTCCTGAAGTGAGAATGAATCATTACTCATATTCATTTTTAGCATAGAGTTCACAAGGGGAAGAGTAGAGGAAATGCGGATGCATTTGATATTTTAAGGGCAAAAATTAGGTAGACAGCTTCCATTTGCCTAGGAAAACCGAGATGGCTGTTGAAGATCAAGCATGCACAATTGATGGGATATTCTATATGTTTCAGGCCAAATCCCAAAGCCCTTATGTGCTCAGTTCCCATTGACTTGAGTGAGTGTTATATATGAGCTGCAGAATCAGGCCTGGATTTCCAGGTCAAAGCTTCGAGGCCCTTTGGGTGCCTCATTTCAGAGTTTGTGAAGGTGTGTTTGCACTCCAGGAAGAAGGACCTCCAGAGACACTAAGCAAGACTGTGCAGCTTTCAGAAAATGTAGCTCTTTTTGGCCCTTATTCAGAAAGGAAATTTCAAGATAGGAGTCAAAGGAGCCGAATGAGTTCAGGCAAAATATCCCAGAATTAAAGATCTGACTGTCTAGTATTTTGGTCCCTAGAATTCAGTCTCTAGCCTTCATTTAATTTTACCATGACTGTGGTGGGAGCTTGTAAGCCAATACGAAAATAATAATGATAATAATAATAAACAAGGAATCAAGATTTGCACAATTAATATTAACAGTTGCCTCAGCATCCTCTTCTGGGAGCAAGATGTTTATTTCAATCCAAAGCAACTTGCAGATGCTCTCATAATGTAAATTTACTAAGTAAGGTATGGGTAAGGGTGGGAAGCTTTAAGCTACAAAGCTGAGGGATGCCCAGACATATTTATTTTACTGTTTGTTTAATTTATGATTAATAATAACGAGTATTTATACAGTGCTTTAGGATTTATAAAGTTCTTTATAAATATCTAATTTCATCTTCGCATCAAGTCTTAGAGGTAGGCACTATTATTATGCTCATTTTACAGATGAGGAAACTGAGGCAGATAGTTGTTAAGTGACTTGCCCAGCTATTAACTGTCTGAGACACAAAACGATCTGACTTCAGGTCCAGTATACCATCTGCCATCTAGCTTCCCTGACTAATTTAGTGTAACAGTTCCTAACCCAGTGTCTGTGGACTTGTTTTTGAAATATTTTGTTAAATGTTTCAATATAATTGGTTTACTTTGTACTCTCAACTACTTAATTTTATACATTTAAAAGCATTATTATGAGGGATCACCAAACTGCCAAGGGGATCCAGAACCCAGAAAGGTTAAGAATTCCTTACATAAGGAATAACTGCTATTATCCATTGAGCTCTCTTACTTTACCAAAACAGGAAATAAAACTTGAAGGTTATAGAAAAGCCTTTGACTCTCTGGATTTGAAGGGGAGGCTAATTTTTTCCCCAAAGGCTATCTCAGCTCATCTTTCTCCTGAATGAGCTCCCCACATCCCTTGTCTTCCATACTGGAACCCTTTAGTCCCAAGCTAATTGACTCCTATCTGCCTATGACAGCAAAGGAGGGGAAAATGGGCCTGAATGACCCTTTATCACTCTCCTTCCTATAAGATACCTGGATCTCTTGTGTTGAACAATCCAGGAGGGCCTGCTCTGAAGGGAGAAGATGCAGTAGTGTATGGTATAAACCGAGTTACCTATCCATGGGGAGCTTCTCACAGGTTCATGGATTCCCTTCCTCCTCCCATCATGGCCTCAAGATCATCTGAAGGCTAGAACTCCCTGAATAGCCAAGTTAAGGATGTATCCTACCCTTTCAGAGACGGGTTTTTATCATGTCTCTCCTTGTGACTGTGATCCTGATATATCCTTGCTCTTTTTTCCTTTGCCCAGCTGCCCCTTTCCTCATGCCCCTGAATATCTCAGATTGTCATAGCTCTGACATTTACCACTTGTGTAACCTTCAGCAGATCACTTAACCTCTCAAGGCCCCTGTTTTCTCATTTATAAAACGAGGGAGCTGAACTAGATGGCCTCTGAGGTTCCTTTCACTTGGTTAAACAATAAATCTTTTATTACATGCCTACTATGTGCCAGACACTGTTCAAAGCTCTTGAAACAAAGAGCTCTAAGTATATACTCCTATGATCTTATGGAAAGCCAAAAGGTCATTCCTGATGTAAGCTAAAACATGTCAAATAAAGGTCTTTTACTTTCAGTATGATGGCTGATTTGATTCTTCTGTGGAAATCACTAAGTTGGAGCCATGAATTGGCTTGGCCACTTCGGAAAGTAATTTGGAGATCTGCCCAAAAAGTCACTAACCTTTGTATACCCTTCCACAATATAATTACAAGGCATATATACCCCAAAGAGATCAAAGACAGCAGGAAAGGTTGAGCATATACCAAAGCATTTAAAGCAACATTTATTACTGTAACATATAACAGGAAACAAAACAGATGTCCACTGATCAGGCAAAGGCTAAATAAATTATGGTACAGGGATGATTCAGTGCAATAAAAGTACCATAAAAATAGAAAAACATGGATAGACTTTCATAAAATAATAAAGAGTAAAATGAGCAGAACCAAAAGAATGTTGTATACAGTAATAGCCATATTGTTTTAAGAACAACTTTGAGTGACTAAGTCATTTTGACTATTACAAATGCCCAAATTAACTACAAAGGCCCTGTGAAGGAAGATGCTCTCTGAATCCAGAGAAAGAACCAATAAATAGAAGTATGTATAAAATAAGTTTACATATGTCTGTGTATTTGCATCTAATATTAGCCATGGGAGAAGGGGAAGTTGAAAGAAGGAAAAAAGGGGAAAAAAGAAAGTTATATGATAACTTTAATAAATATTTAAAAGGAATAGCAAGTTGTAAATAATAGATTTGTAGTTTATACACAATCATCTTTTTTCTATTCTATTACATTATGGAAATTATTGTTTTATTTCTTAAGTTCAGAATAAAATAAATAAAGAGAAAAGATGATTGGGTAGATTTAGAGATACTTTAGAAGACTTTCATGAACTGATGCTAAAGAAGTGAGCAGAACTTAGAGGATGATATATGCAATGGCTCAGACAAATGTAAAATAAAACAACTTTTAAAACATCTAAGAACTCTGATCCATGAAATGAGAAATCATGATGTCAGAAGACTAATGATGGAATGTGCTTTCCATCTCTTCATAGGAAAGTTGCACAGTTGCTTTACAAAGCACTTTCGAGGATGGATTATAAGTAGAGAAGGAAGCATTTCCAGACATGGCCAATATTTGAATCTGTATTCCTTAATTATACCTATTTGTTACAAGGGAGAGCTTTTAAGAGAGTCCAAGGAAATCAGTGGATAATAATTGTGATATAAGCAAAAAAGAAGAGAAAAGGGAAAACATTGATGACATATTAAAATGTAGATAAAAGAAGAGAGAGAAGTTCAGAAAAAGACATGGAAAAGAAGCAAACCGATACTATCATGTTAAATTCGTAGTTTTAATAAAGCTATATGAAGTTTCACAACTTCAAACGCAATTTTCTTCTCTCTTATTGGCATACTGAATTGTTTAGTGATTTTGTTGATGCTCCTTAAGTTCAGGATAAAAAAGATCATTATTTTTAAGCATCAATTAATCAACAACTTGAGTACTTGCTATGTGTTAAGCACTGTGCTAAACCCGGGGAAATTTTTTTTAAAATAGCAAAAAACAGTCCCTACCCTCCAGGTCCTTACTTTCTAATGGAGGAGACGACCTCTATAAATCAGCACTTCAAAGACAAATACAGAGGAGATGAAGACAGTCTTAGAGGGGGAAAATTGTCTCCCGAAAGAACTGTGATAAACTAGGATGATCACAACCAAGAAAAAGGAGAATTGAAGAATCTGATGAGAAATGTATAGGGAAATAAAAACTTTCTGCTTTCAAATAAACTGCTTTCATGACTTTATCAGCCAAGAAAGGCTGAGTTATAGAACAGACTTGAAGGTATAGGCATTGAAGACAGACAGGAAACTAAAGGCACAGTAGAGTATACCCTAAATATCCAAATGCCATTTATTAATAAAGCTATTGACATATTTTAATATTTATAGTTATTTATCTTGCAAAGTAACTGAATCCAAGAGAGTACAGAGATCAAGTCACTACAGAAAAGAAGTGTTTGCCTATGCTAATAGCTTCCCTTTAAGACCTGGGCAAATAAGAGCAGAGACAAAGAGAGACTTAAAGGGAGCACTTGCAAATGGCACAGGGGATGCTCAGAAGAGACCAGGCCCCAGCATAAGACAGAAGAGGGACTTTCTTTTGGAGCCAGAGGACCTGTGTTCCTAAGCTGGCTCTACCACTTATTGTCCAACAACTGTTTATTAAACACCTACTATGTGTTATTGCACCATCCTCCTCACTTTGGAGGCATAAGAAGTGGCAGAATGCAGGGGTGGCTAGGTGTCACAGTGAATAGAGCACCGGCCCTAGAGTCAGGAGGACCTGAGTTCAAATGCAGCCTCAGACACTTAACACTTACTAGCGGTGTGACCTTGAGCAAGTCACTTAACCCCCGTTGCCCTGCCTTTCCCCCTCCAAAAGAAAAAAAAAAGAAATGGCAGAAGGATGTACTGAGAAAATAATTTTGACACAAAGAGGGATATGGATCTATACTTGATTGCATGCTGCCATGGTGGGGAGGGCAGGGAGGGAAGAAAATTTGAAACTCAAGGGATTGTGGAACTTAATCTTGTAAACTAAAAGTAAATAAACAAATCAACTTTTTTTCAAAAAAGAGTTATATGGATTGTGGAGAAGAGAGCAAACAGCAGGTCAATCAATCAAGTATACGTATGTATACATATTTGTGTATGTGTATATGTGTGAGCATATAATATGTATATATGTATATGTGCATACTAAATGCACACATATACACACATTCATACACAAGCACCAACTATATGCCAGATACTATGTTAGGCCCTGAAACAGTACCTGCTTTCAAGGAGATTACATTCTATGGGAGGAGTCAATGGTACATATGTAAGCATATGCAAAGTATGCATAAATATAAGATAATTTGTTCAGAGGAGGCATTATTGGTGGGTGGAAAGAGAGGTGGAGTAAATTGATCTGAGTTTTGAAAAAATGAAGAATTCTAAGAGACACTGGTGAGGAGGAGGTACATTCTCAGGATAAGGAACAACATAAACAGAAGCAAAGAAATGGGAAATGAAATGGTACAGGGGAAGAAAAGAAAGAATGCCATTCTGGTTAAACCAATTGTCTCTAAACCTTTTTGGATCATGTACCCCAAGTATAAAAAAATTAGAACATACTTCCATATATGTGTATATACTTATTTATAATTTTATTGTGTTCTATGGTATTAATAAGTTTGCTCATTATAAAATATACAAAAACATATTTTTTTTAAAAAGAGTTAGATAAAGATGAAATGTTTGATCCAAGTAGTGATAGGTTGAAGCTGTAATTTATTGAGTAGTGAAGTGACATGACTGTATCTGCATTTTATACAAATCAGTTTAGCAGCTTTGTACAAGATGGAATGGAATAAAGAACAGCTTGAGGCAGAAGGACCATTTAAGAGGCCACTGCAATAATTCAAGCAACAGGTGATGAATACCTGGGTCAAATGAGTGGTTTTATGGATGGAAGGAAAGGATTGTTGTGTGGTTTGTCTTTTGTTCTCAAAGAGGACCATGACATCAGGGAGACGATGACACAACTTGCAGCTGACTTGGATTTGAATGAGGAAGGGCTGTGCAAGTTCAACAGCATCACTTTCTCCTCCAGAGTCATCTGGGTCCAGTGACCGTATATTGATCAGGATGACTGGAGATGATCCAGGATGCAGTGGGAGACCCTGGCTCTTTTAAGCTAAGGTATTTCCAGGTTCTCATTTCGAGTGAGGCAATATCCATACAGTGAATAGACACATGCAAGAGATATTGTAATAAAAAGGACAAAAAATGACATTTGATTGCACAAGTGGAATGTGAAGGAGAGTGAGGAGTTCAGAAAAAATATCTGGGATGCAAAACTAAGAGACTGGAAGGATGGTGGTACCCTGGAGGAAAATAGGGAATTCAGTTAGTCCCCAAGCATTCATTAAACAGGTACTAGATACTTTCCTAAGTGCTAGGGATGAGAAGAAGTTAAAAAATAAAATAGTCCTGCTCTCAAGGCATTCACACTTTAATAGGAGAGAAAATATCCAAACAACTATGTATGAACAGATTATATGCAGGACAAATTGGAAATAATCTATGGAGGGAAAGCCAAAGTTTAACATTAAGATTTAGGAGTGAATTCTTGCAAAAGATTTTATCTCAGACTTGAAGGGTGACAGTGAAACGAAGAAGTGAGTTTCAAATATGTGGAACAGTTAGTGAAAAGGTATAGAATCAAAACATGGAGTATCACCGACAAGACAGCAAAAAGGCCTGGCTGTGTTAATGTATTGCAGAATACAGGGAGGGGAGTAAGGTGTCAGAAGACTGGAAGGATAGAAAGGGACCAAGTTATGAAAGGCTGGGGATTGTTGAAGGACATGGTCTATGGGCATTTGAGTCAAGCCCACAATTTGATGGGGAGATATGATATATGACCCATCTTCCAATCCTCTAAATGGCTAAGCCCTTGAAGTCATTTTGTGGACACCAGGAGCTTTGAATAGCACTTTGGAGAATACTAGCCTAGACTGTAGTGTCAATGAGGGAAAATGCACAATAAGCCTGGAAAGACTGATTGGAGCCACTTAGAAGAGGGGATTGATCTAGATGACTTCTAAATTCTCTTTCAGAGAAGGGTATGGTAGAGATGCCATGGTGTGGTTGAAATAACACTGGATTTGAAGTAAGGAGACTGATGCCCACTTCTAAATCCTAGATCCCAAGGCTCATCTTGTCTCTGAAGCTTGTCTCTATTGACTTCTGGCCTCACAGAGTAATAATAGTCAGTGTAATACAATTGATAGTATTCTGAGCTTTGAGTCAGGACACAAATGGATTTCAGTCTCATCTGGGATGTTTATTTGTATCACCATGTATAAGTCACTTACTTGAGCCTCCATTTTCTTGCAGCATATAACAATGTAAAGAGGGCCAAAGCCAGAGGCAAAGACCCTGCCTTCAAGCTCTTAGATCTACCACGTGCAAGGTATATGATTTGAGTGTCACCCATGAGCCCCAAGCAAGGGTTTATGTCTAGGGTTTACCTTAAAAGGAACTACTCATATAGTTCTTGATCAAAAAGGTGTTAAACGGGCAAATAGGTAGAAGATATAGGTCAATCATTTATTTGCTCTGCCACAAAAGAATTACTAAAAGCATAAAATGCTCATAAACAGGAATTAACAAGTATTTTAAAACATCATAAGACAATAACTCATCGCTTCAATCATACCCTTGAGAATGATAAAGGCATTCATGGTGCTGATAAATAGACATTTCACTTTTATCTCAGGTCAGTGCTGTCCAAAGGACCCACAAGGTTCAGGACTTCTGGCAGGCCAGGACATGGCTTGGGCTTTCTTATTCTTTTTAACTGCAACATCTTCCTGGCGATGGTCATCTCTAGGACATGGTCTAGTTGTCAGAAGGGCAGTCAAGACTAACTCAAAACACAGGAACTTAAAAACTGGGACCGGAACAGGAAATGCCAGTCTCTCAAGATCCTTTTTTTGTGTGACCTGTGCTCAGTGAAAGAAACAAAGCAGAGGAGGAAACAGGGGGCTTTGAGATCCAGCCTTGGGCTCCCCTGCTCCTCTTAGATAGAGCCCTGCATTTGGAGTCAGGAATATCTAAGTTCAAATCCAGCCTCCAATGCTTACTGTGTGACTTTGGACAAGTCAAATAACCAATGTCTGCCTCAGTTTCCTCAATTGTCAAATGGGGCTATTAGTAGGACCTACCTGCCAGGGTTATTGTGAGCATTAAATAAGATGCTATTTGTAAAGTACTCAGTACACAATGAGTATTTAGTAAAAACTTCCCCTAAGTAAACATCTCTTCTTGCTGCTTTATGTTCATAGTTGTGCTAGAATGGGGAGAAGCTAGCTCTCACCCTCTTGTGGGAATTCAAAGGGAGTAGCTGCCTAAGTCCCTAAGTAACAAATTTAAAAGGGGAGTAGAGAAGATACAGATACTCCAGTAGACAGATCACTGATTTCAGTCTTTCTCCTCTCTTTTTTGTAGCCTGCTGAGTGGAAGGTTCTTCCTGGCTCAGTCACCAATCATTAGTAATAAACCCACTCCCTCCAATGTCACACTTCTCATCACACAACCCAATAACAACTTTGTTATAATACCAGGACAAGCAAGTCTTTCAGTGCTGAAACAAAGTACAAGTGGAGCCCAAGGAACCAGAGTGTAATGAGGCTAGTGGTGGTGGGGAAGGGGTATAGAAAATTGGTTTTGGAGATAGAGGGCACAGGTTCAAATCCCAGTTCCACCCTCCATGTAAATTTGGGTAAATTATTGCATACTATGGGGCCTCAGTTTCCTCATCTGTAAAAAAAAAAGGTGGGGGGAGGGATTGAGCTGGATGACCTCAAAAGCCCCTCTGTGCTCTAAATCCTAGGGCCGTGAGAGATGATATCTGTAAGGCCCTTTGTCAACCTTAAAACACTATATAAATGTCAGCTCTTATTACAGGTTCTCCCTTTACTTTGAAAGCCCTAAGCCACTTGTAATAATACTCATTGACATTTATGCAGTGTTTTACAGTTTGCATGGTACTTTACAGATATTAAACCATTTGAGCCTTACCTCAACCCTGTGAGACTGGCATGACAAGATTTACTATTCCCATTTTAAAGATGAAGAAACTGAGGCTTAAAGAGTACTCTGGATCCCCTCACTACCCATTTTTACATGTCTTAGCTAGAATTTGAATCTAGTGTTCACCTGAAATCCAAGTCCAGCCCTTGAGCCAACATCTACTACTACCTCATAGACTACCTAGTTAATGATGTTAGATTGGATTATTCATTATTGTCTCATGAGAAGCAACTACGGAATCAAGAAAAGAGCTTTGGACTAGGAATCAAGAGACCGAGGCTCTTGCTGCCACTAATGAGCCTCAAGAACTTAGAGAAAAGTATTCCCAGCTGGGTTGCTCATCGGACAGAGGTTAGGTCTTAGAGTCAGGAAGATGTGAATTGAAACTCAGCCCAGATATTTATGAGTTATGTGACCTTGGGCAAGTCACTTAACCTTTCTCCACCTCAGTTTTCTATTTTGTAAAATGGAATAATAATAGCACCTACATCCTAGAGTGGTCATGTAGATAAAATAAAAAATATAAATATTTGAAAAATATTTGCTTTGCAAACCTTAAAACAGAGCAAAAATGATAGTTATTCCAATTTTCTCACTGGACTTCAGTTTTCTCTGGACTTTAGTCATCTCTGAATGATGATCTCTGCTGTCTTTTTGAGCTCTTAAAATCTTTGATTCTATGTATATTAATTACCCTTCCCTGCCTAACTAGGTTGTTAGCTCCTTGGTGTGAGAAGATGTTCCTTGCCTCTGTAACCTCTGTAAGGCTGAGAACAGGACTAACTATTTGGGACAGAGCTGAATCCGGCTGATTGATATGGAAACTGATGGGAGACAAGTGGATTTGTCTAATAAAAATTGAAGTTTCAGGACACAGAGATAGGGATAGATAGAGAACCTGTCTTGGTGTTAGGGAGATCGGAATTCCAGTTTTACCAGTGACATGTCCTGACTGTGTGACCTTTGAGAAGTCACTTGATGCCTTATTGCCTCAGGCAATGAATGCTGTATGATTTTAAATACTGTCAATCATCTCTCTGCCTGGGTGGGAGTGCCTTCATTTCAAGTTCCCTATGCCAGTGATATCACAGATCTAGTCCTCTCTCCTCCAATG
The DNA here is from genome assembly GCA_028627135.1 of Pseudochirops cupreus. Classification (NCBI taxonomy): domain Eukaryota; kingdom Metazoa; phylum Chordata; class Mammalia; order Diprotodontia; family Pseudocheiridae; genus Pseudochirops; species Pseudochirops cupreus. The sequence goes on along the minus strand of CM053581.1, from coordinate 246,521,619 downwards.
AAAGCTCAGAGAAGACAGCAGTCAATGACTATAGTAATCTATTGTTTGATAAACCCAAAGACTCCTGCTTCTGGGATAAGAACTCACTATTTGACAAAAACTGCTGGGGAAACTGGAAAATAGTATGGCAGAAACTGTGCATAGATCAGTGTCTGACACTATATACTAAAATAAAGTCTAAATGGGTGCACTAGCTAGGTATAGAGGCTGATGCTATAAAGAATTTGGGAGAGCAGGGAATAGTTTACATGTCAGATTTATAGAGAAGGGAAGATTTTATGATCAAACAAGAATTAGAGAGCATTACGAAATGAAATGCAAAATGGATAATTTTGTTTACATTAAATTGAGAAGTTTTTGTACAAATAAAGTCAATGTAACCAACATTAGGAGGAAAGTAGAAAATCGGGAAAGAATTTTTACAACCAGTGTCTCTGATAAAGGCCTGATTTCTAAAATATACAGAGAACTGAGTCAAATCTATAAGAATACAAGTCATTCCCCAATTGACAAATAGTCAGAGGATATGAACAGGCAGTTTTCAGAGGAAGAAATTAAAGATATCTATAAGTTTATGAAAAAATACTCTAAATCACTATTGATTAGAGAAATGCAAATCAAAACAACTCTGAGGTACCACATCTTACCAGTCAGATTGGCTAAGATGACAAAACAGGAAAATGATAAACACTGGAGAGGATGTGGAAAAATTGGTACTCTCATGCATTGTTGGTGGAGTTGTGAACTGATCTAGCCATTCTGGAAAGCAATCTGAAACTATGCCCAAAGGGCTATAAATAAGTGCACACCCTTTGACCCAGCAATACCACTTCTAGGGCTATATCCCAAAGTGATCGTAGAAGTGGGAAAAAAGACTCATATGTACAAAAATATTTATAGCAGCTCTTTTTGTGGTGGCAAAGCATTGGAAGTCAAGAGAATGCCCATCAATTGGGGAATGGCTAAACAAGTTGTGATATATGAATGTAATGGAATACCATTTTGAATGGAATATATAAGAAATGAGGAGCAGATGGACTTCATAATAACCTGGAGAGACTTATATAAACTGATGCTGAGTGAGGAGAGCAGAACCATGAGAACTTTGTACACAATTACAGACACATCATATGTGTGATGACTAATTTTGACAGACTGGGCTGCTCTCAGCAGTACAAGGTTAGAAGACAACTCCAAAAGATTCATGATGGAAAGTGATATCAACATCCAGAGAAGGAGCTATAGAGTCTGAATACAGATTGAAACAAACTACTCTCATTCTCTCTCTCTCTCTCTCTCTCTCTCTCTCTCTCTCTCTCTCTCTCTCTCTCTCTCTCTTTCTCACTCTCTCTCTCTTTTCATTTTGTTTTGTTTTGTTTCTTCTTCCTCATTGTTCACTCCATTGGTCATAATCCTTCTTTACAACTTGACTAATGTTTAATGTGAAGGTATCTGTAATTCCTATATTTGATTACATGCTGCCATGGCGGGCGGGGGGACAGAAAATTTGAAACTCAAGTGATTGTGGAACTGGATGTAATAAACTAAAAGTAAATAAATAAATTTAAAAAAAAAGAAATCTCGGAAAAGGATACAGGGAGCTGATTAAGAAACCAGATGATGAGCTAGAATGAGAAGAATATCTGACATTTATAGGTACTTACAGTTTCCAAGTACTTTTCATAAAGTACCTTGGTTCAGTTTCACAAACATCTTTGAGATAGGCAAAGTAAGTATTAATAAGATAATTTTTGGTCTCTGTGATTTTCAGATTTGAAGTTTTAAATTGGTCAATAAACATTTATTGAGCACCTTCTGTGTGCATAACATATGGCTTTGCATTTTCTGTGGTCTCATCAATGGAGGCCTCCCCTCCAACAATGCAAATCTCAACTCACCCAAGATTGCCCATCTTGTGTTACTTCTGGTCATAACTTGCCACACGTTTTCCACAGGATGACTATTCAAGGTCCAGGATCTTCCTCTAAATGTCTGAAAGTTGCATGGTTAAACAGTGGAACATGTAGACTGCCGATGGATGCTCTCAGTCTCAGGACTTGATCAGCCCATCTTTTTCTTCAGTCACTTACCTCTTTGCTGACATCCATTGTGCTGCTTCTCCTGCATAATTTTTGATTACTAATTTGTGGCTGCTTACTCATGTCTGCCACGAGCCTCTCCATTGCCCTTTGGGCAGTCTTCAATCTTTATTCCTAGAGAATAGCCCTATACCATCCCTAGAAAAATACAGTCATTAAAAAAGATGGGTCTTTAATTTAGGAAGAAGTTTGGGAAATAAAACCACTGTGCAACAGCCCAGAAACAATGAAAGTCCTTCTGTTGATCTCTAGATTTGGTTCATCAACCATTTGCAATGTCTATCAAATATATATATGCACCTATATGTGAATAGACACATATAAAATATATATGTATATGTAAATATACCAACATGCATATAAATAAATATTGACATTATGCAAAACATATACACTCACAAGCACATAGATTTAGATATAGATATATAAATATATCAGCTATATCAGATGTTGCACATGGAAAATGAGCTGAATAAACATATACTTTACATAGATATGTTTATACATATAAATGTTTATGTATATACACTCATATATAATGCATATATTTTATGTATGCATGTGTGTGTATATACACATATTTATGCCTATATATACATGTTATATAATGTGTGTACACATGCATGCATATAATAAATGCATATGTGCACGTGCCTATTCTATACACACTACACACATATGTATACAGACATGTAAATATACACATGTATGCATAGGTATAGGTATCAGCTGTATTCAACAATTTGTTTTCCAGTCAGTTGCATCTCTTAGTCTGGACAATCCATTTCGTATTTTCTGTGTGGATAGGTAGTTTCTTTTGAGTGACTAAGAAATCATTGAACAAAAGTCAAATAAAACTTAGAAAGCGCAATAGATAGGAAGTAAATTAAATAGAAAATAGCAAATAGAAAGAAAAAGTAAACTTTTTCCTATGAACGTGTACGTGAAAAATAACATCCTTAGACTCACACACACAATTACCGAGACCATAACAGTACCTGTATCCTTGTTGATGGAGATCAGGTGCTGCTTAGCACACCTACCAAATTCTCCCTTCGCTCCATCACATCTCATGCCTAGTTGTCCTTATTTGTAACATCTTTTTTCCCCTTCTCTCGTTGTAGAGTTGTTGTTGGTGGTGGTGGTGGTCTTTCATTCACAAAGAGGACCAATGACATCATGAGGGTGATGTCTCAACTTGCAAGTGGATTTAAGCGAGGCAGGGTTGTGCAAAGTCATCAGCCCCACTCTCCTCCAGAGACACTTGAGTCCAGTGGCAAGACATAAATTAAGATGATTGGCAATGTCCCAGTCCCTGTAGAATGGGAGCTTCTTGAAGGCAGGGGCTGTGCTATTTCTTAAATCTTTGTGTCTCCAACAACCAGCCCAGTGCTTTGCACATAGTAGAGAACTTAATAAATACTTATTGAATGAATAGTTTTAAAACTTGGGGAATTGGACCTCCCCAAGCTAATAATATTCTTCTTTTAAAAAAATAGATTCATCACTAAGTATTTTAATTCCTAAAGTGTTGGGAGAAGTTTGGAAGAAAGAAATGGAAGAGAAATGCTTTCTTTAAAAAAGATTCAAAGAATGGCTATGTGTCATTAATCATGGCATGATGAGTCAGAGGAGGATTAGAGGGAATCAACCAGAAAATGTAAGAAATGAAGACTGAAGAGAAAGGAACAGTGCCAGAGGTAAGAATAGGGTTGGTTAAGAAATTGGTATAATCTTATTTTACAGCTGTGGATGTTTTGTTTAAAGGGTCTGAAATTGTGTATATCTGTGTGCTTTTCACAAGCAAAAGGATCAGAGGAATTAGAGTTGGAAGGGCTTAGAGTTCAGCCCTCTCCTTTTCCAGATAGGAAACAGAGACCCAGAGAGTAAAGATTTGCCTAAGGCAACACAGGTAGCAAGGATCAGAATTCAGATCTTTGGGTTGCATGCCTTTCAGTCTTCCTATTTATACCATGGTTTGGGTCTCCTTTAGAAGGAAGGTTGTCAAACAAAAGAATCATTCATTTGGGTAGTGTATATTTGAATAATTTAGCCTTAAAAGAGTAGCTGGGATGAGTTGTAAAAGCAATTAACAATCTTCAAATAAATAGAAATTGGAAACAGGCTAGATTCCTGGTCTGCCTAGCAGCTAATGCCTCCCACTACTTTGTTTTTTTTTGTTTTTGTTTATTTGTTTGTTGAGAGGGGAATACAGGGCTATTGGGTTAAGTGACTTGCCTAAGGTCACACAGCTACTAAGCGTTAAATGTCTGAGGCCGGATTTGAACTCATATCCGCCTGACTTAAGGGCCCCTGCTCTATTCACTGTACCACCTAGCTGCCTCCTTCCACTACTGTGCATGAATTTGTCATGTACCTAGTTATTTACATGTTGCCTTCTCTATTAGAATGTCAGCTCCTAGAAGGCAAAGATTATTTGCAGCTTTCTTTGTACCTCCTGTGCTAGAACTGTTTCTAGCCCTTGGACAATATTAAGTGGTTTTTGATCGATTAGAGTAGAATGAAGCTTGACTTGACTAAAACATTTGGTGGTTTCCAATCTTCGTAGTTTCACCAGACTTAGAGAAGCCCAAAATGTCAGTCCTGTCACTGACTGGACAGTCTTCATGAAATGTAATAGACTTGCTGGAACAACTAAAAATTGACAATGATCTGATCCAACTGCAACGTAGGCTGAAGCAACTACAAATCTGCAGTGGACTGACCTATTCGAAAGTCTTTCAATCATATTGTTTGCAATAATTCCTACAGATACAGAGTTTGGATGTCAGTGAAATAGATGTGTAAGTCTTCTGCCAATAACAATAGCTAACATTTCTATAGAGCTTACTGTGCGTCAGGCACCAGACCAAGCATGTCATCATTATCTCATTTGATCCTCATGACCATCCTGGGAGGTAGATGCTATTATTATTCCCATTTTACAGAAAAGGAAATTGAGGCAAACAGAGATTAAGTGACTTGCCCAGGGTCACACAGCTAATAAATATCTGAGGCAAGATTTAAATTTACATGTCCCTTGCTCCAGGTCCAGTGTTTTATCCACTGAGCCAACCATCTGTCAAAATGAGTCAGCACCTATGTGCATTTTAAATACAGAACTATCCCAGTGGTGATTCCAATGATTTATGTATTGCCTCCAGTGATGTTGGTCCCATCCTATTTATTTCTGTCCATCTTGTAAAAATCTTGTCCATGTCTTCCCACCAGCTCATCATAGAGGATGCCATCTTAAATGATGGAGGTCTTCCTTAGGTTCCATTGACATCATAAAGATACTAATGAACATGGGGTCTGTTCATTGGTTATCCTTCACCCTTGCCATATGAACACTCCTTCTCTTTCACAAATACATCTCTTAGATGACACCTTTTGAATCCCCACTTGTTGTTCAGTCATTTTCAGTCGTTGTCTGACACTTCATGACCCCATTTGGGGTTTTCTTGGCAAAGATACTGGGGTGGTATGCCATTTCCTTCTCCACCTCATTTTACAGATGAGGAAACTAAAGTAAACTGGGTTAACTGACTTCCCCAGGGTCACACAGCTTGTAAGAGCTTGAGGCTGGATTTGAACTCAGGAAGATGAATCTCCCTGACTCCAGACCCAGAGCAGTAGGCAATATATTCACTGCACCACCTCATTGTCCTATCACCTTCCTAATTCTTTATTTGTAATGTGCTGTGGCCTCATTCTCACTATGTGCCTTCCTAACACCCTTTGGGCGATCCTTGACTTAATTTCTTCAAGGATTGCAATTTTTAGTGACTTGCAGATATGCAAAAGACATTTCTTTTTTTCATGGGAATGATTAGAGGTGTAAGAACTTCACAGGTAGTTCGGTTGTTGTTCAATTAACCTTGCTAGGGGTAGATTGTGACTGTGTCTTTATTCTTTGTTATCCTCAACCTGAGTACAAATTGGGCAGGTCAGGAAAGAAATAAAAGTCAATACTAGCCCACTAGGACTCCCTCTAGGAAAATGGGAAGGAAGCTATATAGATAAAACAATTCCTTTCCACATAAGCACTGAAAGAATGATCTCTGAGGTAAAAAGTTTATAGTGAGTCTTTAAATTCCCTCCCTTCTCCTTTGCCTACCCAAATATTGTTTATCCTTCAGGGCCGGACTCCGAGCCCATCTTTTTCCTTGGTCAAACCTTTGCTGATTTTACAACCCAGCTCAAAGTGATCAGTCTCTCGGCTTTCTAACAGACCTACTGCAATGGTTGTCTGTCATCTAGGACTTACTGTGACATTTGTCTTATTGCATTCACTTTTTCTTTTTCTCTTGTATTGTTACCTCATCAAAAAGTTTCATGTGTTTCCATCTTATTTTCAGCTCCTTAATGGAAAAGGGTTATATATTATTCATCTTTTCAACCCAGCAAAGGGTCTAGTGCAGTAGTTCTCAACCTTCCTAATGTCATGACCCTTTAATACTCATACGTGGGCATATCTGCATGTGGGTAGATCCGCCTAGAGACAGACAGAGGAGCGGTGTCTTGGTTCCTAAGACCATTGGAAATAGGTGTTTTCCGATGGTCTTAGGCAACCCCCAAAGGGGTCGCGACCCACAGGTTGAGAATTGCTGGTCTAGTGCATAGTAGGTGCTCCAGAAATGTTTCTTGCTGCTATTGGATTCCAAATTAGCAAGACAGTTGCATGCAAATTCCTGGAAATATCACCAAGTATAGAAAGTGGCTTATACTCATTTGGCCAATGGACTAAGTTGCAGAGTAGACCAAGCCAACAGACAGAGATGAATGAGCTTCTCTCAGAAACCCATGGGGCATTTAACCCTCCTGGTTAACTGCAATTAAAACAAGGAATGATTAGAGAACTTGACAGGCGGGTTAGAGCCCAGTCCCCAGAGAAATATGCACCATATACCATGCCAAACACTCGAAGAAACAGCTCCTGAAAGGATACTTGAGACTGATTAAAGGGTCATGGATTTTACTAGTTACTCCAGAAACTCCACAGGTCAACATCTATATTTCTAGGCAGAGGCAACTTGTCTATGTTATCCTGGAAGAATACAGGAGCTTATTTTATTGGACTTAATTCAATTACTTTTTCCCCCCTTCTATACAATTTTCGAAAAACTCTCACTCAAATAAAACCAGGATTTCTTTCCTTTTCTGGCCTGTTTACAGCATCTTTTGTACCCAGCTAAGCAATCTTCCTGGCATTTGGCACCAATCCTGTTCCAAGGGCAGGATTTAGAACAGATGCCGACTTCTCCATGTCAGGACGCTACCAACTTCTCTTTTGATTAGTAGGGTGCATAATTGGATATGACAATCTAGAAATTTCTGGCCACAGACCATTTCTAATGGGGAAATCCTCTTTCCTTCTCTCAAAAGGCACCCTCTCCATGGAGTACATCCTGGAAGTTCCTCAGTTAACCCCATAATTCCTACAATATGTTTGGCCACTAGTTTGGGGTCTGGGGTTCAGTCTGGTTTTATTTATTGGCGTGAAACTGAGAACAAGGAGGCCAAGTCATTAATCAATTTAACCTGGCACGATCTTTTCATAAGGGCCCAGATTTACTACACTGGGGTCAGTGAAGCAAAAACGTGTGCGTTGTCTATAAAATATTAATATCCCCTCATTACAATAATATCAAAAAATAGAAGCTTTGATTAGAAAGCAGTTCACTAAATCTATAAAATCAAGGGCTTAATTATATTCCTTGTTCGTACCACAAAGCAAGCGAACCTTTACCAAATCCCCTTTGATGACTACAAAACATTTACAGTGGAGCTGTGGAGCACATTTTCAACATAGAACATGTTTGTTATTGGCGGATATGGTGTCTGGTTATAAGAAATCTTCTGCATATTAATGATTACCCATCTGCTTCTGTCTCCAGGATGTACATGAGCTGAAAACACCTCTCACTTTTATCCACCCATGGAAATACACTTTGGTGCTGTTTTGGGCGGGGTTCTTATCCACAAATCATAAGCTATGAAGGTCAAATAGAAAGTGGGTTGAGATAAGTGTGTATAGGTGGGCCATGTCCACTGTTTAGAGCACAGTGAAGATGAAGCAATGATTTATCCCCCAAAAGGTCAGTTGCTTCTCTATTTCTTGTCAGGGATATTGGTCAAAAAAACCCATTCACCCATCTCACAAATGTGTCTTGTTCATTACTGAGGGATTTTGATGAAAGCACATAGTTGCATCTTCTCAATGCAAATCCCATTCTTATCTTACCTACATCCAATCAATGGGTGCTTCCCTTGTACCTGTGATAGACTCTGTGGGTCATATACCCCAGGCCCTTCAAGGAGTTTATAAGGTCAATTATATGGAAAACTGAATATTCAGAATTCACAAAGTCTATGTGGTGTATGTGCTCTGTTTAAAGTACAGCTAGATATCAGGTATAGAACAGCAATTTATTTCCTCTACCACTACAAAAGAATTGCTTTAAACACGAACAAGTAGTCAAACAAAAAATAATTATTCATTATAACTATTATACTAGCTAGATTAGTAAAGGAATTTTGTGATACTCCTGAACATGAACAATCATTTTACTTTCACCTCAGGTCTGAACTATTCTGCAGGGGATAAATGTCCAAACATCTCTGTGCAGAGGGAAAAGCATTGGATTTGGTGTCATGAGATGTGGGTCTTTATCCTAGTTTTTTTCCTCTTGTTACATATGAACCTTAGTGTCCTTGTATGGAAAATAAAAGTTTGAGCTATATGACCTCTGAGGTCTCTTCCAGTTCTAACAATTCAAAACTTTGAAGAAGAGGAGCATTTCCTAAGGAGTATTCCATTGGTAACCTCATGATATCAAAAGAAAGTGAGGAAGGCCCCCAGCATATTCAGTGAATCCCTCGAGATACAATTCTAAGAGTACATGGACAAAAGTCACACAAGATGTGAAGGCATGAGTGTGCTGTGACCTGCCTTGTTGAAAGGATATCTAAATCAGAGAGAGCTCAGAACTGTTTGAGTAGGATTCTATGACACTGGAGAAAACATGGTGATGGGGATAGAGATTAGACTTGGGATTTCATTGGGATAGAGAACTTCCATGTGAGGAAACTCCCTCTATCAATTTGGGTTAGCACCCTCATTGTAATTTATAGCCTTAGGCAGTGGTTCTCAATCTTTCTAATGCCACGACTCTTTAATATTCATATGTGAGTGTATCTGTATGTGGGCAGACCCTCATGGAGACAGATAGAGGAGCGGTGTCTCAGTTCCTAAGACTATGGGAAATAAATGTTTTCTGATGGTCTTAGGAGACCTCTGTGAAAGGATCGTTTGACCCCCAAAGGGATCACGACCCACAGGTTGAGAACCAATGTCTTAGAGAGTCACCTAGGGGCACTGAGAGATTAAGTGATTTGTCACTGTCACACAGCCTGAATATGTCAGGGGTGGGACTTGAAATCAGAACTCAGATGAACTCCTGACTTCAAGGACAGTTCTCTATCCAAGATGACACATAGAAATGATAAGTAATTATTTATTCAGATATTGCAAGGAAACACTTCCTTTGGGACTAACTTATCTAGATGATTGCCTCACTTCTCCGCTTCTGCTGGGGCTCATCTTGACACAGCTAGAGAGAGGAATATTTAGAACCCAAAGCATTTCCAACTTTTTTCTACCCAGTATCAAAGAGGGAGAATTTTCTTAGAAAATGTTAACCTTACCAAAGATCTCCATAGCACTCCTTAGTTGAACATTCAGTTTTGTTCCAGCTCTAACTCTTCCTAAGGAGAAAAAGCCTCTGTATCCACTGCCCTCCCTGGATTTTGTCCAAAAAACACTCTTTGAGTTCTCTCCTTCCTGCCCCTCCACCCCAATTTTGGAGCAAAAACTTGTAAGCACAACAACAATATGGTGTTTTATTGGAAACTGGCATATTTTCCACCCTTAAATCAATGAGTAATAAAATACCTAATTAGTAATGGGCAGCAGTGCTATTTTTATTCATCTATACATTTCTAATTAAAATTATGCCATTCTTGAAACTTGCAACAGAATCCACACAATTCCTTCATTTCATATGCAAAATGCTAGGAAGTCTGTAGCTGAGTGAGGTAGGGATTTCAAAAGAAATGGCAAACTAACAAAGGGGAAAAATGGAAAAGATAAGTGAGAAATTCCTTTTAAGAAAATGTATAGGTTACACTAATTTGAAAGAAAAGTGATTTTGAAATATAAAAGGAAACCTAGAAAAATGAAGTGTTCTGTTCTTTAATCGCGCAGTGCTCCTGATGACATTGTGTGTGTGATTAAAGATATCTTCTTTGGCTTCTGGAAAAAAAAAAATCAAAACCAGCTAAAATACTCCTGCCCAAAGCCCAGCCCTATGTATAGGAGGAAAGGATCATAGTGTAACCAGAGGCTCAAGTTCATTTGCATAACGTTCTTCTTATTGGTAAAGACTACTTAATGATCTATGCCTCTATGAGGCATGGAATTGGTGAAAGCTTAAGTGAATTGTAACTCTGGTCTTTGGGCTTCTAGTTTCTTTTTTTTTATTTTGCTTTTTTTGGAGGGCAAGGCAATTGGGTTTAATTGACTTGCCCAAGGTCACACGGCTAGTAAATGTTTAGTGTCTGAGGCCAGATTTGAACTCAGTTCCTCCTGACTCCAGGGCCAGTGCTCTGTTCACTGTGCCACCTAGCCACCCCTGGCTTCTAGTTTCAAGAGAAAAGGCATATGATTCCAGAATTTATTCAGGGAAAGATACCAGCAGGGATAAAAAACAACCTGGGAAGAAGCCAACATGTAGAGAAGCTGATACCTTGAACATGTCCCTATACCCAGCTTAACAGACTAGAGATTTAGGGGAATTTCCCCTTGGACATGAGATGAAACCTGTTACTCTTTCTCCCTTTCCCATATTCATATCAACTTTGGTCCGTGTGTAAGCGTGAAGGATCAGTAACTATTCCCAACCAATAAGGAGAATATTATGCAAATAGGACATGACCTCTGATTATGTTGAGGGTAATTACTGCAGAATTGCAGTAGTTCAAAAGAAATGTAAGATTCGCAAATTCAGAGGCATCTTCACTCCAAATGTTCATATGGACTGTTTATTTCTGACCTGTGATAGAATTTTGTGGGCTCTTATTGGTCTGATCAATCACAGCTGGACACACTGTACCTTGACTCCAACACAGAGATGTCATTTTTATCCTCTTGAAGCACAAAGGATGACAACCAACCAACCAACATTGGGTTACAAATTTAGAACTGAAAGGAACTTCAGAGGCTCTTGAGTCCAGCCCCTTTATTTTCTAGATGGGGAAACTGAGGTACAGAAAGGTTAAGTGACTAGTTCGGGGATGCACAGCTATTAAGTGTCAAAGGAGACATTCAAACTCAGGTCTTCCCGGATCCAAGTCCGTTGTTCTGTTCGTTTTAGCACACTGTTTCAATGTGTGAAGATGGCTTCTACTGGGATTCTATTCTATCACCATGGAAAGAAATTACTACAAAATGGGGGGAAAAAAATCATGTGCTATAGGGGAATCTGGCATTTTCAGGTTGATAATCATGACATTGTAGAAAACTTTCAGAGACCTTATTAATGCCTTTCTCTGGATGAAAGCAATGTGATAGGGTCTAGCAGAAGCAGATATTTCCTGTATTCATTTCAAACAATACTCAAATTCAGTTTTTTATTTAGCCTCCAAGGCTTGTGGGGATTTTGTTCTTGTTTCGTCTTCCTTTCTTAATGTGGTTTTAGGAGAACTGATCTTCTTTGCATATCACAGCTATAGATCCCGCAGTACTATCAGAGTAGAGAATATCTGAATAGGAAGTCATATTAATCCAAGGAAGTAAGATTATAATAAATCTACATGATTATGTCAACAATCTTTTAATATTCATTCCCTGTAAGATTTTTGTTGTTGCTGTTGTTTGTTTGTGAAAACATCTAGATTCCTTAGTATGGCCATAATATGATTTTTCTTTTTGAGACTAGGTCCCACTATCTCACCCGTGCTGAAAGTGAAGTGGGCCTGATCTCATCACTGATCAGAAGCTTTTACCTGCTCCGTTTCCTACCTTAACTTGTTCACTTCCCACCAAGGGAGTTGCCATTTTTGTGCAGGAGCTAACATGGACTCCCAAAAGGATTATTCTTACTTCAGCTGAGGGTTCTTGAGTTAAAGCAATCCACTAACCTCAACCTCCCCAGTAACCACCATGCCCATACTTAAGTCCCTCAACCTGTCGAAGACTTGGCTAGTTACTACTTTCTTAATCAATGTCATACTCACATTGAACTCCTCTGGATTATATTAGAGATTATATAGCTTGTAGAATGTGAAGCAATATGCTAATTTTCAGTGCAAGTAAATAGAATGATTGGGGAGGGCGGGAGGAAGGCATAGAGGTTCAGAAAGCTTTGAAAATAGATGTTTCAGTGCTAGTGCATCTCCACACAATCAGGTCACCCATAGAGTCGCAATTTGGGTGAGGTAATTAGGACTTTTTCCTAGGGTGTCAAAGTTTAGAGGCCGACATCATTTATATTGCTTTAGTGGCATAGAAACAATTAATGTTAGCATCTAGTTAACATAAATAGTTAAAATAGGGAATAACTACATGGCAGATTCCCCCCTACCTGTAGCCATATCTTAGGTCTAAGTCCTACCTTACCATTCTTTCTCCTTGGCAATTGTTTTTCACGCACAGAATATAACTAGGTTGGGGTGACAAGGATTTCTCCCCAGGGCATCAAAGTTTTGAGGGTACTGATATCACTTGTACTCCTTCAGCAGTGTAGACATTAAGACCTAGTTAACACGGATAGTTAAAATAGGAAGCTATTACATGGAAGTCTCTGCCTCCAGCCACATCCCCTACATCCTGTGGGTGCATTCTGGGTGAATTCTATTTAAGACTTACCCTGCCCTTCCTCCTCCTTGGTAATCAATGGCATCCACTCCCCAGCAGCTTCTCTGGATCCTAGAAGCTTTGTCTACAGTGGATGGTGCACTGGGATGTCACTTCGCATTTTACTCTACCTTATGGATGAATTTGTTTAAAAAAGTTAATATTTCATGCTACATGTCCTTGGCATCAAAGTTTCTAGTTAAGGTTCTGGTCAGAAAGGATCCCAAGCTGCATGACTATATAAAGGACTAAGCACAAGGAAACAAGGAATAGAAAAGAATCAACTCAGCCTAGTAAATGCCATTTCCGATTCTGTTTTCTCTCTGTATCACATTTTGGTACATTATACAAACACATGGCATGCATGCCTCAAACATGTGTGACTGCATGTATGCCTATGCATGTAATACACAGAACATTTAATAACCCTGCTCTAGCTACAAATTAATTCAAATCTTGTACTCACATTAAAAATGAACTCTATTTTATGTTGATCATTAACTAAGAATATTTCACACTGGAGATTTGTCATATTAAGGAGAATTGAAACCACTTATATCAATTAAATGTACAGCATTATACTTAATCTCAACAGAGATTACCAAAATACTCTAAGCGTGATTTTAAAGAAATGTGAAATATAAATTAAGCAAAGGAATATTGGCTTCCACATACACACACGCCCCCTGCCCTCCTCCAGCTCCCATCTAAATATTACTGTTCTTTAGACTTGATGGGTATAGGGGCAGATAAGTAATATTTCAACATGAAATCCCTGCAGTCCAAAGCATCATAAAAATCAAGGCCAAAGTAATTGCCAGTGGGGATGGCAGAAAGTTTCCCTCTCGCTGCCAGGGATTAAATTGTGATGGGTAGAGGACACAGAAGACTGAAGGCACAGAAAGGATTGGGGCAACTAGTGGTGCCTGGGACCTTTGTGGAAAAAGGACACTATTTGGTTACCCCTTTAACTAAATCTATAAATGGTTTTCTGGACCATTGATCTCCTCATTCACTATAGAAGAATACAAGGCAGCCCTTCTGCATGAGGGGGGATTTCTGGTGGCCAAGAATAAAACACCACATACACAAATACACACGCACACACATGCATACACACACACACACACACACACACACACACACACACACACACACACACCCCTTTCTCCTGATACTTGAGATCACTTTCCAGCGAGAAAAATCTTTTTATTACACAAAGAAGACTAAGGAGGAAAATACCAGCCCCCATGTGAGAGAGAAAACAGGTTTTCATTCACACTTGGATATAGATGACTCATATCTGAGTTATGCCAGGTGGAATCTGTTGGGGAGAGAAAAGTGAGGAAGAACATGGCATCATTCAGTGAGAGGATAGTAGGGAAGGGGGTGATGAAGTCAAGCAGAGAAAGGGAGGTGAGTTTAGAAAAGGTAAACTAAGAACTCTGAGGAAAACATTGCCAGCTTCACAGTTGCAAAGATGGGCAGTCCTGGCTGCCTTTAACGAATCTCACTTTAGAAATTAGCTTGGAAGCCCCCTAACATTTTCTGAAGCAGGGACCACTCTCTCCTCTACTTCCTCCATAGACCTCTGGGATATTGATGTGCCCTCATTGATTGATTTACTAACTTTGTCTTGAAGCAGAAAACAACTCATCTCTGCCACCTACTATCGTCCAGTCTCCTGTGAGGCACTATCCAGGAGACAAGAGGAGTCTCAGTCTCTGCCCTCATTGAACTGCTAGTCAACTTAGGGAGATACGACTCATAGAAAGGAAACAGAGATAAATGTAAGTTCTTCAAAACTGAGGGGGCAAAATTCTGACTGGTGTATGAGAGGAAAGTGTCTAGAAAACAGGGGTGAGAATCAAATACAACCAAGGCTCACAGGTTCTAGGAAAGCAAATGAGAGTATCTTTAGAAGCTTCAAGGAACACAGAGGCGATACTACTGTTTCCATCTGCCCTGATCCAGTGCTGTGATAATTTCTGAACACTATAGTTTAAGAAGGATGTTGATAAACTGGAGAGTGGCCAGGGGAAAACAATCAGGATAGTTGAGGACCTGGAATCCATATCATATGACAATCATTTGAAGTAGCCAGGGAGAAATTAGCTTTGTCCGGGTTTAGAATGAAGAAAAGAAGACTCAGAGGGTGATGGATAACTGTGTAAAGCTATTTGAAGGTTGTCATATGGGAAAAAGGGTTAGATTTATTCTGCTTGACCCCAGAAGACAGAGCCAGGAGCAATGGGTGTTGGTCACAGAAAGATAGATTTGGGCTCTGTTGAAAGAACAATATCATAATAATCAAGAAATGAACTCCTTTGTCCTGAGTCCACCACTGGCTCTCCATCAAATCTATCTTGCTACCTCACACATGCCTCTTCTTGTTGTCGTGTTTGTCTTTCATTCTCAAAGAGAACAATGACATCAGGGAGATTATGGCATGACCTGCATTTGACTTTGATTTGAGTGAGGCAGGGCTATGCAAAGTCACCAGCCTCACTTTCTCCTCCAGAGCCATCTGGGTCCAGCAGCCAGATATTTGTTAGGATGATTGGAGATGGCCCAGGATGCAAAGTGTAAGGGCTCCCTTGGGAGGTAAAGACTGACATCACGAGAGGTTATCAGTGGATGTTGTAGGATCACTTGTCAAGAATCTCTGGGAAGAGGATTCTCATTCAGATCCAGCTGGAAGTGGCCTCTTTACTCCTACTAAGACCTGTTTAGCTTTGAGATTCTACAAATTTTAGATTACTAACCCTACTACCACTATTGCCATTTTCCCACCACACACACACATACACACACACACACACACACACACACACACACACACACACACACACAACCTGAATGAGACCAATAAAAGGAAGAGCCCCAAGGAAAAAGGTATAATAGAGAAAGATGCAGATGTTCCTCCAGCAACAAGGGTCAAGTGACACCTTGGTCAGGTGACCATAGCAAAACTATAGCTCTCCTCATGTTTTTTTTTTTTTCTTAAACAAGCTGATTAGGAGAGATGGTCACCCATCACAGACTACATGGGCAGAAGGGGGGTATCTAATAACCTAATTTTGTTTAGAACTTAACATCAGGGGATGGTATGTGGTATGGCACTCAGTTCAGGGGCTATGACTGTAGTCCACATACAGAATCAGAAACATCTATGCATCTGACAACATTCAGACTCTGCACATTGCTGGCATGATGTTTGGAAACAATAGTAAAAGGTGGTAACACTTGCATATGCATAGTATTCTTAAACCTTTAAATCTGGGCTCTCTTTACTCATTCCAATTCTTTGTGATAAAGCGGTAGCTGAAGTTTACGTCACTCCATCTTAATTTTCTGGGCTAAGTAGGTAGCTTTTGAAACAATTTCACTGAAAACATCTTGCTGTCATGAAATTACCATGATTTAATGCAAATCTGAAATATATGTATTGAGGTGTTAGTATTTATCCTTCTTTCCTCTTCTCACCTCCTCCCCCTTCTCCTCTTTTTTTTTTATTTTGTGTGTGTGTGTGTAGAAATCCAAAGAAATCATCAACTAGGACTTGGAGAAATACAAATTCACAGGAGCAATGTGAGGTTATTATGTCATTTCTGGGCTTGTTTCTTTGAATCCATATCCTCAGTAATAAATGATGTTTGGGAACAAACAGGTGATTTCGGTAAGAGGAATCGACAGTATTTTTTGTGAGGCAGCAGTTTCTGTAGAAACCTTTCCTCTCTTTGTCCTCTCCTATCTGCAGGATATTGACAGCTCTGACAAGACTTTGATTATCTAGTCAGCAGGAGCCTGGGACTTGTCACTTGTCAGGTGTGAGCTGACAGTCCCACAGCTGATGAAACAATTGAAAGGAGATAGGCTGTACGTGAGAAGGACTAGGGTCAGCCGCCCAAAGTGTACGATGGCTGTGTGGGGAACGGGGAGAGCTTACACCCTCATTAATGTCTCCAAGAAGTCAGCAGAGAAATTGGGGAGGAGTAGAGACAAATTCACACTGGGTGGGGATGGTGGGAAAAGTGAGGACTGTCAATATCTGTTTTGGCCACTGGCTACACAATTAGTCAGGAGAGTGCAATGCTATACTCCCAATGATGTCACTTGGGCAGTGATGAAGACTTTCAGGAGCTGGCCTTCTCTGTAACACAGCACACCTCCCTCAGACACTGTCTCCATCAACTGAGGGACTAGATTATTTTCACATCAAATCTACAGACAATATTACATTTCATCTTGATGGGAAAGGAGAAGGAGAAGAAGCCACCTTT
>CM053581.1:246489567-246504219 GCA_028627135.1 Pseudochirops cupreus | reverse complement strand
CTTCATAAAGCTCAGTGATGATTCGCTACACCTCCCAAAACAGCCCTTTCTAATTTGGGACAGTATTAAGATGAGGCACGCATGAGGCAGCAGGATATATTGGGTGGCCAGTGGTGGAGTCAGGACAAATGAATTCACCTGGTTAACTTCACCAAACTAGTCAGGGGCCTTCCCTGGGTCCATGAGAGTGAAAGAAGTGAGTGCCACACTTTTATGAGAGAAAGAAAAAGCAACACACAAACAAACAAAAAAAAAGCAACTAATAACCTGGATATTACATAATTTTAGGATCCCATAAGTGGTCTTCATTAGAGAGCCTCAGCGGATTTCTAGACCACAAAATCTGGTGGCAGTCAACAACAGGAATGCTGTGTCAGTAAGTCAATCAACAAGCATTTTGAAGCAACTACTGTATACTACTTACTGTGGTAAACCTTGGGGACATAAAGAAAGGTAAAAACAGTGCTTGCCCATAAGGAGCTCACATTCTAACGGGGGAAAGACAACTATGAATATTCATCCCATGTGTACATAACTCCTCAGTCCAGTGACACCGACCTCCTGGTTGTTCCATAAACAAAGCACTCTCACTCTGGGCTCCAGACATTACCTCTGGCTGTCCCTCATGCCTGGACCGCTTTTCCTCCTTCACTTAGACTGCTAACCTCCCTGACTTCCTTTTGTTCCATCTAAAATCTTACCTTCTACCAGAAGCCTTCCCTAACTTCTTTTAATTCCAAAACTTTCCCTCTTTGACTTATTTCCCATGTATCCTGTCTAGAGCTTGCTTTGTATATATTTGTTTGCATGTTGGCTCCCCCATCAGATTGTAAGACCCTCAAGGGCAGGGACATTCTTTTGTCTCTTTTTGTAGCCCCAGCACTTAGCACAGTGCCTGGCACATAGTAGGCATTTAATATTTGTTCACTGAATTGAATTGAATTCAAATGTGAGGTCATCAGAGAGAGAAGGCATTTGAGAGTACAGAGGGGGTTAGCAAATACTCTTGCAGGACATAGGATTTGAACTGAGTCTTGAAGAAGGCCAGGGAAGCCAAGAGGCAGAGGTGAGGAGGGAGACCATTTCAGGGATGGGGGACAGCCAGTGAAAAATCAAGGAGTCATGAAATAAACTGTCTTGTGCAAATATATTCTTCCCCAGAAAGGGGAGAAATTTTAAAGGGGAAAGGGGGAGAAGGGCACCCAAAGTATGAAAGTGAATGAGTTGTAGAATAGTTAGGAAAGGGGCTTTTAAGCAAAAAAGAAAGAGAATAGCATCCAGTAATTTATCACTGTTGCTCCTCAGTTGTTCAATCATGTCCAACTCTTCGTGACCCCAGGAATCATAGTATGCCAGGTCCTTCTGTCTTTCACTATATCTCTCTAACTGATAATATCACTTGTGACACTAATATTTTGGGCTCTTTAGAATACATTGTCTGCAATGTTGCTAATTAGCCATTTTCCATTTCACCTTTATGCTATCATTGTGCAGTCAAGTACCAAACAGGATCTTCCTACCAGGGGCCTCCTTGGTGATGCTGATGTTTTCTGATCCTGCTGGTGCTGCTACAACTGGAGCTACTTCAGTTGATGATCCCCTGCCACTCAATGGCCTTTCAGGAACTTTTGATGTTCAGCCAATGTCAAATGAAAAGAAACAAAATGAATGGCAAGGCAGTCGGGGTACTCCAGAACAATCCCACCCAGCTGACGCCATCCTCTGTATTGGGAACTGGGGTCCTGAGGGCCTTGACTTCACCATTGCTTCATGGCTGGCAAGGACTCTTCTTTCTCTACTCCCAAAGGAGTCGCATCTTGTCTTCTCCAAAACCACCTTCAAGAGTCCTGCCTGCTAGAAGCTACCTCTTCTTCTATCAAAGTATTTATTAATCACCTACTATGTGTTCAGGATACAAAAAAAGGCAAAAAAGTCCCTGCACTCAAGTAGCTTACAATCTAATGGAGGAGCTTATCTGTGCATGCTCAAGTTCCTACATGATCCTCTGGGACAAACAGAGAATATCTATACATTCTCCAAAGGAGGTAGGGGGAGAAGGGTGTTGTGTATTCTCAGAAGAGGTGTTGACTTTCATTGGTAGAGAGAGTTTCCTCAGGTCTAATCCCTATCCTCTTAAATATTATCTCATTTGATCTTTATAATAATCTAAGATAGGTACTTTAGGTATCATTAATCTTATTTTTGGTTAAGAAGATAGAGGCTCAGTGATTTTAAGTGACTTACCCATGGTCACACAACTAGACTGTGTCAAAGCAGGATTAAAATACTGCTCTCACTTAAACTCTAACTCGAGTGTTCTTCTACTATAACAAAGACTTAATTTTTTAAAATGTCTTTATTGGCAGTCTAGGAAAGCCCATCTCAGAATAACACTTTCAAATAATTAAAGAAAATGCTAAATTTCAATTAGATCTTTGTCAAAATAAAGATGCATTTTCCCCATCCAAAAATATTGGCCCCCCTGAAATCTATACAAAGATAGGTCTGAGGATCCCAGGCTAATATCCTAGTGGGTTCTATGCTTCTTTTCTTTGTCCCATTCCTATATTGTTTACCTGGATAATACATAATCACTATTCAACATTTACCATGAAATATGATTAAATTATATGAAATCACAAAGGGTATTAATAGGGTAAATGCAAAACTTTTTCCACCAAAATTCATGATACAAACACTAAGGACAATCATTGAAATTTTAAAAAGATAGCTTTAGGCCAAATAAAAGAAGAGGTATTTCTAATTCTAAGTCAACTATCAGTTGTTGAGAATCACAGGGTTCAATACGTCAAGGACCCATGATTTCTTGATATGGATAAAGAAGCAGATCACAACCTTTTTACAACTCGGGAGAAAGTCTTCAGGAGTTGCTGTAATCAAAATATTTATCTCCTTGGTGACGAGCCTTTCCAAACTTCACTTGGCTCTTCCTTGGGACAAAGATTCTCCAGTCCATCTCTGGACCTTTACTTGGAACCTTTCCAGCTTGGTAGGAACTTCCAGAGCTTGAACTCTTGTAACCATCCCCACCAATTTCCAAACAGACATCAAAGTTGGCTCAATATTAAGACAAATTTTCTAAGCATCAGATCTTATTAAATAGTGCCTGGCAACACAGAAGGAACATTTATTAAAATGCTCGTTGACTGACTGGCTGATTGATTGACAGTGGGTTGAGCTGCCTTGAGAAGAAGCAAATTGTCTGTTACTGGAGGTAGGCAAACAGGTAGGCAATGATGTGTCAGGATGATGTAGAAGGGACTCCTGTCTGGGGTGGGAATTTGGATTAGATAACCTTCCAACTCAGATGTCCTGTTATTCTATTACCCTTCCACGTAGTTACAATGCATGGCATAAAGAGCACGAGAACCTCGTGCAGCAATCCCTTTTAGTATCAAGCCCTGATTCTTCAGTGTCAGCAAGGATATGCACAGCAAAAGTGTTTGGTCTGAGGTACTTCCTCAGACTTACCCTGAAATTGCTGGTTCCAGACAGCTCGGAACATTTCCAAGATGCTTCTCTCAAGTCCTGTTGTTTCATGTTGGCTACTGCTTCTAGGGGATTGGTTATCAAGGTTCCTTTAATCTTTGGGATGTTGGCTGATCAGATGTCTAGGATAAGCATGGATTAACTAAGTCTAACTGTGCATATCAATTAAGTTAATGCTGCTTTAAGGTCATGCTGCAACAAAAATCCACCAAGATGGAGCCCATAGCATTTCAGGACTGAAAATGGAGCTAAAACAAAGGGGGATGGCTTATGTTCTTTAATGAAACTATTTGTGTGATTTGGTATATGCTAGTAATGATGTTTATGTGGTGCTTTAAGGTTAGCAAAGCTCCCTACAATTGATTCTCACTGCAACCCTGTGAGTTAGTTATTATTACCCCCATTTTATACATGAAGAAACTAAGAAAAGTGATTTGCCCAGGACCAAGGAAGGATGAGAACACATGCCTTGTTTACTCCAGAGACCAACACTTGATCCATGTACCTCTTGGCTGTCTCTGGTGCATACTATGACGATAAGGATGATATTGACTCTCACTTCAAAGCCTCTACTTGTTTTTGGACCAGGACACATAGTAGCAATTTAAATGCTCAGTATCACTTTTTATTTTGTTGAACATAAGAGCACCAGATACGTCCCATAGGAAAGTTACAGATTCAACCCAGTCCAGGACTTTGTCTTTGACCAAGGTACCAAAAAGTGGTTTGTGGTTATTCTCCTCAAAGTTAAAAGACATCCCTCAGAATATTCTGATTTCACTTAGCTTGTTATAAATGTATTGTTAAAAACATTTTTGTAGTCCTTTCTATGTAACGGTGATTATTCTGGTTCCCACCACCTACAGATCAGGTGTGTTATAATTCCCCCCGACTCTAAGGTTCTCTGGTACCCTGAAGGGGGTTTGGGGGCATGTAGGCTCTCTGCCGTTGTCTCTAGTCCTCACTGATGGTGTTCCCCCAACTGCAGGCTGGTCCCCTACTCAGACTAGAAGACCACCTAGTCTACTATCTGCCTCATTCTACAGAGGAGGAAACTGAGGCCTAGAAAGTGTAAGTGACTTGTCCAATGCCACACAGGGGTAAAGCATCAGGGGCAGAATTTGAACCCTAATCTTCTGACTCCAGAGCACTCTTAGTTACTATAATTCTCTACAAATATTCAAGTTATAATGCAGGTATTAATGTGTTTGTACCCAATCAAGCGATGAATGAAGAATAAGATGAGAAACTGTTTGGAGTCTTTATTACTTCAAATAGCTGGTTTATGTTTATTTCAAACTAAAACAGCAACAAAAAGGATAGATATTACTCTATATTTTTTCCTCAAGAGCAGAATTACTTACGTTAACTTTTGTTACTTTATTTTTACTTTAGTATTATACTTACCACCTACCTTAATGTTCCACGGCAAGTGTAAATGTAGCCAGAAAAAATGATTGTCACTGGATTTGAACTAGAAAGGATCTTGAGTTCACCCTCATTTTAGAGAAGAGATCCAAGGAGGAGAAGGGGCTGATTCAAGGTAACCCAGAGCTAGTGCTCACAGCCCAAGTCTACATGCCCATCCATTGGACAATGGTGGAACAAATTCTGGTATGTGAATGTGATAGGACACTATCATGAGGAAATAAGGAAATGAGAAAAAGGAGAGTTTCGGGGAAAATTGACCTGACGCAGAGTGAAGCGAGCTGAACTAAAAGAAAACAAAAAGAGCAATTCAAACAATAACAACTTTGTGAAAAACAAAACAAAATGAAACTTCTTTGAATTGTAGTTGATCAACAATAATTCCAGAGGCTTGATGATGGGTCAGGCCACCCACTTCCTGACAGAAAGGCAATGAAGTCAGATTGCAGATTAATCATTTTGTTGAATACATCTAGTACAGGGATTTGTTTTGTTTGACTATGTGTACTTGTTACAAGAGTTTTATTTTTGGTCTTATTTTTGTTTTCAATTGGAAGAAGAGAGGGAAGGAAAAGAAAACAGATTTTTGTTCATTTAAAAAAATAATTAAAACACAAAAAATAAAATTTAGTTCTCCTAACTCCAAATCCAGAGCTCTATCTAGCCAATGTCCTTTACATAGTGAGAAAAATAAAGAAAAAGGAGGGTTGGGCTGTGTAAGGAGTCATGAGTCAAGTTGTATGCTCAGGAGGGCTAAGCTTTTGCCCACAGACCCTCCATTGTTGGGGGTTTGGAGAATGGGGGTGATGGGAAGGATGGATATACGCCCTACAAGCAGACCAGCAGGATGGTGGAGTAAGTAGTTCTTGGCACAATACTGCCCTCTAATCCCTCTCACACACATCACACACACACACACCATTCACACATACATACAATAAGAAATGTAACAGATATAGAGAATTGAACATTGCAGCCAAAAGAAAAGACAGGAAGTACCTCTACTAAATGGAAAGCCTTTTGAAATGACCCAAGGCTGTGTGACCCTGGGCAAGTCACTTAACCGTGTTTGCTTCAGTTTCCTTATCTGTAAAAATGAACTGGAGAAAGAAATGACAAACCACTTGACTATTTTTTGCCAAGAAAACCCCAAATGGGGTCATGAAGAGTTGGACACAACTTAAAAACAACTGAGTTCCTCCATCCTTCTCCAGGTGGGTGCACCCACATGCAGATACAGCCACATACGAATATTAAAGGATCGTGGCATTAGGAAGGTTGAGAACCACTGCTCTAGGGGCACGGTCAAGGAGATGCTTGCCCCAAGGTGGGTAGAGCACAACTAAGCCAAGCTGTAAACTGGCTACGGCTCCTCCATGCCTCACCCCTTATGTAGACATAGAGTGGTGCTTGGGAGAGCCTAGAACTTAACCTTCCGAATGGGGAGAGAGAAGGGAAGGCAGAACAACAATGTGTGGAGTAAAATGGAATCTCAGTGGTGAAGCACTTAGCTTTTGGCCCAAGCGGGGCTGGGGCAGGGAGGGAGATGGTATAAATCCCTCAGCTTTGTCTGCTCTTGGGTAATTCCCTTCTCTTCACTGGAGCCCTCTATAAAAAGAGTTGATGAAAATTAATGACATTTAATGTATCTAATGATGATGATTTTTTTTCTAGTTTTGCATATACTGGGAATGTAGAATTAAGATAATTATCTGGATAATTCTGTTGTTTTGTTTAAATAGACCAGCTTTGTTTTCTTTTGACTTGAGATACATACAGATTTGGGGCAGCTAAGTGGCACAGTGCAAGGACTGGTGTCAGGAACACTCATCTTCCTGAGTTCAAATCTGGTCTTAGACACTTACTAGCTGTGTGACCCTGGGTAAGTCACTTAACCTGTTTGCCTCAGTTTCCTCTTCTGTAAAAGGAGCTGGAGAAGGAAATGTCAAACCACTCCAGTATCTTTGCCAAGAAAACCCCAAATGGGGTCATGAAGATTCAGACGTGACTGAACAACAACGAAAATGATTTTTGCATCTCATTTACTCATTAAATGAATGAAGTAGGAGATGTAAGCCAGACAGTCCCACTCATCAACGAAAGGAAGGTTTTTTTGAAGACTACCAAACCAAAGACAGGGGAAGGAGTAAGAGAAGAGGCTGGAGGTCAGGAGTTAAAGGGAGGGTGGGCAGGAAGGGGCATGAGTCCAAGTGGTGGGGAGTCTTTACAGAAGATTAACTGATTGGAAGGCAGGGTCAACGGAAAGAAATGGGGGAAAGCTCAGGCTTGAAGCAGTTATTTTTTTAAGTTGCAAAACTCATGAAGAAAGGAGAAATGAAAAAATAAACTAAGTAGCTGTGATCCTGAATTTGACCATAGAACACTCTTCCTTTGGCAGAAATATCCATTGTTTTCATTTTAATAATTTAATTTCAATTGCCCTAAATTCAGATCAGGCATCAGGGTCTCTAAGATTCTTATGAAACATTAAGAGTGAAAGTCTTTTTTTTTTAAGTGTTCCTTATGCTATGCTGGTTTTATTGGAAAGTAATTTTTAAAGTCGCCTCCAAATTCATTAAAAATTACCTATAGCATACCTATCTGTAATGTCATAAATCACAGGAAGTCTTGTGCATTGATATGCGTGGGAGCCCACACCAAGGCACTAGGCTTTCCATTAGAGTGCCAGGGGTTTAGGACTAGTTGACTTCCAGCCAAGTCATCCAAGTGGATAGAAAGAAAAAGAAAAAAGAGCCTCTTCTTGGCCCCTTCTTTCTATCCCTTCTACCTAGGCACCCTCATTTTAGTCTTGGCAACTTGCCAAGAACAAGGATGACTGGACAGTTATTTCCTTTGTAGATTTAGTTTTCTTATGGAACTAGCAAAAGAACAACTATGTAGTTGGGGAAATGTTATTTGTACACTGGCTCTATTTCCTCCACTAGACTAGAACTTTCCTAAGGGCAAGGATCCTGTCTTGTAGACAGTTAAGATATAGTTGCTAGCTATACGACCATAGACCAGTGGTCCTCAAACTTTTTGGTCTCAAGAACTCTTTACACTCTTTTTTTTTTTTGCCTTTTTGGAAGGAGGAAGGCAGGGCAATTGGGGTTAAGTGACTTGCCCAAGGTCATACAGCTAGTAAGCGTCAAGTGTCTGAGGCTGGATTGAACTGAGATCCTCCTGACCCCAGGACTGGAACTCTGTTCACTGTGCCACCTAGATTCCCCAGTCCTTTAAAAATTATTGGGGAACCTCCAAAGAGCTTTTGCTTATATGAGTTATATCTATCACAATTTACCATTCTAGAAATTAAAATATTTTAGTGTGCCTTAGTATGTCTTCTTCACTGCCTTAGATAATTTCATCTCTCTGAAACTTAGTTTCCTCCTCTACAGAAAAACAAATGGGAATATTATTACTGAGTCATCACACAAAATTGTGATTAAAATATTTTGTAGATAAGAAATAGCTATAGAAATGTGTTACTATTGTTGTTGTTGAAAACTTTTGAAGTCAGGTACTGTTGTATTTTTGTCTTTGTATCCCCGTGCCTAGGACAGTGCCTGGGACATGGAGCTTGTTGATAGAGTGATTGGTTCTAGCTTCCTCAGGGCCCCGGCACTTAGTAGTTGTCTAATAATGGTTCCCAAACAGATTGTAAGGAACAATCTGTAGCTGTCTAATAATGGTTCCCAAACAGATTGTAAGGAACCTCTGTCAGGGTGACAGAGAGAAAAAAAAAAAGCAATAAAAGAGGTAGGAGTGACCAGTTAAAGTGAAGTACTAATATATGGCAGAGGATTAAAGCATTTTCTGGTCAAAGAATTCTTCACACCTTGGGTTTAAAAAAAAAGAAAAAGAAAAAAAACCAACCTGGGTTTTCTTGTTCTTTGCAGATAGCTCATCGTTGTCTGAGATCAGTCTTTCATATTTGTTTTCAGGTACCCTTCAAGTATTTCCATATATTGTGGAGAGGACAGACAGATGAGCTTTCCATGGCCCAGCAGAATCATTTTTATCATTGTGGAAAATTCCTTCATTCATCGGGCAGCTGTGCTTTCAGAGTCTATTGTGTGCACAGCACTTCTCATCCCTCCTCTTTGGTCCCCATCCTTTGTTGTCACCATTTTAGGATTGGAATAAAGTCTGAAAAAACTATTCTCAATGAGGCCAAAGAAGGGTCAGGGACCTCTGTTTTCAAGAATGTTAAATCCTTCAGATAATGTAAAATAATTGTGGAAATGGTTGGCGAATTAAAGATGGTTGTTATTGATTCCAAAAATACTTTTGCTTTCAGCAAAATACATTTTTAATTACTTTCCTACTAGCTGTCATTTTTCATAAACCAGTCTAGACTATTCGTGCCAAATCATGCAAAAACTGCTTTCAGTGAAATGTCTTCTCTTAATATCAAAGATCAGAGTATTTTTTTTCCTATTTTTTACTTATGTGGAGTTTAACAAACAATGGTCTAACAAACACATCACCTGTGCAGCATTTGTGAAACCCCAAGTTCCAATTATAACAAAACGACCAAGAAAACCTAATTTGCTATTCTCCTTTTACCTGTTTCCCGATCTGCTACAGACTCCTCTTTGTGAAGGTCTGCTTACATACTTATAGAAATGGAAATGGAAATAAAATGCAGTTTATTTTTTGCTTTTTTTTCCTTTGTCGATAATTTGTTATCCATGGATCCAAATTCCCTTTTTCCCCAAGCAGTTTAATGCAAAGATCAAGATCGCAGAATCTGCATACCCAGAGATGGAGAAAATGTGTGATTCTGTAAGAATTCTTTTCTCCTTATTTATCTGGAGCTTACTGAAATGGAGAGAAGGAAAGGGAATAATTTGAACATTTTTCCCCTTATAATTTTGATTGGAAATGACTAAACCAAGTGGAAGTGCCAGGGAAAAAAATGTATATGTTCTAGCAGAAATGTAGATTTTGCTTTAAGCATCAGAATCAATGTCCAAACCTAAAATTGATATAATTGACTGTTAATTAATTCCCTTGACATTTTCATTAACACTTCCAAGCAACAAGTATTCTGTTTGGCACTTCTGAATTATTCAGGAGGTATTCAGATTGCTCTAACTAAGGTACCATGTGACTGATGCTATGCTGGAAAATAAACTTAGACCCAAGGTCGGCTTCTATTTGACTGCATTTTACTAAGGAGGTTTTTTTTGGGTGGAAGAAGGGAGGAATTGGGCAGGGTGTCCCAAAGAAACAAGTTCTGTTGAGCACAATGCTGCCAATATTCAGATTCACGAAGAGAAACCGTTGGTACTTTTGTAATTGAAAATGCAGTTCACCACATCCATATTACTCTGAACATGGCTTTCCATCAGTACAGAGACTTCAAGAGGAGAGAATTAAGCCCCTTGGAGGCCTGAGTAGAGCAGCAATGTACTTCCCAGGCCTGATTTTAGACTTCCTAGAGAATATCCAGTAGTTTTACACACTGCAGTGGAATCTTTAAAAGTCGCAAGATATAAAGTCATTATAACTTAAAAATAGTTGTGGCTGGTAGGGGGCAATGTTAAATAAATGCATTGTCTCAATTACTATTTTTAAGTTCCCAGAATGAGTGTGGGTAGAGTGGAAAGACTATTGGGTTAAGAGTCAGAGAACCTGGTTCAAATTCTGCCTCATTTACAGTCTGTGTGACCTAAACAAGTTACTTGATGTCTCTATGTCTCTGTGTCCTTATCAGAAAAATGAGAAGGTTCAACTCAAACTCCAGGTCTAAACCAATGATCTTGTGTGCAGAGTCCTATTCTAAGCACTGGGCTAGATACAAAGGTCATTGAGATAAGAGTCTGGCCCTACTGGAACTTAAGATCTAGCGGAGACGTAGAATATATGCACAAATATGCAACGCTGGATAATTCATTTATAATAACTATGCCATAACTTGAGTTTTGAATAGAATAAAATAATAGCATGGTGCTATGGGGCAGCTAAGGAAGGAATGGTCATTTTCAGCTGGTGGGATCTGGGAAGGCTTATGGGGGAGGAGAAGGTAAAGATGGAACTTAAAAGTTAGGGAGAATTTCAAGAGACAGAGATGAGGATTGAAGGAAAGGGATTCCAGATACAGAGAACATCAGGAGTAAAGAAACAAAGATAGGAAATTTTCTAGAAAAGCCATCTAGGGGTCAAGCCAACTTTGCAGTAGGTTATGTTCATTCTCTTAGGTTTGAAAGTCATAGGTTCATAGATGTAGACCTGACAGAGACCTCAGATGTCATTGAGTCTTGTTGTTAGTGTTTTAGTTATTCCATTCATGTGGAATGAAGTACATGACTCTGTGACCCCATTTGGGGTTCTCTTGCCAAAGAGAACTCCTTCAGCTTATTTTACAGACGGGGAAAATGAGGCAAACATGATTAAGTGACTTGCCCAGGATCACACAGCTAGGAAGTGTCTGAGGCTGAATTTTAATTCAATCTGTCTCCAGGCCTGATACTCTATCCACTGTGCCACCTAGCTCCTCACATCTTCATTTTACAGATGAGGAAACTGAGACCCAGAGAGGCAAATTACTCCCTTGGGGTCATATACTTAGAACATTTCTGAGCTAATAGTTAAACCCACATCTTCCTGATACTAAATCCAAAAACACTATCCATTAATAACCTATGCTTCCCATGAACCTTCACTAGGACTCGCGTTATTTATCTCATCTTAGACTTACTGTCTGTACCAAAAAGCTAATGACACCTTTTGATCAGTTGCTCCATGGTCTCATTGTCTGAACAGCACGACTCCTACCAACATTTATTGTATGGGATGTGATGGTAGTAGTTTCATCCTGCTAGTAGTTTTAGGCTCTTTCTTGAAGGCTAGCTCTAAGTATCTTTAATCCTTGAATCTCCCATACCACCCAGCATTGTGCCCTGCCCAAGGGCATATACCAAGAAACAATATTTGTTGAAAGAATGAATGAATAAATATATTATACTGTAAGAAATGTTGAAATTGATGGTTTCAGAGAAACCCAAGAAGACTTGTGTGAACTCCTGCAAAATGAAGTGAGCAAATTTAAAAAAAAAACTATTTATATAAAAAGAACTTTGTACAAAGAACTTTGAAAGACTTAAAGACTTTGATCAAAGACAGAACTAACCATGATTCCAGAAGATCAATAATGAAGAGTGTTTTCCACCTCCTGGAAGAGAGATGATGAGCTAAATGAGACACATAACTTTGGGCATAGCCAATGTGAGAATTTATCTTCCTTGATTGTATGCATATGTATATGTATACACACACTTGTGTATGTATGTGCATTTGTTACAATGATTTTATTTTTCCTCTTCTTTTCCTGACGAGGTAGGAAAAAGAAAATAAAAGATTGTTAATTGAAAAAAATAATTTAAAAAATGAATAAATTGCAATTTTTTTGCTATGTATTTTTTTTTCTTTTCACTCTTACAGTTCTTCTACTCTTCAAGTCTGTAAGCTCTCTAAGAATAAGGAACAATCTTCATATGACCAGAGGCCCCAGTAATGTTGGACATATAACAAGCACTCAGTAAAAGCTTACTGTTTGATTGCTTACCAATGAGCTTGCAAAGCAAGAATGTTCTAATTCAAAAATCTCAGGCTGACAATGATCGGGTCAGGCTGGGTTCTAAAGGAGTAGAGTGGCTACTTCAGTTAGTCATTGAGGTTCTATATGAGAAACAATTATTTTATGAGAAGAAGGTGTAAGCCAATAGTTAAATCCAGGCAAATAGCCAATATGAGCCTCTGGAGTGGATTCATTCCCATGGAATCATTGAATCTCATAGTTGGAAGGAACCTCAGAGACCATTTGGTTTAACCTTTCATTTTTGCCTTTAAATTTCATATCAAGTATAAGACATTCCACACCTTGACTTATTACCCATGGGTGGGCCCCATAACTGGAAAATGAACTTTGTCTACTCATCTTTTCCCATGAGTTTCCATCAAGTCCCAGTCCAAATCTTATCTTCTATGAGAAGCCTTTCCTGATCCTCCTTAATGTTAATACCTTCCTCTGTACTGATTATCTCCAGTTGATCCTGGAAATATCTTGTTTGTATATGATACTTTGTGTTGTTTCCATCAGTAGACTGTGAATTCCTTCAGATCAAGGACTATCTTTTTGCTTTGAATCACAAGCAATTATTGCAGTGTGTGGCACATACAATGTGCATAATAAATGTTTGTGGGAGATGCCAGCTTCTGGGATAAGAATCCACTATTTGACAAAAAAAAAATGGCTGAGAAAACTGGAAAACAGTATGGCAGAAACTAGGCGTAGACAGCCCTCTCACATCATATACCAAGATAAAGTCAAAATGGGTAATGATTTAGACATAGAGAGTGGGACCATAAGCAAATTAGGAGATCAAGGAATAGTTCATCTCAGATCTATGGAGAAGGAACAAGAAAGAGAGAACATTGTGAAATGCAAAATGGATAGTTTTGATTACATTACATTAAAAAGTTTTATACAAACAAAACCAATACAACCAGGATTAGAAAGGAAAGCAGAAATATGAGAAACAATTTTTACAACAAGTGTTTCTCTTAAAGACCTCATTTCTCAAAAATACACAGAAGTAAGTCAGATTTATAAGAACACAAGTCATTCTCCAATTGACAAATGGTCAAAGGATATGAACAGGCAGTTTTCAGGTGAGGAAATTAAAGCTATATATAGTCATATTAAAAAATGCACTAAATCTCCATTTATTAGAGAAATGCAAATTAAAATAACTCTGAGGTACCACATCACACCTATCAGATTGGCTAATATGGCAGAAAAGGAAAATGATAAATGGTTGCAGAGATGTAGGAAAACCGGGACACTAATGCATTGTTGGTCAAGTTGTGAACTGATCTAACCACTCTGGAGAACAATGTGTAACTATGTCCAAAGAGCAATCAACCATGCATACTTTTTGATCCAACAATACCAGTATCAAGTCTGTATTCCAAAGAGATCATAAAAAAGAAAAAGAACCCATGTGTACAAAAATATTTATGACAGTTCTTTTTGTGGT
The DNA here is from genome assembly GCA_028627135.1 of Pseudochirops cupreus. Taxonomy (NCBI): domain Eukaryota; kingdom Metazoa; phylum Chordata; class Mammalia; order Diprotodontia; family Pseudocheiridae; genus Pseudochirops; species Pseudochirops cupreus. The sequence continues at coordinate 246,490,234 of CM053581.1, read as the reverse complement.
AGTAAATAATTAGAAATTGAGGTGCTGCCCATCAATTGAGGAACGACTGAACAAGTTGTGATATAGGAATATAATGGAATACTATTGTTCTATATGAAATGATGAGCAGGCAGATTTCAGAAAAAAACCATAAAGACATACATGAACTGATGTGAAGAGAGCAGAACTAGGAGAATATTGTACACAATAACAGCAACACTGTGTGGTGATTGACTAAGATTGACTTATCTCTTCTTAGCAGTACAATGATCCAAGACAATTCCAAAAGACTCAGTTGCAAATGTTATCCACATTCAGAGAAAGAACTATTGAGTCTGAATGCCGTTCGAAGTGTATTATTTTCACTTTGGGGGGGGGGGAAGCTTTGCAGCTTTTCCTTTTTTTCTGTTTCTTCTTTCTCAATATGATTAATGTGGAAGTATGTTTCTATGACTGCATATGTATAACCTGTATCAGATTGTTTGCCATCTTGGAGGGAGGAAGATAGGGAGAGGGGGAGAAAAATTTGGAACTTAAAATCTTATAAAAATAAGTCTTTAAAACTATCTTTATATGTAACTGGAAAAAATAAAATACAATTTACAAAATGAATGAATAGATAGATGGATGGATAGATAGATAGATAGATAGATAGATAGATAGATAGATAGATAGTTAGATGGATGGA
>CM053581.1:246466080-246489067 GCA_028627135.1 Pseudochirops cupreus | reverse complement strand
AAAAAAAAAAGTGGAACAGTCTATCTGAGTAAGGAGTGAAGAAATGGAAATCTCTAGGTTAAGGGTAGGTGACACCTTGTCCAGGATTTGTAAATAGCATTTTTCATTAAGATACAAATTGAATAGGTGATTGCCAGGGCTTCTTTCAGCTCAAAGTTTGTGTGATTCTGAGCTACCCAACAAAGTGATGAGGAAAATGCTTTGTAAACTGGGTAAGGTGCTGTTGAGATGTGAACTGTTTCATTATGACTTGATCTGTTATTATATATACCTATGTGTGTCTATAGAATAAAGACAGTGAAATGTAGTGGATTGCATGTTAGCCTTGGGTGGGATGAAGATCTGCCTCTGGTCCATGCTAGTTGGGTGACCATCATCAACCCAACCTTCTCATTGCCCCCATACAACTCTCTGAGCTTACAAGTCACCACCTATTTGCCGATTTGTATGTATAGAGAAGGATTCATATCTATAACTATATCTGTGAGTATTTGAGGGGAGAGATGACTAGACCATGACTTGATTGGCATAAGGATCTTCAGGTGAGTAACTCTCCCACCAATTCAGAACAATACCTTTTCTGTTAAAAATAGTCTTAGAGACTTACCTGTGAGCATTGAGAGTTTGACTGATGTGGTGTGAGTTACAGTCAGTATGTGTCAGAGGCAGGACTTGAACCCTGCCTGGTCTTCCTGCCTCTGAGACTAGTTTGCTCTCCTTAATGCCCTACTGGTTCACCTCTGGCTTCACCCTCTCAGTCTGTGTCCTTGTCTTTATCTCTATCCTTGTGTACACCGATACAAAACCTATTACTGTGTAATAAGGACAAAAATTGAACAGGATAAGAAAGCATAGATGCATTTAGTATACTCCCTTTTGAAAGTCCTAGCCTTGACTAAAGCCTTCCTTCCAATATTGCCTCATGGCACAGAGGTGGTCCTGGCTTCTCCAAGGCTCTATTTCCATCATGGCTGGTCCTCTGGCAAGTTCTACTGAGCAGGAAATGTTTAGAATACAGGACTAGCAATGGACCACATGAAAGTTGGCCAAGGACCAATCCAGCCTACCAAAAAGCAGAGAGGGTGGTCACCAAAAAGTTGGATTTTTTGACAGCAGTACCTCATGAGGCCCATTTCCTGAGATATGGAGATGCTGCGATGGATTGCCCACATGAATGGAATCTCAGACCCTTGTAGTAGTCATTAGCAAACATTTATTGTGCCCCTATCATGGATAATATGTTCCATAAAGCAGCATAATATTTCAAATGATCTGGCTTTTCTCACTGCAGAGTCCATCACTTCCTCCATTAGTACAGGTTATCTGGAATGTCTACTGTCTCGTCTCTCTCCTCATGTCTCTGTCCAGCTGCTATTCTCTGTCTTTCCACAATTCCTCTCCATGCCAAAGCAGGGGCTAGGCAGATGAACTTTCTGGCTTCTCTCCCTCTGAGAACTGACTGCGCTGCCATGACAAGTATCGCGCATTCGGCTCCAGCCTACCCAAGGCCCGTGGTCACAAATTTCCAGACTCTTTGTACATTTGATGACCAATGTAAAATATATGGAGACCTTTTTAAACCCTTTGATTACATGCTATTTTTCTCTGTCTGGGTAATTGTTGAGGAGTGAGCCAGAAAAGATGTTCTAATTAATTAGAGCGGGTATTTTAGGAAGCTACTTTCTGGTGTTCTCTGGACCAGAATCCAAATTTCCCACTTATCTGCCTTAAACACCCTGACCCTGAAGTGACCTCTACACTCGGCGCATTTTTATTTGTGTTTATGCCGGATTCAGGGACGGGAGGCCTTATTAACTGGTCAGAATTTTACTTTTAAATGGGCCACTAACCTGCTACGGAGCCATAGAGCATACTGATAACATAACGCCTCAGAATCTTGTCTGGCCCGGAAGCTGAACCTGGTCAGAGACCTAATGGATTTCTTTCCATTATTTCAGAGATGTCCGAGAAAATCTCAAGGCGTCAGGCAGCAGCAGCTGTTGCCGTTAGGCTGTGAGACACATATTCTCACCCTGCTAATGAGCACTGGGCTAGAAGCCAGGAGACCTGGGGCCCCAGCCTTAGCTCCTGCACTAACTCACTCAGTGACCTTGGTCAAGTCATTTACTATCACTTTCCTCATTTTCAAGACAGGGATAACAATCCTTTCTCTGAAAAACTCATAGGACTAGGGTAAGGATAAAATTAAAATTGTAGGCATGTGTGAGTAGAAATAGAGACAAATATATACATACATGTATGTATTTATGCACAAAAGTATATGTGCATATATATAAATACACACATACATATTCACATATATTATATATATATGTGTACGTGTTTTATATATTATGTATATATATGTATATATACATATATATTATATATATATAAAAGAGAACAAATTCTCTTTTATCTAGAATATGTGGCGATCGGGTCATAGAATCATAAAATGTGAAAGGGAGAAGGGATGATAGAATATAAAATGTTAATATTATAAGAGACTTAGACATCATCAAGTCTAACTGATACATTTTACAGATGGAGAAACTAAGGGCTGGGGAAGTTGTGACACCCAAGCTCACCCAGCTGGTAAAGACTTTATGCTTCCTGAGAACAAGCCCTATGTCCTTTCCCCACAGCTCATATCAGATTACATAAGCGAATGCAACCCTCGAGTCAAAGGCATAATGAAAAAGGTCTGGGTCTATTTAGGGGGATTTCTTACCTCTCTGACTAACTACATCTTCCAGAAAATCTGGGAACTCCCACTAAATCTCTCGAAAATACAGTTTTCAAAGGTCAAGGAAGGAAAAAAGAGTTATTTAAAGGTCAAAAAATAATTATATCTCATAGAAGAGCTCATGGAAAATGTTGATACCCATCAATGAGCAAATCTCTCTCCTAGACCTGTAGGGTCTGTTTCCTACAGCCTTTCAATAGGGTAGGATCTTAGCAGGTGCTGCTCCTCCTTATCATGTATTTTTTGTGTTGAATCCAACTCTTTGTGATCCTGTTTGGGGTTATCTTGGCAGAGATACTTGACTGGTTTGCCATTTCTTTCTCCAGTTCATTTTACATATGAGGAAACTGAGGCAAATAGAGTTAAGTGACTTGTCCAGGGTCACCTAGCTAGCAAGTGTCTGAGGCCAGATTTTAACTCGGGAAGATGAGTCTTCCTGACTCCAAGGCTGGCACTTTATCCACTGCGCCACCTAGTTACCTTTATCATGTGGTTCCTACCTACTAAAACTCTGTGGCTCTCATCAGATAGTCCCAGGCTTCACTCCTCCTGCAATGCTCCTAGCTGCCAGTAGATGACACTGCAAGACCCCCTTTCCAGGGCACACGTCTTAGGCCCTTAACTCAGTCTGGCAGGGAGTAGGATTTAAGGGCTTAGCTGTCCTGCCGGAGATGCAAGGTCCCTCAGATACTGCCTCCCTCTAGCCGTCTGCTTTCCGTTCCTTGCTCAGGGAATAATAATGAAATATTTCTGCTATTACTAGAAAGAGGGTAACAACCTGCTGTACCATAGCTCCCTTCCCAATCCCTGTGATTACATAGACCAAAGACCACTTTCCTGCCACCACTCTTTATGTGGTGCATTCCTTAGTAGGGCATGTGACAGAGGCCTCCTCAATGAGCTCAGTTATGAGCATATACAGTGCACTGGGCTGATACAATTCCCATTTGGATTTTGGGGCAGGTGTAGATATTCTGTAATTGGTTTTGATCAACTAACCACTGAGAATGGGAAAATCTTTGATTGACTGCATCACTGTAACTGGGGTGCATTCAAAAGGCACTAATCCGGCCAGAACATCTCCTTTCCCTTCAGCGGACTTCTTCCTGCTGCCAGCATTCTAGTGAGAGAAGAGAAGCAATGCTATAAAGGGAAAGGATTCAGCCCCCTTCCCTTTATCAAGCCCTTTCCCCTCCATCTGAGATGGAACCATATTAGTGCAGGCTCTTTGCCTCAAGATTTGTTCTTTTGTTTAAGATGAAAGATACCAGAGGCTACAACTCTGTGAGTTTCAGAAGGTCAGGAGAGCAAGCCACTTGAAATCCAGGAACAAGGGCTGCGGAAGCTTATGCCAGATTTCTCAGCAATCTAACATCGATGTTCCAAGGAGTGGCCCATGGGTACCTGAGACAAGGACTCATCCAGCAAAGATGCTGCATTTGGACATGAGCTTAGTGGGACTAACACCTTGTAGAAACCGTATTGCATCTGAGCCCACTCTCTCCAGGAACTGAGATGGTATTGGGGAGATAATGCCCCATGGCTATTGGGAGGAAATGTTTGCACATCTATTCTTACAACTGCTTTGTTGCAGTAAATATCCCTTTGTAAATGCTAATTGTTATTAATTGGTTAAATGAAACAGGGGAGTGGTAGGGGGTGAGGTGGAACATGCCAGAATGGTAGCTTGAGCTAATAGTATTAGAAAAGATAATCTATAACCCTTGAGGGGCACCATTAGAACCCTGAAGGGGAATTGTACCAAGCTTTGCTGTAGGAGAGTAAGGTTGGAGTACTCACAAAGATAGAAGTTCCTTGACCTTGTATCATCAGTAAAGTGCCTCGTACAATATCTGCATGTAATAAATGCTTGTTGATTGGCTGATTATGACTCGAACAGCCTCTGACCCAGATGGTTCAGCTTTGATGCCTTCCTTGGCCAATGTCAAGCCTCACTACAACCCCTGGCCTCCCCAAAGAAACGATCGCCAGGGATCTTTGTAACACCTCTGCCCTTTACAGCACTGTTCTAGATATGGCGTTTTCATAGTCTGATGTCTTTTTTTCCCCTGCTCTTAGGAATTCCTTTCAGAACTTCCCCCTAGCCTGAATGATTGACAGTGAATCCCAAATTTCCTACTATTTCCTGTCAGACCCTGTAAATCATTCTGGGTGGGAGGTTATTCAGTTCAAATTGTCTGGAGCTGTTTCTCGCTCTACTCCTTGGTAGGGGACACACGGCAAGCCTAGGACAGTGTGCCAGATGTGAGAGCACACCTGGCCAAGTATTTGTACTGATAAGGCTTCTAGGTGCACCTGCGGGGGTAGGAGAGCCAAGCACTCCCCAGCACACTTCAGTGGTCGTCTGCAGCCTCTCCCTATAGAGTATAAGCTCCTGGAGGACAGGGGCTGTTTATGTATGTCTTTGTGTCCCCATTTCCCAGCATAGTGCTTGGTACAGAGGAACTGCTTAAGGATCACTTGCTGATTGATGGCATGCAGAGGTCATGGTGGAAGGGGGAGAGGACCGAGTGCCTGGTATGTGACTGTAGCAGGATGATCTCTGCTAGAACATTTCTCTCCAAAAGTCACCCAGGCTTTGTTTGAACACTTCAGCTAATGGAGAAGCAGTGCTTTAGGAGGCAGCCCATTCCAGTGGTGGATAGTCTTGACTGAAAGAAAGTTCTTTATTTTAAACTGAAATCTGCCTCCCTATAATTTCCAACCCATTGGTCCTAATTCTGTTTCCTTTCCCTCCTCTCCTTTCCCCTCACTTCCTCTTCCCTTCCTTTCTCTTTCTGTCCTTTCTTCCCTTCTCTGTCCCTTATCTCTCATTCTTTTACCTTCCCTCTCCCTCTTGTCTTATCTCTCTTCCAATCCTAAGGTCTAAGGGGTGGGAGAGGTTTCAGGGTAGGAAGGGGTGGTGATGGCGAGGACCATTCTATTATTTATGTTATTCTGCTACCAAAAATCTTGGGGGCAGCTAGGTGGCACACTGAATAGAGTGCTGGGCCTACAGTCAGACACTTACTAGCTGTGTGACCCTGGGCAAGTCACTTAGCTTGACTTGACTTAGTTTCCTCTTCTATAAAATGAGCTGGAGAAAGAAATGGCAAAGCATTCCAGTATTTTAGCCAAGAAAATCCCAAAGGATTATGAAGCGTCGGACATGACTGGATAACAACAAGAACAACAAAAACTGAAAATCCTGGTCTGTGCCTCCAGGAGCATCAGGAGACGGGTCCATCAATCAGCATGGTCCCTCAGACTTTTCCTTTTTCCTCCTCTTCAGTGGACCTCTGCACCACAGGGAATCCTTCCTTTCTGGGTTCACACTCCAAAAGCATCTGCTCCCTCTCGTCCTCCCACTCGTTGTGGAATCTTTAACAGCTGAGGAAGAAGGAACAGAGCCACTCACCCTGGGAGGTTTTTTCGTTATTTTTATTAGTAGCGTGTGCTTCCTTCATCCTGTTGCCTTCTAAGCCTTCAGATTTCTCCAGAGCCTTATGCTGCCCAGCAGACGCCCTGTTTCGTGCTTTGCTGAGGATCTGTAGAGAGCAGCAGGGATGACATGGAGCAGATTTCTCCCCATCCCACCTGGAATGGAAGCTCTTCTCCCGGGGTCCGTGCAAACCCGGGCTTCCCGAACACTGCTGTTATCAATGTCGCCGTTTCCCCAGGCTTTCCTGTACTGACCTCTCTCTTCTCTGTCTACGTTCCCACTCACCGCCTGGACCACACAATTAGTACCTCATTTCGTAGCATTCCATTCTTTAATTGTCTCCTGTGGGCCACCCTTGTCTCCCCATGTACACCACAAGTTCCTGGCAGGGGGAAGGGGGCAGAGATTGATTTTTAGAGGTGGATGAGGGCTTGCGGGTCATCTAGTTCTAGTTCAGTCTATGCATTTTACGGATGAAAAACCAAGACTGAGGAGGATTGAGTGATCTGGCAGGGTACACTTGTCAATCAGCATCTGGGGCAGCATTGGAACCCAGGTCTCTCTGTCTCCAGACAATATTGCCTCTACCCCCAGCAGCGCCCTCGTCCTTAGCATAGCACCACAAATTCCCAGAGCCCTAGAATTTTATAGTTTGATTCCTTGACTGTTATTTACAAGCGGTGTGATAGTGGGCAAATCACTTTATTTCTCTCAGACTCAACAGTCTTACACGCAAAACAGTGCAAGGAACCTAGAATTGCCCATTTATAGAGCAGTTGTTAGTGAAAGTAAAGACTTTGCAAAGTTTGAATCCCTGTACAATCGTGAGTTATTATTCTTGGTGTTATTGTTTACCGTGACTCGTCACTTAGGAATCGACAAAGCATCGGGCTCACATGAAATGGTTTGATTCTAGGGGCCTGAACCCAAAGGGTCAGTTTCTCTCTTTGGTTTGTTACTTCTGCCCTAGAATTTTAATCTAGGGAAATCTTGCAAGTGAAGCTTAGTTATACCTCGTGCCTAGGATCGGGGGTGTGGAAGCTGTGGCCTCGAGACCACACGTGGTCCGCTAGGTCTTCAAGCATGGCCCTTTGACTGAATCATGTGACTTCAGCCTCCAGGTTGCAGGTTCCCCACACCTAGTCTAGATGTTTCACACTTGGCTTTATAGATCATCAGAATGAGATATCAGGTAGTCAAACATCTGGAGAGTTTTTAAAATTATTCAATATCATGACAGTGGGCATGCTTACATTCCATAGGTAGACACCCATGGCCTCCCTTCAAGGATACGTGATCTCCTTGGCCACAACCTCTTCTGCTTTAGTGGGTGGAAAAACCCACCACCAGGGAGCAAACTTGGTGATAAACCTTCCCAGATGTAGATAGACTGGTCTTCGTAGGCCAGCACTCAGTCAGCCATCAGGCCCATACTCACAGCCTTTCCAGCTTGTCAGGAGTCATCTGACTTGTGTTGTATTGTCTTGTGAGATCTTAAAGTCACCTGTATGGACATGATGAGGCACTAGAAAAAGAGAAAACAGAAAATTATTACTGTCATTGTTGTGAACAACAATAAGAGCACATATTTGAAAACCGATGGATAGTTTTTTAGATTTCAAAGATCTTTATTGAGCACCTACTGAATATGCATTTCTATATTCTGTTATGCTGTGGGGATGATGAATACGCATGACAGGGTCCTTGCCCACCAGATTCACACATAAAACAATTAAAATTTATTTACCGTAGCCCATAATGAAGTGCTCAGTGGCATGGTATAGCCAAGTGATGGGAACGGAGGCCCAGCGATGCTGAGAGAACAATGGGTTTAGAGACAAGTGGCCTGGGTTAGAATCAGAGCTCCACTTCTTACAATGTGACTTTGGTCAAATCTTTTCATTTTCAGCCTCAGTTTCTTCACCTATAAAGTGAGGAGTTTGTTTTAGTCCAGCCTTAAAGCCCCTTCTAATGGTAACAACTGACATTTAAATAATGTTTTAAGGTTTCAAAAGTGTTTTACATATATCACATCAACTGACTGCTCACTACAACACTGTGAAGCAGATGACATTACTATCCCCATTTTATAGACAGAAAAAAGTGAGACCAGAGAGAGGTCAAAGGACATGTCCAGGGTCCTACAACTAGTAAGTATCAGAGTCAGTATTCAAACTCAGACTTACCTGATTCCACATCCAGATCTCTCATCCACCCCTAGCTTGCTGCCTCTTCTCATTTGATTTCTTCTTACCTGCCTGGACCAGCACTGGGCTCAGACCTCCCTGACACAGTCATCTGGAATCCATAACCCCCTTGCCTGGGGAAGTTAATCTACTCATTTTTGGAGCTCCCACCCTATGGCCCAAACTGGTTGATTGGTGACTGAATATTTCAAAACTAGCCTATGATGTTTATTAACTTGCCTTAAATATCAGGCCACTCTTCAGCTTCTTAACCCACCCAGCATCCACCCAGGTCACCTCAGCATCTGCCTTTCTACCTCCCTCAGACTCCCTTCCTTGTCCACCTTTTCCTACATGTACTGTCTTTCCCTATTATGATGTCATCTCCTTTAAGGCAGCATCTCTCTCTGTCTTCCTCGGTTTCTCTTTCTGTCTCTCTCTGTCTTTGTCTCTGTCTCTCTGTGTCTCTCATTTTATCTCTCTTTCTGTCTCTCTGTCTCTCCCTCCCCACCCCTACCCCCAGCCCCACTCCATACTCTCTTCAGTTTTAATATTTATATTCTTTTAACAGTGCCTGGTAAATAGTAAGTGCTCAATAAATCCCTTTTTTGTCCTTTTGGATCACAAGATCATCCATCTTTACAGCTTTAAGAGACCTCAGAGGCCATTGATTCAAACCACCTCATTTTTCACATGAGGAACCCCATGAGGAAGATTAAATAACTTGTCTAAGGTCACACAGCCAGTAAGTGCCTAAGGTAGGATTTGAATCCAGGATTTCAGTCCAGGGCCTATCTAGTACATCATTGCATCTCTATGTTTGAAATACTCAACAAGACCTCAGAGAAGGTGGAACTGTAGAGGCTTGCCTTGAATTAAACTCTTAGGGGCTGGTAGGGTTTGGAAAGATGGCAAAGAAAAGGGGAATATTTTCAGATAACCAGAGCAAAGGCAAAAGGGTGAAAAGGGTTCTAGTACATTAAAGGGTTAATGAAGAGACCAGGAAAACAGGAGCAGATTCATGGGAAGCCAAGGGAAATGAAGTTGGGATTGTTTCACTTTTGTCTTTCTATCTCCAGGGTTTAGCGCAAAACCTGGCAAATAATAAGTGTTTAATAAATGGTTGCTGACTGATAGGAACTTTAAGGATGTTGCAGAGCAGAGCCCATAGACAACTGATAGGTGCTTAGTAGAGAAACATACCGTAGTATGTTTCTTGGTACCGTAGTCTTCTGGACGTGATTTAACTCTGCATTGCAATTGAGATTTTACTACCCCAAAGTCCACCATTCCAGTGGTATCCATTGGGATACTCCTTCAGCACCCCACTGGGTTGCCTCCCCTTGCCCAGAACTGAGAGAGTGTTCATAGTATGGACAATCAAAGTTAGAAAATACCCTGGTCTTCTGGCTATTCTTCCCAGATTCCCCCAGTGTCTCCAATTCCACCCACTCTGAGCAAAACAGGGCTTCCTGTCTCCAAGGGAGAGGGGCTTATAAGAAGGCATAATAATGAGGCTTCTAAAGTCATCCTGGACGTCAACTAGCTGTTGCAAAATTGCATTTTGATGAGTTCAGTGTAAATGAATCAGAAACATATGGATTCAATTTCCCTTGGAATCCACATGGGTTTCAAAATGAAGAGGAGGGACAAAAACACATTTGGCAAAGTGCATTTTGGGTTTCACCAAACCCCACACGTTTATTTGCAAAGCAGTTTGAAGAGTTTGCTGATCATATCCCAGAGTTCAGCTCCTTCCCTGCTAATGGAATCATAGGATGCCTCCCACTGTCTCATCAAATATGATGGGGGAAACAACAGAATATCACCCTTCCTGGGATTATTTGCATTTGAAAATGTCATAGTGCCTTGACACTGACCCTCCAAGCTGCTTCTGTTTGAAAGTCTATGGGACAAAGCTGTTCTCTTTCCCTAGGGCCAGTTCTCCATAGAAAAAAGCAGCACTAAGTGGGGTAGTGGAAGCTGCTTCAAGGATAGGATAGGATAGGATAGGATAGGAGGAACAACAAAAGGCTTGTTGACTTGATTTGACACCTATTGGCTTAATGTGACTTAAAAAAAGGGCCTGCCTTGATGCAGTGGACTGGATAAAATGAGCTCTGGACTGCCTTCTACCCCACCACTGAATAATCCAGTTCAATCCAAGAAATAATCCAAAAAGAGGGGCAAGTTCTAGCTTCTCTTCCATTTTTCTTTTGGGCATCCATGCCCTATATCCAGTTACAAGAATTGGAGATAGGTACTTAGTACATATTTGTGGATTAATTCAGCTACTATTCATTTCAAATCAACAAACATTTATTATCATTTACTAAGCTCAAGGCAGTAGTCCAACATATGGTGCTGGGGATGTGGAGATACATAACTAGTGCTTCCGTCTTTAAGATATTTTCATTCTATAAAGGGGGCTACAACATATACAGAGATAAGGAAACACAACAGAATTTGTGGAGAGAGAGGTTATTAGGCTATATCCTTAGCAGAGCTAAGAAATGTAGCAAGTATTTAGCAGAATAAGATGCTCTTCCAGAGGATGTAATAGCTAAGGGGGCTTGTCTAATATTTATAAAAATAATTTGGTATTTTCTTAATTTACTGAGTTGGAATAGCCCTCAGTGGGATGTAGGACAACCTCTAGCTGAAAATAATCCCTTGTTCAAAATTCCTGACAAGCGATCATCCAACTTTCACTTGAAGACATCCACTGTCAAGGAACTCACCACCTTACAGAGCAGCTTGTTTTGCTTTTGGAAAGCTCTAGTAATTAGGGATTTAATTATTTCTCCTTTTATGCAACTGAAATCTACCTGCCTTCAACTTATCCCTATGGCTCCTATTTCTGCTCTCAGGGGCTTGTGGAATGAAACTCTGAAAAGAGCTTCTACCCATTCCCTTCATCCCTACCTGGGCCAGTCCTCCTTTCCCAGCTACCCATGGTCCACATCTTTGCTTTCCTGCCTCCCTCGGTCTGAATGAAAATATTTAGCCTGGAGAAAAGAAGGTTTAGGAGGGACATGATCTGTCTTCTAGGATTTGAAGGTCTGTCACATGGAAGAGGCATCAAACTTATTCCTCTTGACTACAGATCTAGAATACGTAGACAGTTAAAGAGAGGCACAATTCAATGAAAGGAAATGAGAGACTTTCAGATGCTTGTATGTGTCATACTGATGATGAGCACAGTAAGAGATGGAAAAGGATCTTAGGCATCCTGGAGTCAATAGGACTTGAGTTCGAGTTTCTGGATAAAAAAAATAAAGAAAATAAAAAAGTGATTTCATTTGAAATTCTCTCTCTCTCTCTCCCTTCCTCCCTCCCTCCCTCTCTCTCTCTCTCCTCTCTCTTGTTGAATAGAATCTGCCAAAGACTTAACCAAATTGAAGTCCTATGTGTGAGACCAGATCTTCTCTCATCCTCTAATGTAATCCCTCCCCCTGCTCCAGCCTAGGTCTTGCAAACACCAGCCCAGACAGTTGAATAGAGCACAAACACAGACCCTAGCCAAGGAGCCATCTGATTGTTATTATGTTGTGGGACTTTCTTTATTGGCAAACAATCCATCAACAGTTTAGACTTGCAGAGCATCCCATATGTGCTTACAAAGCATTTTGTGTCCTTCTCTTCCACACCCCAACCCCCAATAATCTCTCTCTCTCTCTCTCTCTCTCTCTCTCTCTCTCTCTCTCTCTCTCTCTCTCTCTCTCTCTCTCTCTCTCTCCTTCCCCCTATGTTTTGCTTCAAGTCAGGCAGCCTAGCAGAATAAGGAAGCAGTGCCATAGGATGTCTCCAGGGTTAGGTCCAGGTGGTCAGTCTCTCTGGGCATCTACCACAGTAGCCACCCACTGCCTTCTTTGCATGTGTGAAATTCCTCTGCTCCAGTGGGTGCCCAGAAAGGGCTCTTGGTAAATATTTGCTGATGAGGAGAGTCCAGACCAACCAGATGTATTCCTGCTGTGACTAAGGCACAAGAGGCAGTCAAAATGCCAAGAACCTTTCCATCAGTGTAGACAGGACACTGTCAGAGAACACAGATGGAAAGCTGGGTGCCCTGGTTCTATAGATTCATGGACAATTTGGTACCCCCAGGTTTTACTCTGGTCTAAGGAAACAGAGCTAAGGCTTCAAAACCCACTGAAAAATTGTGGAGCTATGGACAGTTTGGGGACAGAAAATTTTAGGAGGCAGTTTGTTTTTCTACAGGAAACAGGAGGCAGGGGCCAAATAACCTCTAGTGGAAAGGACACTGACCTCGGAGTCAGGATAACTAGATCTGGACTCAGACATCCATATGCTCAGTGACCTTGGGCACTTTCATCCCCTCTTTGAGTCTATCATCCACGGTAAAGTATGTACTAGTTCTGACGTTCTGTGAGTTTAGGGAGCGTGTGTGCCTGTGTGCATGTGCATGTGCATGTGCGTGTGTGTGCATATGTGTGTGTGTGTGTGTGTGTGTGTGTGTGTGTGTGTGCGCGTATGCTTTTGCTGGGTTTCTTTTTAACTTAATAAGCAAAGGCATAGTTTAGGTTGTTTCCTCCCTCAGGTATTGTACTTGTTTTTGCTGAAGTAGAATAACATGGATGTACACACAAAAAGTTTGGATTTTTCGGTTTTGGGGGTTTTTTTGGTCTAAAAATAAGTAACTCAGTCCAACATCAGGAAAAGCCAGCTCTGCTTTTCCTTTGAAAGGATTCTATATTATATATCATGCTGAGGGCTGGCTTTAGGCAAACTAGGGAAGAAGGTGATTTGTCTTCTCCTCCCCTAGCCCTCCTTCAGGGCCTGTGTCTCATCCCTTTCTAACTTCCTTCTCTGCTTTAGACAAACCCTCCCCTCCCTGCATATTTTGCTTTTCTGTCCCCCACACCTGGCCTGACTGGGGATATTTGGAGAAAACAGTTGCATCATCTGTATTCATATATTTGAAAGACTGTCATGTGGAAGAGGGATCTGACTTCTTCCATTCGGCCCCAAAGGGCAGATCTTGTATGGGCAGAAAGTTGCAGAGAGAAGGAACTCAACTCAATGTGAGGAGGAAAAATACCCCCCAAATCCCCCCCAAAACAAAATTTCAAATGATGAGCACAATCTCAAAGTGAAATGGGCTTACTCAGACCGTAGTGAGTTCCTGTCTTTGGAGAAATTTCATAGGAAGTTTGATGGCCACCTGTCAGAGATGCTATGGAAGGGATGGGGTGGATGAGGTCACCTCTAATTCTGGGATTCTGTGGATTTATTACAAATGTCAGTACATCTGTCCTATTTCCCATTCCCCCATGACCCTGAACTTTGCTTGTCTAGGTGATAGCTAGCTAATCTGTGCTAATGTATTTTCGTATTCTGATGACTTAACCTTCCTAGACAGGATATGTACAATTTCCCAGGGGTTTTCAAGAGATAGAATACCTTGGACAAATGGAATTACCATAATGACCTGAATTACAGGATATAGGAAAGTTATTTGGCCAGGTGGGATGTGTGGCTATAATATTATGTGTGTGTGTGTGTGTGTGTGTGTATTAGAAATATAATACATTAGAGATATAATACATTAGAGATACTTTAAAGTGGCCAGTGCTTTATCTGTTGATCATGCCAGGGGGTCATGGTGTAACTGCCTTTCTTCCTCCAGTCTTCTGCACATGTCATATGTTCCAAAGTTAAAGCAGGAGTTTTCTCGTATTTTCTACCTGCACTGAATCTTCTAAAGTCAACACTTGGACCTGAATAAGCAAGAACTTACTCTAGTTTTGTCTTATTGCCAAATACCAAGCATTTCACCTACTTTAATCTCTAATCATCCCATCCATTTTCAGTCAATTGAATATTAATTCCAAAAAGGGTACAGACATTTGTTCATTTTGAGCTAGAAAGAGGCCAGACCACCTGGAATCTGGCCACAGCCTTGCTTTTCATATTGACTCTTTTCTTGGATCTTTCTCCAATCCTCCCTGCCACCCCACTCAAATTCGAACCACCTTTTGATGCTGAGCCATAGCACTCTCCCACATTCCCGCCCCATGAAAACTTTTTTGACCACTCTAGCACAGACCGTCCTCTCTTGTGTCTCATCTCTCAAAGAATTTGATGGCGTTTTCACACAATACAACTCTGAACATCATAGATCACAGAACTAGTACTGGAAAGGGTCTTAGAGGACATCTAGTCCCATCTTTTCATTTCACAAATGAGAAAATTGTGGAATGCAGATGCTAAACAACTTGGTCAAAGGTGCAAAGGGAACCTCAGAGGTGGTATCTGAGCCCAGGTTGTCTGTCTCTGGAGTGAGTATTGCCTCATATCCTCTGGTTATTTCATCCATGAATCTTGTCTTCCCAACTAATCTTTGAATTCCTGGAAAGAAAAGGTCCTTCTTTTTTCTTTCCTGTTCCTGCAGCAGGGTGCAGAGGAAAGAGCACTGTCTTTGGAGTCAGAAGATTTGAGTTCAAATCCTGCCTTTTGCACCTTTGGGTGAGTCCCTTAGCATCCCTGGACCTCAGTGCCTCATACGTAAAATGAATGGCCTCTGAGGGTCCTCCCAGTTCTAGATCTGTGATCCTATGATTCAATGGTACCTCTTTCCTCCCCATCATTAACATGTATAAGGTGAAAGGCACAGTAGGTTTTTCGTGAAGACCTAGTGACTTGAGTTAAGTGACTTTATATAACCTTAATATCCAGATCTTTAATCTTTCTGCCTCTTACTTAACAGTTTGGAGCACCTAGAAAGCATCTCAGGACCTCATTCTCATTTTATAGAATAAGGGACTGACTCCTGGGAAGATTACGATTTGCCCCAAGTTTGCATAAGTTGTTAGTATCAGAACCATGACTAGAAGCCAGTCTCCTGACCCCAAATTCAGCTTTTGACCATTGCAAAGAGGTCAAGATTGATGAGATCTGAGAAAGGCCACTGAATTTTGCAATTCCACATGCCCCACCAAGCCATTCAGAGAGCTCAGGAATTCAGAGCCAGAATCCTTCTCCTTACTAGATCAAACTGTTCCACTTAATTCCTTTTAAAAAAAGAGAATAAATCATCCCCCACATTTTCATCTTCCTCAGACTGGCTGGGTATCATCTGTTTCAGCTGCTGTCTGCCTGTCAGGGGTGGCCTGACCCAGCTGTGTTTTGGGCGTATTGCCCCTGGGAGGGTGTGGTGGTGCCTCTGTGGATAGATTCCAAACAGAACACAAGACTTCCTGCTGAGAGACAGAGAATAGCTTCAAGGTATCCCCCTCTCCCCTCACCATGCCTGTGGAAGCTGGAGGCAGGCCTAGTAGAGAGAGTGGTCTTCATTGTGTTTCAAGGGTTTCTCTGAGCTCCTCATATGGTATCAGATTTGGCAAGCATATGTTCCCCTGCTCTGTGCTTTTCTTGGTATTAATTTCAAATGGCTTATCAAAAGAAAAGTTATCTCCGTTATCTTATCTTTCAAGGAATCTTGTCTGATTTTGATGTATGCACAGGAGACGCCTTGATAGAGAAGAGCCTGTAAAGATTTCATTTTGCTCTACTGAATCAAACACTTTATAACCAACAAACAACAAGAAGAGTGGCATCTTGTATTCTCTACACATTGTGGTCAAGTGTTTGACTCTGTGTCCTGCTATATAAGGAAGTTAATTTGCAATGGCTTGCCATTGTCTTCATTGAACCCTCATCAAGGATGCCCTAGATTCAGGAGAAGATGATTCTTTTCAAGATTTTATAGAGGTGGGAAAGTAGGCAGATGGAGTGGTAATTAATGACATTTTTCTGTATTGTATTTTTTGGGGTAACAATAAGTTCTGGGGATTTTCCCCCAAAATGTTTGGCATTCTTCCCATTTGCAAATATCTTGAAACTCAGTCCCTCTATGCCCTCAAAATAGTGCCTTTTTCAGCATATCCCTCCCCTATACTTGGTCTGCTTCATCTGTTCTTCCCATCTCTTCTTTTTTCAGTGCAATTTCTACTCCCCCATGTACTGTACTATACCAGAGTAAATTATATGAGAATCTACATGTAATAGCTTCACTGTCATTGATGGGGAAATGAATTTACTATGGAAATATTTATAGTCCTTCTCTGATTTTTCATCAATTCTCAGTCCCTCTTCTGATTTAATCTTAAAATGCCTTTGGGATGATTTGGACTAGTTGGGTTTTACCCAAGCTTTCTGTAAACTTGTTTCTCCCTAAACTCCTTTTTTGGTGGTCTTATGAAGTATTATTGTTCGTCACTTCTCACCATCTTTGTTAAGTTTTACAAACCGGTTTATATTTTAAGCTAGTATTACTGTTTGCCTACAATTTATTTCCATTTGACCAGGAGATTACATGCTGGTTGAGTTAGTTTCTGGGTGTTTGGGGTCTCTTTATAATGAAAAATGACTTACGCCAGTTAATTTTTTAAACGAAATAGTAATAGCCTATATTGAGGTTGCCAATGATCTTTTGATTGCTAAACCCAATGGTCCTTTTGCATTTCTCAACCTTTCTGTCCTCATTCAGTGGGTCACCCCTGTGGCTTCCTCTTTCCTCCTGTGTAATGCATCCTCCCTGGGTTTACATGACACTTCTCTTTCTTGGTTTTTCTCCTATTTAGTATTCTGTTCCTTCTTGGTCTTCTTTACTGACTTGTTCTCCATGTTCTACCCCCACCAAAACTATGCCTAATGGAGACTAATGGAAGGGAAGGACTGAAGATTTCTAAACTGGAGAATACTTTAGGAAGTATGACAGTAGTCTTAAAATAACTGAAGAATTTTCATGAGGAAGGAAGGAAAGAAGAAAAGGAGGAAAAAGAGAGAATAGAAGAGAGGAAATATTAAATGTTTACTATATTCTAGTCACATTACTATATTTTAGTAATATTGTATATTGCTATAATGCTATATTACTATACTAGCACTGTGCTCAATGTTTGGGATATAAATTCAAGCAAAAAGAAAGACAGCCTCTGCCCTTAAAGAGCTTACATTCTAATGGGGATAAAAATTAGTTGAAGAGGAGTGGGTTTATGGTTGTGAAGTCTGATGAGGAGAAAATTGTTTCCCTATAGCTTCTATCCATTTTTAATACCATCTGGGACAAAACATAAGAACTCTAATCCATTTAATTCCCATCTTGGTTCTATTCATGACTTCTGAACTTCAAACCAAACCTCTGCCACTGTCTCATCCTGGGACTTCTCTCGGTGCCTGTAGCCTCCTCTGTCTGGAATGTTCAATCCCCCTGGACTATCTCAACCTGGAATATCCCTCTGTAAGAGCCCCCTCCTTCCACTGGTGAGTTGTTCTTGGGGCCTCCATTTTGTGGAAGGGGCCCAAGTTCGTTATCAGTCCTCTTCCAGTCTTGTTCTTGACTTTCTGAATTTAAAACCATGTCCCACATCAGGTACCTTCATCCCTTCCATTAATCCTCATGAGGCATGGTTTTGAGTCCTCTCCCAAATATTCTAGAGCTCTTTTGTGTTGATTTTCTAGTTATACATACAAATTGATTAATTCAATGGACTACATGTCTGACTACATACAATAATATCATCTAATGGGTACTTACAGTATGAATTACATATCTAGTCTCCTCTGAATGACATTTCATTGAGGAGGTCCCATAACATTCTTGGACTCACTGAATGCAACATTATGCCTAATAACAAGCACAGGACCCTGAACAGAAGAGGCACTTAATATTTGTTGAATCGTTTTTTTTTTAAACTTTTCCCTTCTGGGGTAAAAGTAGAACTCGGATTCAATCTCATTCAGAGTTATTCATTTCAGAATCTAGTGCATTCCACCTCCTTACTCTGAGTAAAATCACCACAACTAACCAATGTCCTTGGGGGCCTCTGACAAAGCAAAGAGAAAAGATTACTAGGAGAGAGTGAAGGTAAATGTGAACAAAAGGCCTTCTCTCTCTCTTCTCCCTCCCTTTCTCCCTCCTTCCCTCCCTCCCTCCCTTCCTTCCTCCCTTTCTTCCTTCCTTCCTTCCTTCCTTCCTCCCTTCCTTATAATGAAACTGGTAATGCCTTGGCTTCAGAGGTCATTTACCAGCTTGAGTTCAAATAGTATCCTTCCTCCTTTGTCTGGAACTTGTCATGAACTTCAATGAGATCTAATTAAGCCCACCTACACTCCCTCTCATCCCCCACCACTCTGGATCTTTTCCTTAATTCCTTTTGACCTAGTATCATCTGTGACACAATATAACACAGCACAATGTAACACAATATAACAAAGTACTTCTCAGACAAACACAATTTCCCCACTTTTCCTGAATGCCCACCTGTCATTTGGAAACAGATGATAACTTGTGACTGATAAAAAGCTATGTCAGCGGCTTTCTCACTCTCCTCACTACTCACTGGGTCATTCAGTCTTTCCCCACACACGGAAGAGGTGTCTTATAGAATTTATTCAATCAAACAAACAGGACAGAGGGAGAGAAAAAAACAAAACCAAAAGAGACAAAAAGCAAAGAAATTGGATCCACCCCACCAGCCAGGGCTGATGTTCCCTAAAAATGAAGAAAGCCTGCCTAACAAGATACAGACATCCACAATGCAGACAGCAGACCAAACAACAGCTCATGCAGTAAACAAGACATCCACTTCCAGGTAGGACACTTGCTGCATGTTGGTGGCAGGGAATGCTTTACTGTAGAAATTCATTGCAATTCACTTGCAGTTCCTTCAGAACTTTATATAGAGGCTTCCTCCTTAATTGTAAGCAGAAAGCACACCAAGGAGGGTTCCTTCTAGGCCATGGCTCAAAGCTTATGGAAATGTCAAAAATAAAATAAAAAATTTAAATAGACCAGGGAGAATTTTCTTTTTTTCTCCTTAAACATTTTTTTAAAAAAATCATTTACATTAAAATGAATGGCAGCTCTGAAAGACTGGGCAGATGTACATCCTGTCTCCACAGAAGGGGGTCTTGGTTTTTTCTCATATTTTAAAATGGAGAAGATTCTCCCCCCTCCCCAGCTGCTCTTAAGGCTTTGATCTATAAAACTTCCCTAAAGAGTATCAAGCATACTCAGTCTTTCACTGGGAGTAAACTCGGGATGTTTAGCCTACAAAAGAGGTGACTTAGGGGATATGATAGCTGTCTTCAAGGATTCAAAAGGCTGTCACCAGCAAGAGGGATTATACTTGTTCTGCTTGGCTCCATTGGGCAGATTTAGGAGCAAAGAGGTAGTGGGGGGTTGGGGAATTTGCAGAGTGACATTTCAGCTGGATATAAAGGGAATTCTATTATTATTACTATCATCATCATTATCTTTATTGTTATTATTATTATATTTTTACAAATGAGGAAACTGAGGCTCATAAATGTCAGCATCTGGGCTCAAATGCCCTAGCACAAATGAAATTGGCAGCCTAAGAGGTCTGAACTTCCTGCCGCTGTCAGTCTTTAAACAGAGGATCGTTAAATCATGGGCTCATAGATTTAGAGCTGCATGGATATTAGAGGGCTTACAGGTAAGGTAAGGAAATCAAGGCCCCAAGAAGCAAAGCAGTTTCCCCAAAGATATATAAATATTACATGACATGGCCAGGATTTGAACCCAGGCCTTCTGTTTCCAAGCCCAGGCTTCTTTCCATTCCCCTACACTGCCTTTCTGTACATGAAGGCTGGATGACCACTCGTCAGAGACATTATAAAGGAGATTCTTGCCTATACATGGCTTGGGTGAGATCCCTTCTGAATATGATTCTAAGATAATCTGAAGTAGCCAAATAACTCCAGTAAGGTCTAGAGTACCTTATTATGAGCAAAGGTTCCTGGTTTTTAGGAGCTCTGATTGTAACATCCAGGGGGTCACACATGCTGACAGTCTCTCTGAGATGGCAAACTGAGAAGAGTCTCCCATGGGCCCTGGGCAGAGGACTTCTGATCCCACCCACATGGGCTTTTCTGTCTAAGCCACCCAAGTAGATTGTGATGTCTGAGAGCAACACCATCTTCTGCCTTTTGGCATCTCCACCCCTCCCCTCAGTTACTCTTAATTCTGCCGTATGGAGGTAGGCATTTAATCAATTTTGTAGAAGGCAGCCTTTTTCAGGGGTTTTATATTGGTTGTGTGTGGTTTGTCCTTCCTTCTCAAAGAGGACCATGACATCAGGGAGGTGACGACATAACTTGCATTGAATTGGATTTAAGTGAGGAAAGGCTGTGCAAAGTCACCAGCCTCACTTTTTCTCCTCCAGAGCCATCTGGGTACAGTGGCCAGATATCTATCAGGAAGATTGGAAATGGCCCAATGGTTATATTGGAAGCAGAAAGCAGAAGAGTTTTGCTTTATTCAGGATTTAAGGAAAAATGCCAGCAGGAATTGAGAACAGGAAGAACAACTTCCTAGGTAGATTTGGAAGCTGGGTTTGGATGCTATCCTTCCTTAGAACTCTCCCAGCACATTGTTTAAACAGTGATCTCCAAAGTGAGGGGAAGGGTCACTTCAGAAGAGAGATCATGACATTCTATGAATTAAAGGATCAGAAGATGGATCAAATCCCACTCTTTAGAAATTTCTGGGGGAGGTGGAGCCAAGATGGCAGCATAGAAGCAGGAAAACTCTGCAGCTCCCACATAGCCACCTCAAATACCCATAAAATGTGACTCTAAACAAATTTTAGGGCTCCAGAACTCATAAAATTACAGAAAAACACATCTCCCACTGAAGGCAGCTCTGCAAGCAGGACAGGAAGGCCTCATCGCAGCACACTGGGAGCCAAAACCAGCTTGGCCTGAAACCACAGCTTGGCCCCGGGGCCACCAGGACAAGCGGCAACTAGAGCCTTCAGAAGAGTGGATCAGTGGCAGTTGTGGTGATTTCCAGAATTATCAAGCCATAAGAAATAAGGACTAAGTGAAAGGTCAGTGGAACTCAGCTAAATTTGTGGAAGAGAGTATGGCTGAACTGCCTCCAGGGCAAGGAAGCAGTAGAAGTGGCGGCCCTGCAGCTGCTTCCATGTGGCTGCTTTAGAAGCTCCTGGCCTGCAGATTGCAGGGGGGCCAAGCAATCATTCAGGGGTGAAGTGCTCTTGCCTTAAGCTGCCTGGATTGAGATCTTGGTCTTGGGTGGTGATCCTGAGGTGTGTTTTCAGTGAGCCAAAGCTGGTGGGGGTTAGGTGGAATAGGAATCTCAAAAGCTTTCTGAAGAGAATAATTCCTTCAGAATTATAGTACAGCAAATGGAAGCAAGTGACTTTATGAGAAACCAAGATACTATTAAACAGATCCAAACAAATGACAAAATAGAAGGCAATGTGAAATATTTCCTTGAAAAAACCATGGACCTGGAAAATACATCCAGGAGAGACAATTTAAAAATTATTGGGCTACCTGAGAGCCATGATCAGAAAAAGAACCTAGAAAGCATCCTTCAAGAAATTCTCAAGGAAAATTGCCCTGATATTTTAGAATCAGAGGGCAAAATAGAACTGGAAAGAATTCACTGATCACCTCTTGAAAAAGATCCCCAAAAGAAAACTCCTGGGAATGTTATAGCCAGGGTCCAGAGCCCCCAGATCAAGGAGAAAATATTACAAGCTGCCAAGAAGAAACAATTTGAATACTGTGGAAACACAATTAGGATGACCCAGGATCTAGCAGCTTCTACATTAATGGATCGAAGGGCCTGTAATATGATATTCTGGAGATGAAGGGAGCTAGGATTAAAACCAAGAGTTACCCGCCCAGCAAAAGTGAGTATAATGTTCCAGGGGAAAATATGGCTATTCAATGAGGTGGAGGACTTCCAAGCATTCTTGCTGAAAAAACCAGAACTGAAAAGAAAATTTGACACTCAAATACAAGAAGCATAAGAAGGTAAACATGGAAAAGAAATTATAAGGAACTTATCAATGTTGAACCATTTACATGTCAACATTAAAAAACAAGAATTGTAACTTATGAAACTTTACTCAATGTGAGGATAGGTGAAGGGAATACAAATGTATATATACATATACATACACATATGTCTATATAGGAAGGTATATATATGAGTATGAATACATATCTGAGTATGTGTATGTATGTGTACATAGAGGGCACAGGATCAATTGAATAGGAAGGGACCATACTTTATAAGGTGAAATTCTGAGGTGAGAGAGGAATAGAATGAGAGGAGACAGGAAGAGACACAATGTGGTTAATCATCTTATATAGAAGAGGCAAGGGATAACTGTTACAATGAGGGGAAAAACATTAAGGCAAAAGGGAAATGGTCAACCTCACTCTCATTGAATTTGGCTCAGGGAAGGAATGATATAAACTCTAAACTGGGTATCTTGATACGCAGGAGAGTAGAGGGGTATAGGGATGAGAAGGGGGATGATGGAGGGGAGGGCGGGGGGGGGGAATGTTGCTGGAAGCACACACTTCTGTAAAGGGACAGAGACAGGGTAGAGAATAGAACAAGATGGGGGGGATAGGAAGGAGGGACATATAATCAGTCTCTCACAATATGTCCATTATGGAGAGGTTCTGCGTAACTACACATGTACAGCCTGTATTGAATTGCTTGTCTTTCCAGTGGGGGTGGGTGATGAGGGAGGAAGGGAAAGAATCTGGAATTTAAAGTTCCACAATCAAATGTTTAAT
>CM053581.1:246450017-246465580 GCA_028627135.1 Pseudochirops cupreus | reverse complement strand
TCTCTCTCTCTCTCTGTCTCTCATTTGGTCATAAATACTTACAATCTCCATAAATCTGACAGGTAAATTATTCTTTGCTCTCCCAGTTTGCTTATACTATCAGCCTCTATATCTAAATCGTGTTCCCATTTTGACTTTGTTATGGTACACAGTGTAATGTCTATGACTAGTTTCTGCCATACTATTTTCCAGTTTTCCCAGCAGTTTTCATCAAAGAGTAAGTCCTTATGCCAGAAGCTGGAATCTCTGGGCTTATCAAACAGTAGATTGCTATAGTCATTGACTACTACTGTGTCTTATATACCTAACCTGTCCCACTGATCCATCACTTTATTTCTTAGCCAGTACTAAGTAGTTTTGATGATTGCTACTTTATAATACAACTTGAGATCTAGTATGGCTTGGCCACCTTCACTTGCATTTCTTTTCCATAATTCCCTTGATATTCTGGACCTTTTGTTCTTCCAGATGAATTTTATTATTTATTCTAGCTCTATAAAATAATTTTTGGTAGTTTAATTGGTATGTTACTGAATAAATAAATTAAGTTAAGTAAGTAAGGTGGAAATGCCATTTTTATTATATTAGCTCAATCTACCCATGAGCAACTGATTTTTTTTTCCAATTATCTAATGAATATTGATGTAAAAAAGTTAAACAAAAGACTAGCAAGGAGATTATAGCAATATGTAACAGAGATCATATATTATGATCCAGAGGAATTTATACCAGGAATGCAGAGATGTTTCAATATTAAGAAAACTATCAGCATATATTGACCATATCACAACAAAAACAACAACAATCATATGATTGTCTCAATAGATGCATAAAAAGCTTTAAACAAAATACAACACTCTTTTCCACTAAAAACAGAAAAAAAGCATAGGGATAAATGGAGCTTTCCTTAAGATGATAAGTAGTATCTATCTAATACCATCAGCAAGCATTATCTGTAATGGGGACATGCTCAAATTCTTCCCAGGAAGACCAGGGATGAGAAAAACAGGTGTTGGTGGAGTTGTGAACTGGTCCAATAATTCAAGAGAATAATTTGGAATTCTCAAAGGGCTATAAAACTAAGCATACTCTTTTTCCAAACAATACCACTACTAGGCTGGTATGCCAAAAAGATCAAAGAAAAAGAAAAAGGACCTATATGTACAAAAATATTTATAGAAGCTCCTTGTGGTAGCTAGGAATTGAAAATTGAGGGGATGCTAATCAATTGGGGAATGACTGAACAAATTGCAGCATATGATTTTAATGGCCTTTGAGAATCCTGGGTCCCCTCTCCACTATGATGAATCTTCAGAGGAACATTTGACATAGGCTTTGCAAAATATGTGTCTCTCAATACAACCTAGTTCAAGTTAGCTTTTTCTTGGCTATTATTCACAGTATTGACTCATACCGAGCTTGCAGTCCACTAATGCCCTGTAACACCAATGCAATACCCACAGCAACCACTATGACTATGCATGCATATTTCCAGGGTAGATTCACAAAATATAACAAACTCTTTTCCTCAAAGGCAAAACCAAAATATTTGGGACATCATTAGAATACCAGGAGGTAAGATTTAACAGGGTACTTATCACAGGGAACACTAACATCTTAAACCTTTCTGTTAGATCTTCCCACAAGAAAGTTCTCTTGGCCAAAATTCCTTCCTCTGCCCACTCACAACTTGCTTCTCCCTATCTCTGCTCTGCCTGGCTCTCGCTCTCTGCTCCTGCTCTCTCTCTCCTCCTTGGGAAAGCTCCTCCCACACACTGAGCTCCATGTGACCCAGGCTCCATGTGTTAGGCCTATTAATGGACAGGGAAGATCTTCTTATTTCATTAACATTACACCCCTCAGCTCTTTTTCACAAGAACCATTGTCTAGCTGTACCATTGCCATCCTGTCCTTGTGCAGTTAACTTTTTTTTACATCCAAAAACTGGAATCTTATCCCTATTTAATGTTGGATTTGCCCCATCACTTGAGCCTGTCAAAAGCTTTTGTGGATCTTGACCATCTTCTTAGATATTCCCATTTTGCTTTAGGATCTTAAGCTGGAAGGAAACATAGAAATACTTAGTCAGCTTCTCCTTTTAGAACAGGAAATAGGCTCTGACAAGGGCTTTGCTCATAGTCCTATAGTTACTAAATGGCAGATCCTGGATTTGAACTTGTGTCTCCTGAATCAAAGTCCAGCAATGTTTCCACTACTCTATGCTCACTCTCACAATTGCTTCCTTTTTGTTTCTCTCATTTTATTATTAAAATCTATGCACATTATCTTAGCAACCATCAGCTCATTGAGTGAAGAAAGTGGCAGCACCAGTGAGTAAACCCAACTTGGAAATAAACTTAGCAACCAGCCATTCAATTAATCAATAAACATTTATTTAACACCACTGTATATCAGAAAATGTGTGGACATAAAGACAAAAAGGAAATAAAGATACTCTCTAGGAGCTTACATTGTATCAGGGGAAGCTCCACGTATACTTAAAACAAACAGATACAGAAACAAAAAGATAAATACATAGATAAATGAACAAGTAGAAAAATAAATAAGTGGATGAATAGAAATGAGTAAATGGTATTTATAAAGCCTTTTAAGGTTGACAAAGTACTTAACAAATATTATCTCATTTTGTCTTCAGAATGTCCATAGGAGATAGGTGGGAATATTTCCTATTATCTCTATTTTGCAGATGAATAAACTGAGAATGACAAAATTTAATTTTTTTTGTGAAGCATAACACAACTAGGAAGAATAAGAAAGAGTCTGGGGCTAGGTTTGTACTCAGGACATTCTGATTCTAGATATCCCCCTCTATTTTCTGCACCACCCAACTGCTGATCAAATACAAAACACATACAAAATCAGTATAAGGCAGTTTTGGGGGGAAGGGGAGAGAGAAGGAGGTTCAGGAAAGTTCTCGTGTGAGAGGTGGCTTTTGAACATAGCCTGTGATAGTCTATCCACAAAGCACATGATACAGACTTAGACAATGCAAAGAGAGAGAAAGAGAATAATTTGAATGGGCTTTTGGGAAACTGGTCTAACTTAATCCCTAGTCTTTGGAAAGAACATTTCTACCCTTCTGGCATGTATTTCATAATGTTTCTAGTCCTAGCTCAAACCAATTTACAAGTCACTCAGGAAAGCAAGATGCCTCTTCAGGACCAAAGAGATGAGAGTCAGACTGATAGGGGAAGAGGAGGAGCTGTGGATGTAAACATTGCCAAGAGTGTTAGAAAGTGATCTCCAGGGACCATCTGTCAGAACAAAGGACAAGGAAAACCCCTGTTAGAGTTGTGAGGACACCCCACAGGACCTGATACTCTGCCTTTGACATAATCACCAGCACCTGTGAACCCCTGCCTCGCTTCAGGGAACAACCCATATACTTGCCAGGCTTTATCTGTCCATGAAACAGAAAGATTGCTTAAAACCAGGGCAGAGGACAAAATAGTTCAGTCTTGGAGTCAAGTCATGACCTCATTCTCCTTGCAGTTGGATAGACTTACCAGCCTTCAGGGAGTTCACTGAATAGAGGCTCTGACCTGGAGCCAGGAAGCTCTCAGTTTGAATCTGTCTCAAACACTAGCTATGTGACCCTAGGCAAATCATTTAACCTTCTTCTGCTTCTGTAAAATGGGGATAATATCAATACCAGCCTTCCAGGGATGTTGTGAAGATAAAAAATGTTAAAAGTGCATTGTTAACCTCAAAGTGCTATATAAATGTTAACTAGTATTAATATTTCAGATACTTTTCCTGGTCTTCTAGTAGGAACCTGCACCCTGGCAATTCTTCCCCCCTGACTTGAACCCTAATCAGGCCCCAGTCAACACCAAAAACTCAGACTTTCCTCCTGCCTGTGTCTCCTGTCTAAAACGAACGCCTGAAAAATGAATCATACTATTCCCCCCAACCCTCAGAGTAAATGTCTGAACACTAACCCTGGCTCTCCTACTCTGACTCCATACATTATCCATTTGTACCTGACATCCCTGATTCTGACTTAAACTTTGATCGCAGGATTCAAGATGCGTGCTTTAACCTACCAGCCCCGCCTCTAGACCAGTCATGAAACTCCTTGACTGAGCCTGTCCCCTGGACACCCCCGGTCTAGACCATCTCTTCTGAAAGGCTTACTTGGGGATCCAGCTTTACAGCTGGAGACATTGAAAAGCAGAATGCTTTATGGAATCTTTGATTTGGGGGTTAATGTACCAGAAAAGTCCCTGGCCTGAGAGTCTAGAGATTTGGTTTGGTCACTGACAACTGGGCCATGAACTGTCTAGATGAATTTGCAATCTAACAACCAGAGTTTCTGTTTATTCATCATGAAGATAAGAACACTTGCACTGACTGTCTCATGAAATAAGACAACAGGTGTGAAACAAGTGTTCTATAACTACTAAAGTGCTATGTAAATGTGATCTGTTATTATTGCTACTACCCCACACTGTTTTCTCATCGATGTTCCAGGAATCCTGCTATAGGGTAGCAGTGACATTTATAGATTTAGAGCTAGAAAATATAGGGAATATGAAGCTATGAATATTGAATATATGAATATATATGAATATGAAAATATGGGGAATATGAAGCTAAGTGACTTGCCCAAGGTCACACATTTTCTATATTTGAAATAAAAGACACCAAGAGGTAATATTCTATATGAGACAGCATGGTGTACTGAAGAGAGCCCCACACTGAATCAGAAAGACCTGGGTTCAAATTCCACTTCAGATGTTTAGTAGCTATGTTAACCTGTGAAAGTGATTTAATATATCCAGACCTCAGTTTCCTCATCTGAATAATGAGGAAGTTGAATTTGATAGTTTCTAAAGTTCCTTCCAGCTCACAATCTATGGCTATGATTATATTATATAATATAATATGCAACATAATTATATTATATAAAGACCCACCCATCAGGTGGGTGCTAAGGTGCTTAGGTGATCTGTCTTGGAGTTTGGTAGATAGAAATAAACCTATTCTGTCCCTTGGGAGACATAAACTCAAATTTCTGGATGAAGAAAGCAAATTCAGCTACTCCCTGATATTCTCTATTCTCCCCTCCTTCAATCAGCACATTTCATTAACTTAATACCCATTTCTCCCTTCTAGAAATTTAGTGCATAAGAGAACTAAATTAGCCCAATCGCTGGTCCTTGTGGCATGGCAGGACCCTATGAGACAGGTTGCTTCAGCAGAGAGGAGAGGTATTAGTCAAGAACGGAGCAGAGGCCAAAGTTATTTTGAATTAACTACTAATGGATAGGATTTCTATAGCTATTTTTTAATACCTGTACAATTTGATGAAAATCAGCCACAAGAGGAACTCAATTTTGTTTTTCATTAATATTCACTTTGTGAACATGAACAGATGATTTCTGGAAGCTCTCATTGCCCTTTTAATTTGTCTCTGTATAATGCGCCAGAGATACCGCCATTATTAAACTGATTAGCAAGTTTTAAAAATCTTTTCTTGTCGATTTCTTCATTATTACTTATGCAGGACAATGTGTTTGGATTTTATGAACCAGACGGGCAGAGGATGAGAGGCAGGAGGGAGGAGGGGAAGGGCTTGGTTTATTAGAATCCAAATAAGTCCTAAATAACAGCCAACTTGTATTGAAATCACACACCCCAAATTCCTTAAATCATTAGCTAATACTAAGAAGAATACTTAATCAGAAATGCTCTGCCTTCTATAGATTGTAAACTCCTGTTTGGGAGGGGTTGAAGTTCTTAAAATCTTATTAATCAGGCAGTCAACATGAAGAGGTTTACCCACTTAGAGGGTTAGGGGTTGCCTGAGACCCCAAAATACCAACACTCCAGGTCCTGCCAAAAGAATTTGACTCAAGTCTTCTCAGCCAAAGAAAAAGTAAAGTTTATTAATAGTTCACCATATGAGGTAGACTCTCAAGGAGCCAGTCTATGCTGGCTCATTCTATGGCGCTTTCACACCACATGAAGGGAAGATGGGATTCTATCTACCGAAAGGTTGTGGGAGGAATCTAGGGGTGGTCTAGAGGAGGAGTTTGGGGGGGGTTTTCAGGAGTCAAGATGAGGTCAGACTCCAGTAATGAGTGATTAAGGGTGGGAAGTTGCTAGAGGCTACCTAGAGACCATAGACAATGGTGGGCCAGGCCAGTTCAAGGGTGGGAACAGGGGGAGCATTAAGGGTGGGAAACTATTGGAACAAAGGAGGGCTAAAGACTTGGGCAGAGCCACAACTTAAGGTCTATAACCTTAGGCAAATGCCTTCCCTTGGGAAGATTCAAAGAGAGCTCATGGCGGAGTCCCAGAGTCTACACCTCATCAAACAGCCAATCAATACCAGTTTATCTAGTACTTACCTTGTGCCAGGCCCAGGAGAATGGTTAAGAATTCAAAGAAAGACAGAAGACAGTCCCTTCCCTCTAGGAGCTTGCAATCTAATGACAGAACTAGTTTTTCCACCCTGGGTTAGAAAAAGTTCAGGGAATCAGAGATTTAGATTTGCAAGAGATCAATATCTTCAAGTCCAACCCCTTCTTTTTTCAGCTGAGGAAAGAGTTCATGAGCATTTCAATACTTGCCCCAAGGTCAAACAGGGAGTAAGTCTCAGAGTCAGTATTTGAACCCAAGACCTCTGACCTGATGCAACCCTTTAGCTGTCAATAATTGTCAACAGCAAGGCTTTAGAGGAGACATTCCTTAATACCTTTTTGTCTACTATGGCCAAAAGACCTCTCTGAGACTGGTAACTCATCTAGAAACTGAGGAGTTTGAATGCTGGGATCTCTGAGATCCAGAGAAAGCTAAACAATTTCCTAAGACAACACACAGTCTAAGTAGCAAAGCCCAAACTAGATGCTAATGCTTAGTCAAACACTGCTTTTACTACCTTGTTCTATTTTTCATTTACTATGCTCTCTTTCTTTTAGAAAAGCCTGTAATAAATGAATTTTGATCCCAGGAAAATAAGACTGATCCTCAGAGTAATTAGATTATAAAAAGAGATCTACCTCCTCGGCCACTCATTGTGCAAGTGGATAGTATCAGCAGAAGGGTGGAAAGAGCTCTAGATGAGGATTCAGAAGGAAACAGGCATTTGCTAAGTATCTTCTGTATGCCAGGCACTGTGCTAAGCACTTTTCAGAAACCCTCTCATTTTGTTATCATAACATCACTGGGAGGTAGATGTTGTTTTTAGACTTGTTTTACACTCGAGTAAACTGAGGCAGACAGTCAATTGATTTGCCCAAGATCACAAAGCTAAAATTGCTGAGGCTAGATTTGAACTCAAGTCTTCCTGATTCTGGACCCAGAACTCTACTCACTGCACCACCAAGAAGACCTTTGATCAGATCCTGACTAAATCAAGAACCTTTCAGTTCCTTGAGGGTTGTATGACCTATATCTCAGGGAATTACAACTTAGCCATCTTTTACTTTCTCTGGGTTTTTAAAGTATCAGTAGAAGTCTAAGTCTCTGTAGCATTTGAGAATTTTTCTGGACCCCTGAAAATGGATCATAGGATTGTGAATTTGAAGGGATAAGGATAGCGAGTGACTTGTGATTGCATTGGGATAGGGAGTTCCTGGGTAAGGAAATTCCCTCCACCAATGCAAACTGACATCCTCTCTGTGACCTAGTATTAGAGAGCTGTCTAAAACAGTAAGAGGTTAAGTGACTTGCTCAGTCACACAGCCAGTATATGTCACAAGCGGGACTTAGAGCTTGGGAGATTAGCTTACTCTTTACTGTGCCATGCTGCCTCTCCTGGATTTAGAGTTGGAGATCAGTTTATAAATTCCGTAGTCCAATTATCTTAATTTTACAGAAGAGGAAAGTAAGCCCCAGAGATGGGAAGTGACTTGCCTAAATTTGTACAATTACCAAGTGTCAGAGCTAGGATTTGAACCCAATCTTTTGACAATAAATTCAGTGCTCTTTGGCCTTGCCTAGGGATTCAATTTGTGTCCTTCCTCCCTTATTTTATCAGAGGATAGAGATAGGAGACACAAATATATGACAGGCAGTTGGATGGGCAATCTATTGAATTAATCCATCAGTTCATACATCTTAGACAAGCCTTAGCTGATCCCAGTATTAAAAAGGAGGGAGGAAAATAGGTCAGATTTTATTTAGCAAACTACTTTCTATCATACAAGCACACAACAGACACACAGAGAAAGAGAGAGACAGAGAGACAGACAGAGACAGAGAGACAAAGACAGAGAGAGAAATGGAGACAAAAAGAAAGAGAGAGACAGAGACAGAGACAGAGAGAGAGCTTCATCTTGCATTACTGTCATTCATGGAATACCACAATCTCCAAGGAATCAAAATTGTGAGGACCCCAAGTTGTTCAGTCAAAAAAATTATTGAGCTCCTACTAGGCACTAGGCATTGTGCTAAGCACTGGAATACAAAAAGAGACCAAAAAAATGGCCCCTACCCTCAAGGAGCTCACAATTTATTGAGACCAACAAGAAGTAAACAAATAAGTACAAGCAAACTATAAACAGGAAAAATAGGAAATGATCAAAGAGGTAAGGCACTAGAATTAAGAGGAGTTAGGAAAAGGTTCCTGTAGAAGATGAAATGTTACTGGAGACTTGAAGGAAGCCAGGAAGCCAACAGCAGAGATGAGGAGGGAGAGCATTGCAGACATTAGAGACAGTTATAGAAAGTGCACAGGACTGAGAGATATCTTGTTGTCCATCGGGAACAGCAGACATACACACACACACCCATACACACACACACACACACACACACACACACACACACACACACACACACACACACACACACACACACACACACACACACACACACACACATACACACACACACCCATACACACACACACACACACACACACACACACACACACACACACCCCTGGAAGGTTTTAAGATGTTTTTTTCTTTTTTCTTCAACCACTCTCCCTGCCTCAAACTAATTCCCCAACACACGCATTCAGATGAGAAGTCCTCCAAATTCCCTAAATGTAGGTTGGAGTAAGTATGTCCACTTAAATAATGCCCATAACAGTGCCCATGACAACTAGAACCAGAGCACAAATTACTTTCAAGCCTCAGTTAGTCTCAAGGAAGTACACAGAGCTGAGGTAGAGCAGAACTGGTTGAAATTTCTCTGCATTCCTGTTACTATACCTAATTCTCTGTCCCCTTACACTCTGTTGCCCGAAAGGTTACATGCACACAGTGGTGTGCTGGTAAGCTCTCTAAAAAAAAAATAATAATTTGCTCTTGAAGTACTTTTTAAGTTTAATCTGAATTATTAACATTTTCTCCATCACTTTCCTAAGTTTAGAGATTCTAGACAATCAACAAAACAATAAGTTCTGATTTATAGTATTGCAGTTTCCAGCATGTAAACACTCACACCAAAAATTTAACTCTTGGTTCTTCTGAGCCAGTTTGAGCTGACCCCAGCACACTTCTGCAAGTTCACTACCCCAGATACAGAGGCCCACATGTAAGTATATTGCAACAAACATTACATTAAAAAGTTGCATGTAGTAGCATCAAGGTCAAAGGCAACATATAAAATTAAAGTTTGGGGTTATATATAAAATGAGACAGCAGACGTACTTCACTGGCACATAGTATACAGTGACATGTATCACTTCTTCCCCATTATTCCTAGTGTATATCATTATTGACAAGTTAATCCTGGCATATACAGACTTCTTGCCAGTTGTCTGCCTTCAACATCCTCAGACCCACTGGCTAATCCAGGCCCTGATGATGGCCCAAGTTGACTATTATTGTCTCCAGGCCCTACTGAGTCAGTTTCTTCAGGCAGACACAGTTCCTTTGGAGAACCTATAGGAGGAATATAGAGTAGGCAAGGAGTGGCCCCTAGATTCAACCCTCCTCCTCTTTCTAGGCAGAAGTCTTTGTTAGGTTGTGGTAGCCATGGCAGTCTTCCCTACTTATCAAGAAAGTACTAGCATATAGTTTCTACTTCATTTCCATCTTGATTCACACATTCCCCATATAGACCATCATCTGGTGCCAGTTGTTGTAATGGTAATGGGGATTTGAAGAACTTTCCTGCCCCCTAATAAGTCTCAGGGAATTTGAGGACCTTTCCTGATTTGAAAATATACTCTGCCCCATAATGGGCTGAATGTGCTCACATGGAGCCTGTGGTGGGAGGAGTTTGTTGAAGGGTGGAACAGAGTCCAACAGGAGAAGTTTTCTTAGGAGAGGTTTGTTTTTCAGGAAGACCCATACTGTGTTACTTTGTGATTAGGCAGTGGGTCATGAGGATTGTGATGTTCTCTGACCCTGGAGAAGGCTATATACACCTCTGGGGTAAGGTTTTGTTTAGGGCTCATAGTTGTGTGATTTGGCCAGATGAGACTCTGGGCAACTGTTGAGCCCCCAAGCTTTGAAAACTCAAATGTTGGTGCTTCTCTCTCTGATAACTAACTAGGTATGGATGTAATGGTCAGACAGCTAGAAGCCCTGTCTGTTGGTTTGTTGAACTGTGTTATTTTCTGTCCATATTTTTTGTCTGCTTGTAACTTCTGTTTGTATTCTCTGAAGTTCAGGGTGCTGACTTTTTCTCCTGAACTAGGTAAATGATATATGTTTGATTAAACTAAGATTGTTAACCCTTTTGAGTTGCTTTCTTTTAGAAAAGCAGGTCAAAAAACCTGTGCTAGCAGCCATCCTGCTCTTACAGTTGTCTGCTGCAACTTCTAAAAAAGTCATCCTCTCACTCACCATCATTCCTGCCCCCCTGGTTGCCAGAGTTCCACAAATTCCCCAATGGACAGAAGGTGGTCATGGTGTATGGTCTTTATGGGCTCCTGATCATTCTCCAGGGCTATGTTGTAGCCTAGCAGATTGACCATTCTTTCCAATACCTCATGTTTTCCCTGTGTACAAAGATTTTGTAGCAGGATTCTATCCGTTGTCTAGAATAATGACCATAAAACAAACAACAGAATCTGCTTGTACCTCCTTGAGCTCCTCTGAGCAGAAGTCATAGGAAGACAACTAGCCTCCTTTGACCAGTCTCTCAGTCAACTGATACTCTAGTTTTGAAATATCTACATTACTTCCATCTTGTGATGACACTGAAGCAACAGATCAAAAGGAAAACATGTTTTGGAGGGTTTTTTTGGCCCAAAATCAGTGACTATTGGGTAAAGTCTGTGATGGTCTTCCATTACTGTGCTGCATCTCCTGGCACATAGGTAACACCTTACAACACTTATTGATTAATTTAATAATTGATTGGTTGGATTCTAGGCATGGACTAGAAATGCTGTATGCTAATTCAGGGGATGTAGCATACTTAATAGTATGGAATTAAAGCACTCTTGTGTGGATTTGCTTGACTTGGTACAACACAGGTTGACTTCTTGATTCCTTCTGTGACTGGTGTCTCCCTCATCAGCACCTCAGTCCTCATTGGTCATCCCTGGATGGTCTGCATCCTAAATACATAGTTGCCTAGCAGCACTACCCGTCCCTCTCTGGCAGCAACCAACTTAGTGCTGTTCAAAATATAAAGTCAGTGCTGCTGACCATTCCATGTTTAGAAGTGATTTTTTATATATTGTCTCAGAAGTTACAATTATATCCCATTTTGAAATTTAAAAAGAAACAAACAGAATAACCTCATTGAAAGTGAATCCTCTGTTGACAAAGGCAGTGGGTTTCTGGTGACCACCTCTCTTCTTGTATAGAACTTCCCATAAGCCCTCCAACTTCACCATAGTATATAATCCCCACTATCCCCATCATCTAACATTTATATAACACCTAAAGTGCTTTGCATATATTATCTAATTTTATCCTCGCAATAGTTTTGTGAGATAGCTATCCATTTTTCAGATTAAGAAAGTGAGCCTGAGTTTAAGTGACTCGCCCCAGGCCCCACAGTTATTAAATGTCTGAGACAGGATTTCAACCCAGTTCTTTCTTACTCTAGGTCCAGCACTCTATCCACTACACAACTTACAGTAGCAATCTAATAACACAAAACTTGCTTGGACCTACCAAAGCCTATACTGGTGCATGTGTGAGGCAATTAAGCAAGTACTTCAAAGCCTATCCACCTTTGTCCTAGGTAACCCCAAATGACATCTAAGGTTTCAGGTCTTCTTTCATATCACCACTATGGGTGAGAAAAAGGGACAATGGGATTCAGTGACAATGCTGCAAAGCAGAGCCACGGCCTGTGCTGTACCACTTATGGTGACATTTGGGGTTTCCTTTCTTCTATGGCATAGAAACTTCTACCCTGAGCTTCATAGCCTTCCACGTTCTATGCCCCAGCATAGGTCAGGCAGAAGCAGCTCTGGGAAAAGAAGAGGGAAGGAGATCAGTAGAAACAGAGCCTGGAATGCAGGAGGGAGGAGAAGAGGAGATGGATCACTCCTTCTTTTATGACTGCAACCACAGTTATATTCTCTTCTCTGAGGTTCCAGCTTTGAAAATCTTCTTCTCTGCTGTAGTTCCACATACATGCATGCATGCATGCATACATACATATACATGTACCACACAGTACACACACACACATATACACATATATTGTTTATATGTATGTATGTGTGTATATATACATATATGTGTGTGTGTGTGCATCCCTATGATCCCATTCAACTCAGCCCTATTTCTCCCTAATTCCTATCCTCCTTTGCTCTCTACTTCACTGTGACTTCTGGAAACTTGTTTTTTAAATATATCATAAACTTAAATATTGAAACTTAAATATAAAGTGAGAAATGAAAAATAACATGTCACGTGCATAGCAGAACATAAGAAAAGATTCAAAATATGCAATAAATTTTTATTTCAAGAAAGGCAATGTGAAAAATATAACACATTGGATTGAGAGTTGTCCATCTTTGCTTCCTTGTAAGTTTTCTTTTGTTCTCTGTTGTGTACTTTTTACTTTGTTCTTTTTATGCCCTTTGACCAGCCCACCCCCCAGGGCTACAATTAACTACTGATATATGTATTTATAGACATACACCTACATATATACATAGATACATACTGTATCAACAATGCAGTACTCACAATGCCTACAGTAACTATAAGTATGCTGATATAGTTATTAATCACAAAATGTAACAGGCTCTCTACATAGGAAATACAGCTATAGCATTTATTCAAATATCAGAAAACTGAGTCTCAAAACCAGAAAGTCAAAGCCAACACAGTAGTCATGAAGTTGGCACATGTAGTTAATGTAGTAAACACCCACATTCTCAAGCCTTCAAAACAGGACAGGCTACCTCAGGCAAAGATCCTCCTCTCCTCACTCACGCAACTGCTCAGTGTCCAGGCAGCTTGCTCCCAGCAGCTCTAGATCCCCGCAGTTCCTGTCCCTGGCAGTCCTCAGCAGGAGTCCTTAGTGGAGATTCTGGCAGGCTCAAAGAAAAAGGAGTTCGCATCGCAGCCACAGCCGCTGCCACTGCTTCCAGTCACCACAGCACAGCACGGATGCTAGCTTGGTTCCGGTTTTCTCTTGCTCCACCCCTTCCTGCTACATCAGCAAGTTCAAGGGGCATGGAAGATCTTCAAATCCCAGTATCATTACATTCAGCCCCAAGATCTTTCATGTCCCTTACTTGGCAAAAATACATTAACCATATATTTCATTCCATAGGGTAACAGGAGTTTTAGAAGTAACTGGTATCAACAGAATTTTACAACAATATAAAAAAGGAAGCAAACAATAAACACAGAAAACAATATTTTAGGGTGTGGCTTGAGCACAAGCTCCTCATCATTCCCCCCCCCAAACAAATGGGGTCCCAAAATCTTGGGGTAAGGGGTAAAGGTCTCTTCTTCCATGGCCACTTGCTGCTGAAATTGGATGTAGAGCTATCCTTGTCCCAAGGGGACCCATTTGAGAGGTCAGTTCTTTGGCCAACATTTGGAACGTGCTTGATGCCAGGTCCAGGGGGTGACACATCACAGTTGTGAACAGAGAGTGACATCCAGCTTGAGCTATCAGGCATTTACAGGTGGAGGATACCAAGGCTGTGGCAACAAATCTAGCAAAGTCAACAGACAAAAAGCCAAGAAGAAGCAAGGAGACAATAACCAGAAACAAGGTAGATATAGGATCAGCCACACTACTGGACTCCATGAGCCCACTATTGTAGCCTCACTCATGGTAGAAAATATGAGTTAAGGGTACAATTTATAATCATCTTCTCCAGAATAAACAATAGTTACAGTGTTATCCCTCCCATGTGCTATAATCTGTGCAGCCTTTGGAACATCATCTGGCTTCAGTTTTACCCATACTTTAGTTCCCAATTTTATTCTATCAGTAGAACCAAATCCTTCAGTTCCTCTGATAGTTATTTTGGAAGGAGGGTCAGTTTTTACAAGCAGTATTGTTTTACAAGGAACGATAATCACTTGAACTATCCTATCATTTTTACAAATCTATATGGGCCCTTCACCTAAATTATGGAATGTCACAACAATTTCTCCTTGATAATTACAATCTATTACTCCAGCCAATACATGTATTCCTTGAGCTGCTAATCCTGATTTGGATAAAATCTGTCCAAAGTGATTTTTAGGGATTCTCATGCATATTCCAGTGGAGATTTTTCTCATTTCTTTTCTGTCCAACACAAAATCCTCTAAACAATGTAAATCATACCCCATTGAACCAGGTGTTCCTGGGTACAGTGCAAGGACATCTGGCCTCAAAGTCCAATACTCGATATTTGGGATCTTATGTGTTTGCTGTTTTCTAATTTGCAGATTTGGGGTCATCATTCTGGTTAGAAGCGTACTTCCCATCAATGGTCTATTATTCAGATTATGGAAAGCCATGAACAAATTATCCTTCCAATGTTGATGCTAATTATTAGAACTTAACTTCCTTAACTGTTCTTTCAATAATCCGTTTATTCTTTCAATTAACGCAGATGCTTGTGGATAACATGGAATATGATGTATCCATTCTATATCATTTAGTACACAACAGCTCTTTCTTTATTACCTTTGAAATGTGACCCATTGTCACTTTGAATCTGCATTGGAGTTCCATAATATAGACTTATGAGATCTAGAGTTTTGCAGGTGTTTTTCTGGGTTGCATTCTTTTTTTTTTTCCTAGCTCCCTTGATCTCCAGAATATCATATTCCAGGCCTTTCGATCCCTCAATGTAGAAGCTGCCAGATCTTGGGTTGTCCTAATTGTGTTTCCACAGTATTCAAATTGCTTTCTCTTGTCAGCCTGTAAAATTTTCTCCTTGATCTGGGAACTCCAAAACCTGGCTATAACATTCCTAGGAGTTTTCTTTTGGGGATCTTTGTCAAGAGGTGATCGGTGAATTTTCAAGTTCTATTTTGCCCTCTGGTTCTAAAATATCAAGGCAATTTTCCTTGAGAATTTCTTGAAGGATGCTTTCTAAGTTCTTTTTTTGATCATGGCTTTCAGGTAGTCCAATAATTTTTAAACTGTCTCTCCTGGATCTATTTTCCAGGTCAGTGGTTTTTTCAAGCTAGATATTTCACATTGCCTTC
>CM053581.1:246421771-246449517 GCA_028627135.1 Pseudochirops cupreus | reverse complement strand
ACCTGGAAAATAGATCCAGGAGAGACAATTTAAAAATTATTGGACTACCTGAAAGCCATGATCAAAAAAAGAACCTAGAAAGCATTCTTCAAGAAATTCTCAAGGAAAATTGCCCTCATATTTTAGAACCAGAGGGCAAAATAGAACTGGAAAGAATTCACTGATCACCTCTTGACAAAGATCCCCAAAAGAAAACTCCTAAGAATGTTATAGCCAGGTTCCCGAGCCCCCAGATCAAGGAGAAAATATTACAAGCTGTCAAGAAGAAACAATTTGAATACTGTAAAAACACAATCAGGATAACCCAGGATCTGGCAGCTTTTACATTCACGGATCAAAGGGCCTGGAATATGATATTCCAGAGATCAAAGGAGCTAGGATTAAAATCAAGAATCAGCTACCCAGCAAAATTGACTATAATGTTCCAGGGGAAAATATGGTCATTCAATGAAGTGGAGAACTTTCAAGAATTGTTGCTGAAAAAACCAGAACTGAAAAGACAATTTGACACTCGAATACAAGGAGCATGAGAAGGTAAACATGGAAAAGAAATCATAAGGATCTTATTGAAGTTGAACTATTTATATGCCTACATGGAAATGATAATTGTAACTTATGAAACTTTTCTCAGTATGAGGATAGGTGAAGGGAATACAAATGTATATATACGGATACATACACATATGTCTATATAGGAGGTATATATATGCATATGAATACATATCTGAGTATGTGTATATATGTATACATAAAGGGCACAGGATCAATTGAATAGGAAGGGACAATACTTTAAAAGGTGAAATTCTGAGGTGGAGAGGAATAGAATGAGAGGAGACAGGGAGTGACAGGATGGGTTTAATCATCTCATATAGAAGAGGCAAGGGATAACTTACAATGGAGGGGAAGAATAGGAAGGCAAAAAGGAAAGGATCAACCTTACTCTCATTGAATTTGGCTTAGGGAAGGAATGACATAAACTCTAAACTGGGTATCTTGCCACACAGGAGAGTAGGGGGGATGGGGATGAGAGGTGGGATGATGAAGGGGAGGGCAGGGTGGTGGGGAGGGTTGTTGGAAGCACACACTTCTGTAAATGGACAGTGACAGGGTAGAGAATAGAACAAGGTGGGGCAGGATAGGAAGGAGGGACATACAATCAGTCTCTCACAATATGTCCGTTGTGGAGATGTTCTGCATAACTACACACGTACAGCCTGTATTGAATTGCTTGTCTTTCCAGTGTGGGTGGGTGATGAGGGAGGAAGGGAAAGAACTAGAATTT
Source organism: Pseudochirops cupreus (assembly GCA_028627135.1). Taxonomy (NCBI): domain Eukaryota; kingdom Metazoa; phylum Chordata; class Mammalia; order Diprotodontia; family Pseudocheiridae; genus Pseudochirops; species Pseudochirops cupreus. Next base: position 246,448,235 of record CM053581.1, on the reverse strand, counting down.
AAAGTTCTGTAATCAAATGTTAAAAATATATGTATGTATATATGTGTGTGTGTGTGTGTGTGTGTGTGTGTGTAATTAATATTAACTACATGCAACTGAGAATTAAGCTATACACGCACTGTGGTAGGGAGATCCATCTTGCCCTACTGGAAAGTCAGAGGGGTGATGAGGGAGGACATAGGAGAGAGCAAATTGGGGGAGGAGCTATACAGTGGGACGGCTGTTTGGGGGTGGGGGGTGGGGGGAAGATGGGGAGAAAATTTGCAACTCAAAATCTCATGGAAATGAATGATGTAAACAAGAAAATAAATTAATGAACAAAAAAATTCCAAACAAAAAGTGAATGAGAGATGCTGACACCTCGGGCTTGTGCCCACTGGTGCGCGGCCTGGACCCCCAGCGGCCGGCCACTTGATGAGCCCATTTTATTAATACCAGATCATCAGGTGTTGTCAGAGTAGGTACAGTATGTTCAGTAGCAATCTTGGCCAGTCGATGAGCATGAGCATCGTACTCACGTTCTGGCGTGGTGAGGGCCACGTGAGCATCTACATGAAAAACCGACAAGTCAGTGACCAAAGATGTGTTCCAGATATCTTCCCATAATTCTCTGCCCCAGTCTTGTTTGCCATGAATTTCCCAGTTTTGATTTTTCCACATGGACATCCATGCAGCTAACCCATTAGCTACCACCCATGAATCAGTGAATATGTGACACTGTCCTCCTTGTTCTGTTTTGATGGCTTGGTGTGCTGCCATAAGTTCAGCATATTGCCTACTTCCACCTATCCCAGTACTTTCCAAAGTCCTTCTAGTACATGGGTTATAGGCTACTGCTTTCCAATGTCTTTTTTGGCCCAAATATTTCGCTGTCCCATCAGTAAACCATGCATGTCTCTTTTGTTCTTCAGTTAATCCATCATATCCCTCATTCCATTTAACAGAGGACTGTACCAACCGTTGCTTTGGCTCAGGGGGTGTGTCATTCCCCTCAGTTTCTATGTTTGCTACAGATTCATGTAGAGCAGAGACTCCACTTTTGCCTGTTTTTGCTCTGTTTTGAATAGACCACTTCCATTTGATTATTCTAGCCTCTTGGGCATGTCCAATTTTGTTAGAAGCTGGGGTATTCATTACCCAGGTCATAATTGGGATTCCAGGTCTTAATATCAATTCATGGCCCAGAGTCAGTTGTTCAGTCTCCACCAAAGCCCAATATGCAGCTAACAATTGCTTTTCAAAAACTGTATACTAGACTCCAAATGAAGGGAGTTTCCTACACCAAAATCCCAAGGGTACATTTTGGCTCTGTTGTTTTTTGCCATAAACTCCAGTTTGCATAATCATCCTGTACAGTCACTTGTAATTCCACTGGACCATTTTGCATTGGTCATAAATCTAGGGCCAATTGTATGGCAGCCTTGGCTTCTTCAAAAGCTTTACTCTGCTCAAGTCCCCAATCGAATTCATATTTCTTCCAAGTGACTTTATATAAAGGTTTCAAAATCTGTACCAAATGTGTAATGTGGTGCTTACAGTATCCAAGCAAGTCTATGAATTTTGGGGCCTCCTTCTTATTAGTAGGGATGGGAAAATCCTGAATCTTTTGTCGGGCTTATGGAAGAATCTCTCATAGTTCCTTGTTCCATTGTACACCCCAAAATTTTACATTTTGAGCTGGTCCTTGAACCTTTGCAGGGTTAATTTCCCACCCTTTACTTTTCATATGCTCAATTAGAAGGGTCAAACTCCTCTCCACTTCTTTTGCATCTTTTCCCTGTATCATGATATCATCAATATAGTGGGTAAGTTGTACACCAGGTAGCTTCAATTCATCCAACTGTTCAGCCACAATCCTGTGACAAATAGTGGGGATATGCAGGTATCCTTGTGGCAAGCAGGTGAAAGTATATTGTCTACCCTTCCAAGTGAAAGCAAACTGGTTCCATTGTTTAGGGTCTATTGGGATGGTGAAGAAGGCATTAGAAAAGTCAATAACTGCATACCAAGTCCCATCATGTTTCTGGATCCTTTCTATTAAGGCAGGGATTCTCAACCTGTCAGTTATGTTCAATTTAAATACATCCTGCATATCAGATATTTACATTACAATTCATAACAGTAGCAAAATTACAGTTATGAAGTAGCAATGAAAATAATTTTATGGTTGGGGGTCACCACAACATGAAGAACTGTACTAAAGGGTGGCGACATTAGGAAGGTTGAGAACCACTGTATTAAGGTGATGGTATCTGGAACAGCAGCATAAAAGGAGGAGTCAACTTATTCAATTGTCTATAATCCACAGTCATTTTCCATGTCCCATCTGATTTTTGTGCTGGCCAGACAGGATTATTCCATCATGTGGTTGTAGGGACTAACACTCCTGCTTCAATATATTCCTTTATAGCAGTGGTAATTTCATCTTGCCCACCTGGCACACAATACTTCTTTAAAGTAATTACCTCAGAAGGTTCAGGCAAAATGATTGGGTCAATTTTAATTTTTCCCACTAAAACCGTACTAATTCCTATCTTCTTTCCAGCAAATTGGTATCTTCCTTCAGGTAAATTCAGAGTCATGCCTCTCAATATATCTATTCCAACAATGTATTCAGGAAAAACAACCACAGTATATTCTTTCTTAGGTAACTTCCCAGTTGTTATTGTTATTTTAACTTGTCTGGCTGATATTTCAGCCCCTCTAAGCCCTCTGATTGTAATAGGAGTTCCATGTTTAAATTTATCAGAGTTTCCATAGATAAGTATGGCCTCAGGCTCCCCCTCCCTCATCCAGCAATGCCCTAGTTATGGTAGTTGATCCATTCTTCCAATATATTGTTAAACCAATATGGGGTCTGCAATCTCTCTGGTATATTTCTTTAGTCTGGGCTGGGGCTCAGCCTATTTCCTATTCTTCCTGAAGGTGTGGCAAACTTGGATATTCAGGAGTGCCTGCAGGGGTGGTTCTTGCTTCCCTATTCATTCTAATGTTAAGTATTTTTTCTCGGTACATCTTATGTAGCTCTTCAGTTGGAATACCATCTATTCTTCTAAAATCCACTCCTGCTCTCAGTAGAGCAGTAAATAGTTCCCTTCTTGTCAATCCATTTTGTCTTTGAATCCTCTGGCTATTTACTCTTCTCTCTGGGGGAAATTTATCTCTTCCCCATTCCCCTAAGTCATTTAATTGTGAAATCTTATCCAGCACCTCCGAAAGAAGGTGCCCTACTTCCTCAATTAATTGAGTCAGAATTAGGTGCTTGTAAGGAGGAGCCATCTTCACTATGATATTCCTATGAGGAACTCCTAGGGAGGTATCATGATATGTATTTGCATGATAGCAGTTTTCATTACCTCCATCTTTAGCTTTGTCATACAGTCTGTAAGTGAGTACCAGGGTCTGTCTCCATCAGGCCACATAGAGTCAATAGAATATTGCTTTTTGCATCCCTCTGCAGCTAAAGCTAACAGATTAGTTCTGCGGATGCCTCCTTGCATATGATGATTCCCAAAAGCTTGGTGTACAAAAGGATTCTGACTGATGCTTATGAATTTTAAGCAATCCACACTGTCCAGCATTATTCCTCTGGCACCTTCATCAGTGATTCTTACCATCCAAGACACTAAAGACTCTCCCACTCTTTGGGTGAATCTACTCAATATATCAGTAATCTCCTCTTGAGTGAAATTCTCAATTATCTCCCTGGACTGTTTGGCCCTGGCGATTTTCCTGTCTATTTCTTTGTATGAGAAGAGCTTCTACATTAGAAGACTCCTCAACTAACCCAATTCCATTCTCCTCACACACATTCTCTTGGCAGCTGTCTGGGCAACTCTGCCCAGCCTGAACAAAAGCTGCATGCACATTTCTTCTGCTAGCTTTTTGCTTCCTTTTAGCAGTACAAACAGTAGCTTGCTCTTCTACCTGAGACCCTGCAGTTTGCACTTCTGAATGCTGTGGCACAGAAGAATTGTCAAGCAAACCAGCCAACTCCCTAGCCATCTGAGCTTTTTCCTCCAGCAGCTCATCTTTACTTTCACACATAAGGTGATAACTTGTTAGCAGGACGCAGCCTCTCCTGCACACTCCTGCCAGTTCTTTGCCTGGTTCTATGGGTATTCCTTGCAAACATCTTTCCAAATCTCTGGGTTCTCCCCCTTTTAGTCTTGGTTCCCAGTTTTCACAGGGCCCTGTGCTTTTGGCCCATTCTCTGGCTAGAGAGGAATAAGGCAAATCCTCCCATCCTGGGATAGCCATTTCTTCCTCTACAATTCTGCTTCCAAATAGAAGCCTGACATTTTGTGATCCCATCCTCGTTGCCAAGTGTATCAACGATGCAGCATTCACAATGCCTACAGTAACTATAAGTGTGCTGATATAGTTATTAATCACAAAATGTAACAGGCTCTCTACATGGGAAATATAGCTATAGCATTTATTCAAATATCAGAAAACTGAGTCCCAAAACCAGAAAGTCAAAGCCAACACAGTAGTTATGAATTTGGCACATGTAGTTAATGTAGTAAACACCCACATTCTCAAGCCTTCAAAACAGGACAGGCTACCTCAGGCAAAGATCCTCCTCTCCTTACTCATGCAACTGCTCAGTGTCCAGGCAGCTTGCTCCCAGCAGCTCTGGCCCCCACAGTTCCTGTCCCTGGCCGTCCTCAGCAGGAGTCTTTAGCAAAGATTCTGGCTGGCTCAAAGAAAAAGGAGTTTGCGCCGCAGCCATAGCAGCCACCCCTGCTTCCAACCACCACAGCACGGTACAGATGCTAGCTTGGTTCTGGCTTTCTCTTGCTCCACCTCTTCCTGCTACATCAGCAAGTTCAAGGGGCATGGAAGATCTTCAAATTCCAGTATCATTACACATACATACATACATACATACATACACACACATACATACATACATACATAGAGAGAGAGAGGGACATATACCTTCCCCAACAAATTCTACTCCTCATTTTTGTTTTTATGTTTGTGCATGTCTCTTATTTCCTATCCCTTCTAACTTCTCTACTTTACTTCTTCCAACTACTTTGTCCTCCTATTGCTTACTCTAAGCCCCCTTGGAGGATCCCTCCCCTATCCTCCTGTTCCCATGAATCTAAACATCCTTCCATACACCCCTATAACCTATTCTGTCATTTTCCCCTCTAGATCCCTCCCTTGTCCTCTCCCCCTCCCTATCCCCTTACCATTTTATTTCTTCTGAATTTAGAGGATTTTCATACTCTTCATATATATGTATACTCTTCATATATATGTATGTATGTATGTATGTATTGTTCCCTCTTCAACCTATTGCTGATGAAAGTAGGTTACCAGAACTACCATCCCTCCTCTCCCCTCTATTTTCTCTGTCAATTCTTCCCCTTGCACTTCATTTTAGAAAATAATTACTCTTTTTAGCTAAATGGTTTTACTTTAAAAGTTCTATCACACTCAGGTCTGCTCCAATCTTTCTTATTAACTACTCAATTACTAATGACAATTTTAGTCATTCATTTTACATTTTACACATATAAACAGTAAATGGTCTGTCCTTATTGAATCCCTGGTGATCAGTCATTGGTATGTATCTTACGTTTCTCTTGGCTCTTGCTTGTCAAATCTTCTGTTGAATTCAGGTTTATCTTTTTTTTAATAAAGTTCTAAAAGTTGATCAAATATCCATTTTTTGCATTCAGAATTATGTTTAACTTTACTGGGTATATTTTCTGCCAGAACCCCAGTTCTTTTGCTCTTTGTTATATAATGTTCTAAGACCTACAGTCTTTTAGTGTCTCCCCTGCTAGACCTTATGTGAGTCTAATTGTGGCACAATCATATTTATTTTTTTTATTTCTTGTTGCTCTTAATATTTTATCCTTGAGATGGGGGTTTCAGGATTTGACTATGATATTTTCCTTATAGGATCTCTTTCTAGTGATGATTGATGGATTTTTTCCATTTCTACTTTTTCCCCTTGTTCTAATGCTTCATGACAATTTCCTTTAATTATTTCTTATATTATTCTATCAAGATTTTTTTTTGGAAGGGAAAGGCAGGGCAATTGGGGTTAAGTGACTTGCCCAAGGTCACACAGCTAGTGTGTCAAGTGTCTGAGGCAGGATTTGAACTCAGGTCCTCCTGACTCAGGGCCTCGTGAACCACCTAGCTGCCCCAAGATTTTTTTTTAATCATAGTTTTCAGGTAATTAAATTATCCTCATGCTTTCTCTTCTTGATCTGTTCTCCAGATCAGTTGTTTTTCTTATAAGATGTTCCACTTTTTCCTCTATTTTTTCATTCTTTATATTTCTTTTAATTATTTCTTGATCTCTTGCAACTTCACGGAATTTGCCTTGCCCAATTCTAATTTTCAAGGTGTTATTTTCTTCCTTAGCATTCTGGATCTCCTTTTCTAATTGGTTGAATTTCTTTTCATAGACTTTTTGTTTTTCTTGGATTTTTGTTTTTTTTAGATTTTCCTCAATCTCTCTCATTTGATTTTTAAAGTCTTTTTAAAGTTCTTCCATAAATCTTTTTGGAGGGACAGGTAACCATTTGATGTTACTCTTTGGGGTAGAAGAGGGTCTCTTTGCTTCAATTTCTTCCTCTGAAGATGAACCCCAGTCATCTCTATTTCTGTGATAGCTTTCTATGGTTGGATTCTTTCTCCTTTGCCTGTGCATTTTTTTGTGGCAATAGCTTAATTTTTGTAATCACTTCCAGCCCCGGGGTATGAGAAATGTTGCCTCCTGCCCCAGATGTTCAGTTCTTTCTTCTAGCCTGGAACTACAACCAAACCTCCAGCCCCCTGTAAGTGCCCACAGCCAGGGGCTTACTGCACCACTGCTTCTGCACTCACCAGGTATGTGATGGATCCTTCTCACCCCCACTGTTCTCTGCAGCACAATTGGCTGTGGCATTCCTGGTCAGCACAGGTTCCCTGCATCTTCCAAGACTCAGACACCAATTCCCCATGCTGTCTGAGGGGTAAAAGTTCCTGTGGCTGGGGCCCAGGCAGCCTCCCAAACCAGCTATCCCCAGGGCTTGCCACTTGTTGGTAAGGTGGACCCTAGCCTGGAGGTGTTTACTCTTCACAAGGACCAAGCCCTGTCCTGGGATTTTTCTTCAGATTTTCTCCCAGGAGGACCCCTGTTGTGGCCCTATTCTTATTTATTTTTATACCCCACCCTGCTTTGTTCACTCTGAAGTGCTATTTTATCTCTTTTATAGGGAGAGATCTTGAGAGTTTAGAATTTTCTGACCTACTTCACCATCTTCCCAGAATCCTCTGTTTGGAAACTTCTATTGGTAACAAACTCCACACACCCTAAGTCTATTCCTTTCACAGTTCTTCTAACTACTGGTGCTCACTGAAATCTATCTTTGTCCTGAAAAAAATCATAATTCTACTTCACTCGCCAAGGCTGGCTATTCTTTCATTCATATCGCCTAACATACAAGATCTGGAGGCAAAGTAGGCATATTCTTTGATCCATATTCCTACCTTCAAACCCTCTCTATGTAACAGGTCATGATCCTTCTACCCCTAGAGTAGCCTAAAATGTCTATAATATCCCCCCCAGTTGCTGCACTGATATGCATAGTAATGCTTTAATAATGGCCCGTCCCATAGATCAAACCAACGTCTATATTGCTAGCAGTTCACTGTCCAAAGAGAAGAGCACTGGCATTGGGTCATTGGCTACTAAGGAGGGAGCTTTTCCCCTGAGAAATCCTTTTATATCATTTTTAATCCATGCTGCTTTCAATATAAAGGTTTTAAACTCACTCACCTGATAAGCCAGGGGGAGGTTTGGAAATCACTTTCTAAGTCCCATTCCCATTAGTTATCTCTTTGGGAGTCATGAAATGCCCAAAAGACACAAGAAGCTTATAAAAATGTAGCAACCGAATCATCTTTCTTCTTGAATTGTTTGCTCAGTACTTCATATCCTTCCAAAGGGTCCATAGCAATGGCATAAAATGCCTTCAATGTCTTTATCACCTCTACAACTAAAATACCTTGATCAGGATCTAATTCTACCACTGAGAACCAGTTCTATAGTTGGATAGTCATTTGTGACAATGTAATTTTTTTGTAGACAAAAGAATATTGTAATTTTAACAAGATTATACGCTGATTCCTTGAATCAAGATACCCGCACATCTGATGGGGCCTGCCTGGGAGAAGGGGTAGAAAAGGGTGCAGAAACTGTTGGCAACATACAAAATGTACCCCTCAGAAAAAATCCCATACAAGATAGTGTATGTTGCTTTCACTTGAACAAAATTTTAACATATTATTTATGCAATCCAGTATAAATCCTCACAGTTTAAGAATGGGTCCCACATAGCTCTGCAACATCTCGTTAGTTCAAGTTGCGTGCATACAAAAAGGCTCAAGTCTCTATCCAGCGAATTCTCTACCAGCTGACAAGGAACCGTAAATCAAATAGCAAAGCTTTTAATTAGGATGCAATAACAAAGTTAGCAGTAAATTTCTTACATAAAGGAGCATGATTTCTCACAGATTCTCATACTGCCAATAAAAAAGGGAACCCTTCCCTGACTATCCAGACTCCTTAGGTTGTTTCGTGGTTACAGCATCTACCGCAGCTCCATTGTCTCCCAGAACACAAGATGGCTTCGTGGCCGTTCCATTCTGTCTCCGCTGCTGCCATTCGATGCTTCTCCTTTGGGTTTACTGTCATCTTCTTGAGTGACTTTCAGTTGTCGAGACTTGAAAAGAGTATTATACCTGTGTGTGTGTGTGTGTGTGTGTGTGTGTGTGTGTGTGTGTGTGTGTGTGTGTCAGGGGAGAGAGAAAGATTGAGAGAGAGAGAGAAAGAGAGAGGAGAGAGGAGAGAGAAAGATTGAGAGAGATTGAGAGAGAAAGATTGAGAGATAGAGATTGAGTGAGAGAGGAGAGAGGAGAGAGAGAGAGGAGAGAGGAGAGAGAGAGCACTCATCTAGCATATATGGCTAATGTGTTTTTAGTTGTTTTGTTAATCATGGCCATAGTCAAAGAGCATTCAGGCACCTGTCAAGACTTTTTTTCTCCCCATCCACACTTGACTCCACTTCCTTCAATAACAAGTCCTCTAGCTTGGGTGGTGGTGGTGTGAATTATAGGTGAGGGCAAGTAAATTTCTTTCATATCCCATCATGACTCTAGAAAATAGCATCAGAACCTTGCAAATTGCCATGAAGCCTCAAAAGACCTCAAGAAAGAACATAAAAACAAAAGAAGTAGGTGCAGAGTTGCCAACTTTTGACCTATATTCTGGCTCGTATGTCCCATGTCCCCCTACATGAAAATATCCCCATGCTCAGATGGGCCTGCCCATTCTTTCTGTAGCCAAGTAGTCTTTGGGCTTTGTACATGGCAAGTAATTAAAATGCTTATTGAATTGAACTGAATTTGGTTCAAAGTATTTTAAGATATGACCCACTAAACAAAAAGTGTTGCCAGAAGCTATTTCTTAACATGACCTATCCATGTGAACTGTGCATGTGGCTTGGGTAGAATCATTACAACTGCATGATAGAAAGGTTTACATACACCTTCTAGTTTCTCTAGGATAGAAAGAATTAAGAGTCAGAGTTCAATAAAATGTGAAATTATTTTTTTCTCTTCTCTGTTCTTTTTCTCCACTTTATTTGGATTTCTTTGGTTTACCTGTGCATTATGGAAGGAAGGAGGAAGGAAATCAGGTTTCCTGGGAGTTGTGATTCATATTTGTATGTATAATATTTTCTATAGTCAGGAATCCTTTTATTTCCTGGTACCCCATGATGCTAATGGCCTTTTCCATCAGTCTTCACATGACACCTTTTTTTTTTTGGCACTTAATGCAATTATCATGTAATATGGCATATTATAGTTGTCAATATGTTCATCTTATCTGCCTACTAAACTATTAATTCTGTGAGGGTAGGAGGGAGTGTCTTGGCTAAATTTAATATATTCCTAAATATCTGGTAAAGTTCTGCTCACAGTAGATGTATAATAGGTATTGGTTGGAGGAATGAATAAATGAATGGTAGAAAAGACTTTTATCTTCATATGTGCCCACGTGTCCATTTCTTTCATAGAATGGCCTTTTGAGAGAAAAATTTGCTATTATTTTGGGAAATCTGAATCAAGTTCTTTCCTCAAAGAGGAAAAACATTAGAGAAGTCTCACCCTAACCATACTCCCCTGGATCTGAGTGTGGTACAAAATATTATGAACAAGGTGATACATCTAGCTACCCATCTGACACTTAACTAGCAAGTCCCAGCTAGATATGACAGGTATGGTCAATGGTGGACAGGTCAGTCCCGCTGCACCTCAGTTTCCTACTCTGTACAATATACTGAGGCAAAAAAAAAATCAACCAATAAGTATTAATTAAGTACTAATCATTGTGCCGAACCCTGGGCTTACAAAGACAAAGACAAACCAGTTCTCCCCTCCAGGAACTTACAGTTTAAAGCAGACATGTACATAACTAAGTCTATTTAGAATATATACAAAATCAATTTAAAAATCTGGTTTGGGAGACTTGAGTCTTGGGGAGGGGATAGTGGAAAAGGTTTTGTATGGAAGGAGAAGCTGGAGTTTAATTTTGAAGAAAAGTAGGGATTCCAAAAAGTGAAGATGAGGAGGGAGCATTCGAGGGATGGGAGACAACAAGCGAGATTGTGCTAAAACAGGAGATAGAACATTATGTTTGAGGAACTGCAAGAAGATGGGTACAGCTGGACCATAAGAGTGAGTAGGAGGAAAAGAGTCAGGCAGGAGAGCACAGGCTTTAAAATGCCTGAAATGCCAGACAAAGGAGTCGCTACTTTTCTGAGAGGTATTTTCCTTCCTTGTTTGTTATATGTCCTTGGAGTTTAGCACAATTCCAGAAACATAGTAAGAGCTTAATAAATACTTCACACTAATAATAGCTTAATAAGTAATAGCTTAATAAATGCTTCCCACTAATAATAGCAAACACTTTTATAGCCCTTCAAGGTTAGCCAAGCACTTTAAAAATATTTTCTCATTTGATGCTCACAACATCAGGGAGATAGATGCTATTATTATTATTCCCATTTTGCAGATGAGAAAATGGAGGCAGAGGTTAAATGACTTTCCCAGGGTCATACAGCTACTATGTGTCTGAGGCAGGATTTTAACTTGGGCCTTCCAAATGCCAAGTCCTGTGCTCTATCCCCTGAACCACCTAGCTGCCTTCCTTGATTCATTGATTCTTTTGCTAAAGAGATTTTACTGAATAGAGAAGTGATATGGTTCAGTTCCTATGATTTAGAGAACATGCTTTGGTTGTTTTGTGCACCATGGATTAGAGTGGGGATAGATTAGAAGAAGGGAAACCAAATATGAGACCATTATAATAGTCCAGGCAAAAGGTGGCAAGGTCTGAACTGAGGTGGTGTCTGAGTAAGCAGAGAGAAGAGGATATGGAGAAGAGATGTTCTGGAGGTAGAAGCAACACACTTTGGCAACTGATTGGATATATAGGACGATTGAGCACAAGGAGCTGAGGCTGACAGCCAGGTGGTGTGTAACTGTTAGCTGCAAGGATGGTGGTGCCCTCAACAGTTGGCTCAAATGAAAGAATCCATGAAAATTACTGCACAAAAGTCAAAGTGCTACCTAGAGACAAGCTATTATTGTTATTATTATTAGCTGTTTATTGCATGAATTTATTAAGTGCTAATATTTTTCAGCATCTATTTTAACACTTTACATTTTAGCAAAATCTTTCTTTTCATCAGTCCACATGGCAATTCCAGGGAGTAACTTGGAACTAAGCCCCGTGCTACAGAAGTGAAGCTCCTTCTCCCATTAATTCACAGAATGATGATGACCTTGGAGAAACTTCTTTGACTGTGCCTTAGTTTTCCCATTTGTCAGGAGATAAAAATCCCTGCCCTGAAAGCGGTATAAGAATGTTTAGAAGATTGAGAAAACGTGTTTTTTTTTTTTTAAAAAAAAAAGGTGTTTGAAACAGAATGAATTGCTATCCATCCAAGTGCAAAACATAATTTTAAAAATTACTTTTTGGGGGCTGCTAGGTGGAGCAGCGAACAGAGCACCAGTCTTGGAGTCTTGAGGACCTGAGTTCAAATCTGACCTCAGCCACTTAACACTTACTAGCCATGTGACCTTGGGCAAGTCACTTAATCCCGATTGCCCTGCCCTCCCCCCTACAAAAAGCAAAAAAATAAAAAAATAATAATAATAAAAAACACTTTTTCAAGGAAGCACAACAACTCAGGATTACATTCCCTGGTTCCTGAAGGCAAAGCCTTTATTCAGAATGGCAACAGTCAAGTTCATGGCTAGCATTACATCAAGGTGAACCTTGTGATTGGTACCGTCCACTTTGAAGATCTACTCAATGGCGAGACAGGTGCTCCCCTTAGGACAGCAGTAAAGCTATATACACATGTTCATGACCTTGGTACCCCTTCCATCCGTTGATACTCACAAGGATACATTCTATGTAGTCAGCCTGTCCTATCAAGAGTTGCCCTGAATCCTCCAGTTCAAGTTCATCATTTCAGAGAATCGTAGATTTTATCTGGAAAGGACCTTAGAGACCAACAAGGGCCTTCCCTCCATTTCACAAATGAGTAAACAAGGATAGACTTGTACAGTGTCAGACAACTAGTAAGTATTTGAGGTGAGATTTTAACCCAGTTCACCTGTACCAAGTGTGCCTGGTGGCAAATATCTACCAGGCTGTGGGGTTATATGTCAATAAATGGCTCTACAACCATGAACAGAAATGACAAGAGTGTAATTAGCCATCGTCGCTATTTTATTCCTATTTGGGGATGCTGGCTCTGGTCTTTGCTTCTCCTTCACTTTGGACTTTCCAGCCTTTCAAACTGGTAAGATGAGGTATTTTTTTTCTCATGCCCAACTTCTAAAAGCCCACTTCAAGCTTTTTTTTTTCCTTTTGGGCTTGGTCATGACTTTGCTTTGGGGGTGAGGGGAGCCACTTGGCATAGAGACTTGTCTGACCTTGGCCAAATGTCTGATCTTACATAGTTTGAGATGCCTTTGGAATATGTCAAGGAAATTACTAAGCAAACTGAAAGCTTTGCAGATATATTTCACCCACATAGACTATTTTATTAAGGTAAGGGGGGGTGAAGAAGAGGAGTCATGAATCTGCCAAAAAGGAGCTTTGCCTTGTTGTTACATTTGATGCAACAAAGCTTTCTCAGATTTGAGAGAAATGTTCAGACAGTCAAGCATTTATGGGAATACTAAAGATGGTTCCATGGACAAGGTACTCACCTGTTCTTTTAGGTGACCTATTCACACCTTCCACAACTCTAGGCTGCTCTAATCTTGGACCTTAATCAGCCTTTCTAATATATCTGGTGCTGAACAAAATAGAATCCTCTCTACAGACAAGGATGCTGTTTACAAACAAAGCATCTGTTCTAACTAAAGGACCAGTGACATGCTCATCTTCTGTCCACATGGACTGACGGAGTTCTCAGATTTGGGTTGGCTCATCAGACAACACGAAGGGAGTTGTCAAAGTAAGGAAGCCCCTGCACGGGGAGAACTGAAGAGGTAGAAGAGTGGAATAATCAGTGACTCTCTTAGCAGCAGCACTAGACCCTCAGAATGGAGACTTTCCCAGGGAGGAAGACAAAGGCAATGAAGAAACAATGGCCCAGGTATCAGTCTACTGCCAGACAGCTGATGACTGGGAAGAGGCTATTATGAGCTTTTTAGCAGGATTGGCTATGAACCACAGAGCTTATGATTTCCATCTTATTCACTCTTTACTCATTTACAAGATAAATAATTTTGAGATGTAACTAAAATTATTTTACAATCTTTTAATCACTAAAAATTGTGTATAATTATTATACCTGCACTCTAGTGCCAAGAACTGCTGTGAAACACTGGGCTGCTCCAAATGTAGAGAGAAAATGCCTCAATTCTGCATTAATTAAGGAATTTTTTTTTCAATTCCTGTCCATTAGCAGCCACCATGCTATGGCTATGAATGGTCATTATTACAGACAGAAATAGGAACATAAATTTACTGCTAATGAAAATGTCAGTTGGAGGTGCAGTCTATCATATTGGCTGCTAATCTGGGGAGACATCCCCCCCTTGCTGTGTCCTATCTTTCTAGAGTGTCTAAAAGACCAATGCATAAGGTTAAGCATCTATCATGTATCAATACATGCTCTGTTAATCATGTATCAATAACTGAGAAGCACCTTTACAATATTTTGAGGTTCCTACTCATTTCACTAGTAAAAATTCTATTGATTTTTTTTTTAATTGACCCACTACTTATCAGGCATTGCAGGGGCTTGGCTGGCTGAACCTCTTTGACCTTTGACTGCCTACAAGGCCAGTTTTTGTCAGGTAGGAAACAAATGCATTTGGTGAACTCCCTCACGTCCCCTTCTGCCTCCTTAGGAGTCGGGCCTTGTCCTCCCTCCTCAACATGCACAGAATCTCTAGAACTATTTCCCACCACAGTCTGTGGCACTCAATCGGTCACGGTTTTTAAACATCTCTCAAAAACGTACCTTTCTGATTTAGCTTTTACTGCTTAATGAATTTAGTGTTTGGGTTGTGAGCTCCAGTGGTGGCTCCTCTGTTGGTTAGTTTTATTAGGGGAAGTACCTTATGCTGGTGCTTTGTAGCCTGACGGGCATTGGTGACCACCCTACTTAAGCAGTCTCATTTTTATGGCCTTTGGCTGATAATAAGCACTTCTGATTCTAGAGTCTCATTACTGAAGTTCAAACTTTTCAAGGCAATGAGCACACTTAAATGGTTGTTTCCTCTTCTCTTCCCTTCCTTCTTTTCTTCCTTCTTTCCTTCTTCCCTTCCTTCCTTCCATCCTTCCTTCCTTCCTTCCTTCTTCCTTCCCTCCTTCCCTCCTTCCCTCCTTCCTTCCTTCTCTCCTTCCTTCCTTCCCTTCTTCCCTCTTTCCTTCCTTCCCTCCTTCCCTCCTTCCCTCCTTCCTTCCTTCTCTCCCTCCTCATTAGAATGTAAGCTCATTATATGTCAGGATTGTTTCATATTGTTCATCTCTAGGGCATAGCTTACAAAGTAGGTGCTTAATAAATGTGTTGATCAATTGATTGAAAGGCTTATCAAGGTGCAGTGTCTGCTTTGGGCAGCAGTCAACAGTGGAAAGAACACTAAATTTTGGGTCAAAGCACCTGCACTGAATCCTAGTTCTGCAGCTTAACACCATTGTGACCTTAGCTAAGTCACTTAAGTCTGGATCTGCATTTCCTCATCTGTAAAATGAGGCCAGAGGGCCTCTAAGACTCCAACCCTATTGTTCTATGCCCTCCATATAGGCCTTTTGGTTTTCTATCTTAGACCACCATCCTTCAAGAAAGAACTGAGTGGGAAATAACATTTTTTAAAAAACAAAGCATGAGGGAAAATACATTCATCGATACCAAGTATCTACCAAGGACTTCCTGAGCATCAGGCACCATGTGAAGTGCTGGTGTTACTGGCATCTCTATGGCTGCATCTGCAAGAACAAGCCTTATTTTCCTCTTCAACAATTATACATACGTGTGTGCATTTATTTATTTACTCTATATTCTGCATATATTTAAATATGCACTAGGCAACTGGTGGCACAGTGGATAGATTTCAAATCCAGCCTCAGACAGCTGTGCAACCCTGGGGCAAGTCACTTGACATCTGTCTGTCTCATTTTCTTCATCTGTAAAATGGGAATAATAAAGACACCCACCCCCCAAGTCTGTTCTGAGTATCAAATGGGATATTCATAAATAGCTTAGCACATAGCCTGGCAGATAACAAATGTTTAATAAGTGCTCGCTCCTTCCTTCCTCCCTTCCTTCCTTCCTTCTCCATTAAAATGGAAGCTCATGGTAAGTCCAGATTGTTTCATATGTGCTTACACCCCTAGGGCCCGGCACGCATAGTAGGCACTTAATGAATGTCTGTTGATCGACTGATTGAAAGACTCCTCTCTTGGAGGTGTAGTGTCTGCTTTGCACAGCGATTAACTTTGACCAGTTCTTAGAACTGCACTTTAGATCTACTGTCCATGACCCCGTAATTAAATAGCTACCTCTCACACAGGACTGACCACTTGGGTGGCATAGTAAACGGAGCACCAGGCCTAGAGTCAGGAAGGCCTGAACACAAATACCAGTCCCCTAACTATGTGGTCCTGCACAAGTCACTTAACCCTGCTTGCCTCAGTTTCCTCATCTATAAAATGAGCTCGAGAAGGAAATGGCAAACCACTCCAGCATCTTTGCCAAGAAAACCCCAAAAAGGGCCATGAAGAGTCTAACACTACTAAAAATGACTAAACAACAACAACAAATTCCTCAATGTAGGGAATTCCATTTACCAAAATAATTTTCTAGGACTTGGTAGAACCTGCAGAGCTGCCTGAGGCACGCACCACTGAATTATACAGTGTCTTGAACAGTCACATGGTGTCCACCCTCAGAGAGAGGACTTAAGTCCGGGTGTTGTTGGCTCCCCAACCCAGCATGTTCAGTCTGGGAGGGGAAGCCCTCATACTCTCTGGTCAGAACAGAAACAATTGCTATTTACATCCACTCTGAGCCACCAAAATCTAAACAATGAGCAAGGGAGGTTTGGACTGAGACCCAGATTGATTCTTTTGTGAAGGCTAACTAGGCCATCTTTGGCCTCAGGTCCTACCTAGCCTTTAACTTCTGAATGGGTGTTGCCTCAGACAGACTGGGACGGGGAAAGCCCTTAGCTTAAAAGGTCAAGGTCTCCTATTGCATCCAGGCCATCACCAGTCATTCTGACCTATGTCTCCTCCCTGGACTCCAATGACTCTAGAAGAGAAAGTGAGACTGATGACTTTGCCCAACTCTGTCTCACTTAATCCAATTCACTTACAAGTCAAGACTTCACCCTCCTGATGTCATTGATCCTTTCTAGAGTGAAGGACGAACAACAACAACAAAACCCAGCACTTTGTCTACCACACCACATATATTATAAAATCCTGAAACTCCATGGTACTTTATAATTTAACAAGGACTTCCTTTCTCACAATGATCTCATTTTATCCTCCCAACAACTCTGAGAATTAAGTGGGGTTCTCCCCATTTTACAAAGGAAAAAATAAGCTTCAGAATGTTACCTAAGTTCACACAGGTAGTGAGTAGCCAGCCAATCTTGAGTCTTTTCATTTTTAGATCAGGGCTCTTTCTCCTTTCCTGAGCTGGTTAATGCAGATGCAAATGGCTAAAATGAAGACCTGGGGCACTGGGTACCGACACAGACCAATAGGTATATTACGGATGCTCAATAAACACTTGCCAACTAAAACCTAGATGATGTCACTCAGGCAAGGAAAAGGCAAGTGGCAGGATAAGAGATTTATGAAGAATTATTATTATTTAGCTCTTGGTGATGGGTGAGCTTGCTGGCCTGAATATCAATAGGATTCCCAAAATACTTCCGTGCTATTTTTCCATTTTTCCTCCAAGAAAGAACTTCCTGACAGGCTGTGTTGAATGACTTTATTTTAGAAATAATATGTCAATATATTAAAATGACTGTCAGCAACTAACACACAAGACTGAATCCAGTTTAAAAAAGACAATTGAATTCAGTCAAATAACTGGGGTTTTTTTCTCTACGTGCTATCCGATAATGAGTTTGACTAAATTTTTCACTTTTCTGACCAGCTGGAATGGTCCAACTCATATAACGTAGTGCTTAAAGGGACCTCGGGTACTATTTATTACAACACTCTCATTTTTATAGGGAGTAAGTGACATCTAAAGAGGGGAAGATGTGTAATCTCAAGCACCCTATTTTCAAGAGATAGAGGGAGGAGGAAGGTTATACAATCATACAACTATATATTCAATTATTGCCACTGCTATAATTATTCCTGGCACCCAAGAAAAAGTCCATGCAGCTACTTCTGCAAGCTAGTGGAGGTGAAGTCAGTCCAAAGGTATTATTGAGAGGATAGCACCTCATTCTGGCAGATACTAAATGATGGCTTATGCGTCAAATATTCAGATCCAACTGTGGATCTGAATGTCAAAAGGAGCAGACACTAATAGAGAATCAGGCAAAGTCTGACCCAGAAGAGAGCAGAAATTCTGGCTTTGTGAGGTCCCTCAGGCTTAACTCTGGTCAGGTGACTCTCCTGTCCGAGCTTCAAGGTCTGTCCTTCTTCTTCTTTCTTCCTTCTCTTCGTCTTGTTTCTGGCTTTGGGACTTCCAAAGCTTGCCCTGCCCCAGGTACCTTCTCCCACCCCCTTTTCATCTTTCTTTGGTATGTTATGTTCTCTCATTAGAATGTAAGCTCTTTGAAGGCAGAGACTGTCTATCTTTTTGGTTGTATTCATATTCTATGAACTTAGCATGGTACCTGTAAGTACTATGTAAGTGAATACAGTAAGCGCTTGATAAATATTTATTCCTTCCTCTCTTTCTTATCTTTCTCTTCTCTCAAAGCCCAGTCCTACATGTTTTGCCTTCATCCTACAACAAAAGATAATCTCGACATTTCTATTGCCTCTGACATGTAAATAACTAACAAATCAGTAAGTATTTACTGCGAGATCCTATGTGCCCAGCCCTGTAGCAGGCACTAGAGATGATAGAGAAACAAAAAAAAAAGATTCAAATTCCATGCCCTCAATGAGTGTGAGGCATAAATATGAAAAGTTATATAACAAATAGCAGATTGAAATACCAATTGAAAGTCATATTAATAAGTGGCAGAAAAAAAGAAACTTGAGTCCAGACATTAGACCACTAAGGACTGGAGTGATCAGGGAAAACTTTTTGAATTAGAAAGGACTGAAATTGTGTCTTGAAGAAAGGGTAGAATTGCAAGTGGGGAAGCATACTAGCTGTTCAGCTGGCTCCTCCTTCCAAAAGTCAAGAGTGCTTAGCTAAGGGGAAAGCTGAGCTGCAGGTATGATCTAATATTTGGGGGAGGATTTGAAGGATGAAGATCTGACTAGGTGTACGGATCAGGCCAGCATTTTCCAGTAGTAATCCTGGACTTTACAAAATGTGCTCAAGACATTATTGAGAATGGGACTTTTATTCTAACTAGCACACACACACACACACACACACACACACACACACACACACACACACACACACACAAATACAGGCCCTAGAGTGTATGACCAATTCCCTTGTCCATTCTGAACAAACATCCTATGGTGTCCAGGCATCATTCATATGTAGTAAACAATGGAGATGTGTTTTTAATATACCATATATTTATACGGGGTAGATGATTTGATTCATTTATTCAGTCACCCTTATATGTGGACAATTTGGGGGCCATCAGATGGCCGAATGCCACAGCCAGGGCAGCAGACAGGGAAGGCAGTAGCAGACAAGAAATCCCAATAGGATGTCAGTGGAAGGAACAGAATTATCCTTCCTGGGGGCCCCCTGCTGCTTATGCCAAACTCTTGCCGATTTTGCTATTTAAAGGGGGCAAGTTCCAATTCATTCCTGTATCAATTCCGTATATCATTTACCTCAGCACTGATTGTATCATTTGCAAATTAGCATTAGGCAGCAATTTCTGGTTCAGTATAAAACTATTTAGAAATCTAACCAGGAAATTGAAAGATGTAGTAAAACACCAACATCAGGGCGGAACTTAATTCACTTCCTTATCTTCTTGTTACATATTGACGTATTTCAGGCAATTCGAAAACATCTAACTTGTCTTCCATGTGTGCAAATCAGATTATTGACAATGAAAGCAATTTCACAGGTTATTTAAATGCTAGAGTAATATCGTGGTAGGATCTGTTTTTTGACTTACATTTGCCAAGATGTTTGGCTTTTGTTTGCCAGGAATAGAGGTGCTTCCTCTTTAATCCAAGAGATTTCAGCCTGATTTCAGCAGCAGTCTTCATATCATGGCTGCCCAAGCACCTAGCAGGCCTTGCTCTGGCTACATTGTTCCTTGACAGCTTCATTCTTGGATATCTAGCCCTGGGCCACCTGTCGGGGTTTCCTATTTGACCCAGATGTAGGAGGCGGGAGCAAGTGTTTATCCCTAGTAGGAAGATCTCTGAGAAGATATCTGTTCACTGCCTTCCATGTTTGACCCAAGGTACCCTCCACCACTTCTACCAGCTCTTTCTCAGGAGGCTTATGAGGAAGTGTCTTTAAAACACTTAAAGTCCATTCAAGTTCTATTCTTATGTGCCCAAATTGCCATCCTTAGTGCACATCCATTTGCATCAGTTCTCTACCCTCCTTTAAGCATCACGTTTCAAAACGGCATGATTACTCTGAATGCTGGCTGTCTTAGTCACTCCCTTGTTCCTTTTTTCTGGCTCATATCCCAATAGCCCTCAGAGAGGGGTACATGCTCTCTTCCCTTAATCATCACAGTTCCATATTTTACCCTTCCAGCTGAGTCCTTTATTGCCTCAATCCTATTTCTAAAGCAGGCCTCCTCTGCAGATGTCCTACACATTTAATTCCCAGAGTGTATACCCTATTGCTCTCCTAGTTCCTCTTTTTGCTTTTACTTTTTGCTTTTTTTGGAGGGGGGAAGTCAGGGCATTTGGAGTTAAGTGACTTGGCCAAGGTCACACGGCTAGTAAGTGTTAAGTGTCTGAGGTCAGATTTGAACTCAGGTCCTCCAGACTCCAGGACCCATGCCCTATTCATTGCGCCACCTAGCTGTCCTTGTTCTTCTTTTTTTAAAAGTCCAGTACCATCCACCCCTCACCCTCCACCCTGAGTCTCAAAAATTTCTGGAATATTCACATACTTATTCTTAACTTCTCTCTGTGTCAAGGGGAGTTGTGTGTATGGGTGTGTGTATGTATGTATACATATATGTGTGGATATGTATATATGTATATGTGTGTATATGTGTTTTTATTTTCCACATATATCTTCTTCTTGTCTACCTTAACACTCTAGAAATGGGCAATGTCTTCGGCTAGTCTTTTCCCCTGTTAAGCAAAGCTGGCAGGTGGAAGTCCACCTTCTTGGACATTTCTTATTCTGGAAAGCTCAGCAGGTTTTCACCTCATTCCCCCATCTTTGTCCTTCAGATTCAGCACTGGCCAGAAGCCCCTCCCTCCTTATCACTGCACCAGCTGGCTTGGCTTTTGACATCCTGCTACTTTGCTCCTCTTGAGCTCTCTCTTACTCTCCAAGAGACATTTTGCTTTTCTTTTCCAAAGGTAATGACCCCTCCCACCAGGATTCCAAGTGTGGAAGATGAAACCTCCGATTTCTCTCCCCCCTCTCAACTCTCACTCCCCTTCCTTAATAAAATTATAACATAAAACCATCACTCCAAACTGCTCTGAGTTTGCCCTTCCCAGCCCCCATCACTGGGAGGCAAATACTCTAGCTGTTTTTCAATTCTATTGGTCTAACTGTTCCATAAGGCAATAAAAAAAGAGAGAGAGAGAGAGAGAGAGGGAGATTGTGTATCCAGTTGGCAGTATCCAGAAATAACATGTATAAAAAAACGGAATTAAGAACAGTTTGATGAGCTGGACTCTGTTACAGAGACAGCCTCCATATATTCTGTGGTTTTTAATTTCTTCTCAACTTCTTCCAATCTCTTTCTCCTATTCCAGGTTGAATCATCATATCATCTAAAATATGCCCCGTGGGTATAGTATAGGTCACCCAGACACTTATGGGCTCCGTGAGGAAATGCAGATGTGACCTGTAAGTGGGATAGTTAAAGGCATTTTCTTTTGTCTTTGGGTTCTAAGCCAGTTCGGAGGGTTTAGGATTGAAGGGATTTGTGACAGACCATTATGTGGACTCCTATCGCACTTCAACTGATAAAATTACCAACTTTATCCTAGGTTGCTTTATGATGGCAAATTCATTGTGATGATTGTCCATGTCATTATTAGAGAAGCTACCAAATTCCCAATCTGGCCAGAACTTTGAGTCATGGCCAAGACCCACCTGGGCCTTGATCCCAGGCTATTGGTCACGGAGGATCCCACTTACAAAAACTCCATGTGGGCATCCAGTTAGACCCTAAGGAATTTGTTCCCAGTGGTCTGTCTCTAACTCACTATTTAACCATGGCCAAGTGTCTTTTTTCCCTTGGACTTCCATTTCTTCATTTCTAAAATGAAAGGCTTGGAAGATGAGGAAATTTCTGATGGCACTTCTAGCTCAAAAAATGTTCTGATTCGGTGAATGGTTCTGTGGCTTTCTCCCCTCTTAGATTGCTTCTCTCATAAGAATTATTTAAAAGACACAACGATTCACAGAATCAATCTCAGAGCTGGAAACAAATTCATAAGCCATGTAGTCAAACTCACTACGCCCAAGAAAGAACCCTGACTATAACATAACCTGACAAGAGATCATTCCATCTCTGCTTGAAATCAGCAACCCCACACCCACCCCTGCCGGAGCTAAAACTGTCCATACTGACTAACTGAGCCAACCCTGTGAACCCTTTACCTCAGTTTCTGGACCAATTTGGGGAAAGGCAAAGTTGTCACCTTCAAGTTCAAGAATCCCCCCTCCCCAAATAGTCCATTTCCCTAAACTAACTCATTATGGATTTCTCAATCATGGATTTATCTAGTTCCCTAATATTTCCAATCAGCGAAACAAACAAACAAACAAACAAAAACAATTTACTGGGAGAAATGAGATCCAAATGTTAACTTCTCACTTGGCCTTCAAAGGCATCAATGTACATCTTTCTTCTATTTCTCCTTGCAATGGGGCCTTCTTTCCTTCTCAAACATCAACCCCTTTCCCCCCAACTCCTCCCTACTTCTGCCACATTCTCTTTAAATACCTTCCTTAACCAGCTCCTCTCCCAGCTAAGCTGAATTTCATTCCCTTCATCATATCATAGAACATTAGATACACAAAGGGTATCAAAAGTCATCTAATAGAACCTTTTCATTTTACAGTTGGGGAAACTGAGCATTAGAGGAGGGAAGGGACTTGGGCAGGGTCTCATAATCAGAGCTATCTCCCAGTTCAGTATTCTCTCTATTGGTATGCCTATTGTGAGTCCTGTCCTGTGTAGGGACTGGGAGAGGAGCAGAAGAGAGGTGGAGAGAGAGAGAAGGGGTAGGGGGTTTGGGAGGAAGATAATGAATCCTTCTTGGTTCTTAGAATTTGCCTTCCTTCTTCCCACCACCTCATTTGGGTTTCATTCCTCCATCTGTTCTTTATTACCAGGTGCACTCTCTCTCTCTCTCTCTCTCTCTCTCTCTCTCTCTCTCTCTCTCTCTCTCTCTCTCCCTCTCTCTCCCTCTCTTTCTCTCTCTCCCTCTCTTTCTCTCTCTCCCCTCCTTCCCTCTCTCCCTCTCTCTCTTTCTCCCCCCTCCCTTTCCCTATCTCCCTCTCTCTCTCTTTCTCTCCATCCCTCTCTCTTTCCTAGTGAATCTTTCCCTTGCATTAAGTGTTTTCCTCTTCCTCTCCTTTCACTTTATCTTGTTCAGAACCACATTTCCACTTCACTTCCCAGTCATTTTAACAACAACAATAGTATAGTACTTCCAATATGCTAGACACTGTGGTAAGGACTTTCCAAATATCATCTCATTTGATCCTTACAACAACCCTGGGAAGTTGATAGATACTGTTATTGTCCCAATTTTACAGATAAGGAAATTGAGGCAAACAGATTATGAGACTTGCTAAGGGTCATACAACTAGTAAGTATTGTGATCCAATTTGAATTCAGGTCTCCCTGACTCCAGGGCCCAGAATTCTATTCGTTGTGCCACCTACTTACCTCCACTTGTTCTACTTGCCCTCCGTTCATCTCCCTCATTTCCCTCCATGAGATCCTAGACTCTGTCCCTGAAACCTTGGGCTCTAATTGATGAGATTTTGCCTAATCTTGACTGGATCCAGGTCTTCACATGTCTTCTCAATCATTTCTAAACCATACCTATGTTCATGTGTCACCTCTCCTTCTATTTCTCTCTAATGCATTTTCTCCCCATTATAATGTAAGCTGTTTGAGGGCAGCCATTTGTTTTCCTTAATAGGTTTTTATTCTCAGTGATGAGCACAGTAACTGGTCTGTAGTAAGTGCTGAAGACTTTTCATTCATTCTCCTTGCAATTGCAACAATTTTGATGATGGAATAGAATCTTAGAATCGTGAGCTAGAGGAGATCACAAACATCAGTTAGTCCCCTAATCTTCTCATTTACAGATTGGTAAACTGAGGCCCAGAGAAAGAAAGTCACTTACTCATGCTTAAGCAGTGAGTCATGATATACTATCAGGAGCAGATTCAGATGATAATAATTAGTAAAAGTATTTTGTGAGGAGGTAGGAAAATGTCATTCCCTGGTTTTACAGATTATAAAAAGATTCAGGGCAGGCCAAGTGACTTTTGTGTAGTAACTTGAACAAGGGTCAGAGAAGCCATGGCTTGCTTGAATCTATATCTTCTGATTACAAATCCAATGGACTTTCCACTATATCATGTTTTTTTCAAATCTATATCTCAATGAAGATTGGAGAAAGGAGACACTATTTCTACATTTTACTAGTGGAGCAACTGAGGCATAAAAAGGGGACTGAAGACCTCTCAGGTTTGTGGTACTATTAAGATGAGAACCCCTGACCCTCCTACAGGATTTGGCAGCCTCAATTAGCAAACGGTCTGAGGGCAGTGGCCAGCATTTCATCTTGTAATGAACTACACTGTGGGTGAGTAATCACTGATCCCACAGAGCCTGTTTTGCTCACACAGCCCTCCCCACCAGCCCAGGGTTCATTATTTCACAGAGTTGTTTAGGAAACAAATGAGAAGCACTGTATCAGAAATAATCACTGGGTCCTTGGTTCCCTTTGTGGCTTAGCCTTGGAATTTGAACCTTAGGTACGTGGGTTGAGAGGAAGAATATGCTATCTGGCCATTTCAAATTGGCTGCTTCTTGATGTTCTCTGTGTGCATTCCTCCCAGAAAGCTGGGCACACCCCAAAATATATTCTTTAACCTCCCCAGTTATTCCTTTGCCCATACCCTCCCCACTAGACAAACTGGACTGCTAGCTTCTCCTTCAACAAGTCCTACTCCAAGGATTTAATTCTTCCTTCATCTCCATAACTGGGAGTCCTCCCCATCCTTCAAAGCCTAGTTCAAAGCCTGTTTCTAAACTCCATGAGAAAATGAGAATAAATGATCCCCAAGGTCCCTCCCATCTCCAAATCCATTAGGGGATGATGATGACGATGATGATGATGACAATGATGATGATGATGATGATGATGATGATGATGGCGATGATGACAACAACGACGATGATGATGATGATGACAATGATGATGATGATAATGATGATGATGACAATGATGATGATGATGATGATGACGACGACGATGATGATGATGACAACGATGAAGATGATGATGATGATGATGACGATGATGATGTGGTTGATAGCTCACGTTTGTATGGAGCTTTAAGGTTCATAAATCAAGTTCTGCACAACATCCATGACATAGTGGATAGAATATTGGACTTAGAGTTGGGAAGATCTGGATTCAAATTCTGCCTCAGATATTTGCTAGCTATGTAACACCTGGTAAGGCGCTGTATCTCTCTGGGTCTCCCTTTCTCCAAATGAGAGGGTTGCACTAGAAGGCCTCTAAGGTACTTTCCAGCTCCAGATCAGTCTGTGAGATAGGTCCTGCCTTTTGTATTGTAAGTATTATTGAACTTATTTTACAAATAAGGAAACTGAGGCTCAAAGAAGCTATGTGACTTGCCCAGAATTATTCTCCTGTATCTCTGAAGTGATTTTCCATTTCTCTGAATGATTATAACCCTTTTTTTGACCTATGAACTTGCCATATTATAACTGATATCATCATTCTTTGAGTACATGCCTTCTCCATCCACACTAGACTGTGGACTCCATAGGGACAAGAGCCTTATCTTCTTATTCATTTATGTGTGCTGCTAAAAGTAGAGAAATTTCCTGCGCCATAACTGTTTGCAAATGAATTGATAACATGGAATTGAATTGTTTTCTCTAGATGTGTCCAAAAGGTCACTAAACCTAATGAATGACTTAGCTATTCACTGAGTAGTCCCTCAGAACCATCCTCCCAGAGATGGAAACATGTGAGAGCCAAACAAAGACATACCACCTTGTTGTGAGAGAAAATAGGGGGATTCATTTAGGAGTCAAGAAGGAACTAAATTCCTAAGACCCAGTTTCTTCCTTCTCCTATTATGTCCTCCAGTATTCTCCACCTTGTTGTCTATGACCCAAGACCCAAAAGAGCAGGAACTTAGAACAAAAGCCTTTCAGTATATCACCACATGTAGCAACCCAATCAACCTAACAATAAGCATTTATTAGGCACCTACATGGGCCATGCCCTGTGCTAAGCAAGGGGGATGGAAGGACAACAATGAAAAACAATCCTTGGCCTCATGGAATT
>CM053581.1:246351771-246416771 GCA_028627135.1 Pseudochirops cupreus | reverse complement strand
TATAAAAGAACAAGGTCCAGAGAGTTCAGATCTTGGCCAAGAGGAGAATATAGGCTTGAATTTAAGGAATGAATATGACTGGCCTGAGAATCCCCCTTAACATGGAGTTTCCTGGAGGAAACAACTAATCAGAGGAAGGGGCTGCTGGAGCAGAGAAATATTCTATGAGAAAATGGAAATTTATCCCTAACAAACTGATGGGGGAGATATTTTTGGTAAGCATAATTGTCTGCAACTCTCAAAGCATGCCATTCTCCTTCCTCTTTGGAATATTACCGGATTGCGTAGTAGTTATCTTACAAGGCCTTCTATGTTTAGTTTTTTCCATTCCAGAATTAGAATATTGCCCCTCTGGGGTTAGGATTTGGGGGAGAAATGCTCTTTAATTTTGTTCCTTTTCTGCCCTTCCCTTTAAAAAGCCTTTAAATTCTTTTGTGCAATAACAGTGGGTAAAATGAGGGATTCAGAGAAATGTAGGAAGATTTGCATCAACTGATTCAGAGTGACATAGGTAGAAGCAAGAGATCAATAGTTATAATTGCTACAATAATGCAAATGGAGATAAAAACTTGAGTTCTGGCAGCAGAATTCAAAATAATCGTAATGACCCCCACCTACTCCCAAAATATTGGTGATAGAACACTCTTCCCTCCTCTTAATGGATAGGTGGAAGAATATAGACATGATAGAGAATGCTGTATAGCAAGCACAGTCATTATGTTTCACTTCTTCCTTGTTAAAAGGGAAAGATCCATGGGAGAGGAGTGTGTGTGTTAAAAAATGACTATAAAAATGAAAAGACATCAAGAAATGGTTTTTAAATGGCTTTTAAAAAAGCAATGGCACTCTTCTGTTCATTAGAACCATGGTGACTGGGACTTGATGAAATACAGTTAGGCAGCTATGTGGCAGAGTAGATGGAGCACTGAACTTAGAGTTGGAAAGATCTGAGTTCAAACCCAACTTCAGAGATTGACTGTGTGACCTTGGGGAAGTCTTTTCTATCTATTTGCCTCAGTTTCATCATCTGTAAAATGAAGATAATAATAGCACCTACTTCCCAGGGTTGCAAATGAAATATTTATAAAGTACTTAGCTCTGTGCCTGGCACATAGTGAGCACTATATAATTATTAGATATTATTGTTAGTTTACTGGGGAAGGAAATGGCAAACCACTCCAGTATCTTTGGAAGAAAACCCTCTGTCCATAGGGTCACAAACAATGGGACCTGACTAACAACAACAAATAATTACTTTGGAAACATGATGCAGGTAGAACCAGCCTCAATGTCACTGGATGATAGAGTAAATAGCTTCAATCTGGACCAGATTTTCAGTGGAATCTTGTCTCCCACCCTTGCGTCTGCCATTTCAGTTAATCAGATGCAGCATAAGAAGTGTCACACCTTGATTTTGATCGTTTACCAAGATGACAAAGATCCTCCAACCGTCTGCTCTTTATTTCCAATTAAGCTGCCCAGTCTTTCTTTTTCTTTCATTCTTATTCAGACAGTTATGAAATGTTGATCTAGAGCCAGTAAAAGCAAATCCTTCTAAGTGTCTGAGGTTGAACCAGGGAAGAAAGTGAAACTGATCCAACTGAGAGGGGAAGAAAGTGTAGTTGTTTTGCTCCTCAGGACAGTGGCCTGACTTTGGCATGGACAAAGAGGATGATACCAAGCCTGAAGGGCAACTCTGTTTTTCTGTGTTGTTATTGTTCAGTCGTTTTCAGTCATATCCACCTTTTCTTGATCCTTTGGGATTTTCTGGGCTAAGATATTGAAGTACTTTGCTGTTTCCTTCTCCAGCTCATTTTACAGATAAGGAAACAGGGTTTAGTGACTTGCCCAGGGTCACACAGCTTATAAGTGTTTGAGGCTAGATTTGAACTGAGGAAAATAAGTCTTCTTAATTCCAGGCCCATCATTCTATCTGTTGCACCACCTAGCTGCCCCAAAACTTGATTTCTAAGTGGGATCATCTCTGCAGGATGTGTCAGAATTGAGTATGAGAATTTGTCACAAGGATTCAGACTCAACAAACATTATTTTCTTACTGTGTGCAAGATGAGAAGCACTTGCTATGGTGGCTTCATGCCTCACCATTTATTAATTGTGCAACTATGGGCAAGTCACTCAATGTTTCAGTGCCCCAAGGAACTCTCCCTGTCCCTGTCCCTGTTCCTCCCTCCCTCTCTCTTTTTCCCTCTCTCTCCCTCTCTTTCTCTCTCTCTCTCTCTCTCCCTCTCTCTTTGTCTCTCTCTCTCTCTCTCTCTACAATAAAGCTCAGATCCTATATCTGGAGCTGGACCTTGTAGATCATCTAGCGAACCAGGTGATGGGGAATCTGCAACCTCCAGGCTACATGTGGCCTTTTAGTTCCTTGGTCCTAGTTTTGAGTCCAAGTTGGACATTTTTTGTGAAGCTTGGATTCAGCTAAAGGGCTGCACTTGAAGACCTAGAGGACCACATGTGGCCTTGAGGTCAAAGGTTTCCCACCCCTGAATCCTGCCATTTTAAAAATGAGGAACTGAGGTCCAGGGAGCTTGTGACTTGTCCAAGGTCACAGGGGTAATAAAATTTAGACAGAGGAGCTGAACTCAGGTCTGCTGACCAATATTCTTTCCACTGTACCATGTTGTTAGAGGTTTAGCCGC
Organism: Pseudochirops cupreus; assembly: GCA_028627135.1. NCBI lineage: Eukaryota > Metazoa > Chordata > Mammalia > Diprotodontia > Pseudocheiridae > Pseudochirops > Pseudochirops cupreus. Next base: position 246,414,114 of record CM053581.1, on the reverse strand, counting down.
ACTGGAGATAGTTTTCATACCAAGAATTTTCCAAGCCCCTGAAATTGGATCTGGATTTATTCCTCCCCAAAAATATACATAGCATGGTACTTGGTGATAGGGATACAACCATGAATATAATCCAAACCCTTCTCCCAAGAAGCTTACAATCTAATGGTGGAAAGCATGAGTACATAAATAACTATGGATGAAGGGTGGCTAGGTGGTGCTGTGAATAAAGCACTGGCCCTGGAGTCAGAAGGACCTGAGTTCAGATCCGGCCTCAGACACTTAACACAAAGACTAGCCATGTGACCTTGGGCAAGTCATTTAACCCCAATTGGCCTACCTCCCTCCAAAAAAAAAAAGAGTAAAAAAAATAACTATGGATGAATATATAATTTACTAAATTATAGTATGCACACAAGGGTGAAATAAGTGTAAAGGAGATAACCAGATAAATATTATGAGAACTATGTTAAAAGAGATCATTTCCATTTCAGAATGGGGGTTGTGGTAGGGGATATCAGGAAATGTTTTGTGGAGGGTATGGTATCCAATTGAACCTTGTAGTAAGGAGAGGACTTCAATAGATGTAAATAGAGGAAAGAATCTGTTCCAGTCATGAAGGTATTTGTGAGGAAAACCACAAGGACCAAAGACGTCAGGAGAGTGGGTAGTACAATAAATCAGTTATAATGTGTTCAATTATATAAAATGTTGAAGAAGAGGTTCCTAGTCATTTGTGAAGGAGCCAGAATGCCAGAATCATGAGTTCATACCCTATTTGGTGGACTGGTGAAAGTTTGGGCTAGGGGAGTGATACTAGTGAAATGCAAGCCATACCTTAGGAAGACAATTGGCTAGAGATATTGAGGATAGATTTAAAAATTTATGAATGGGAGTCAGGAGACTAGTCAGGAGTTATGATCACATTAGATGAGGCCAATTTTGCCCCCCTCAGCTAGTTCAGGTATCTGTGGGAAAGAAGTGCTAACTTCCATGATGATGGTGATTTTTCTTTGATTTCAGCTCAATCATCGCCACCATCATGATCAGTAACAGCCCCTGCATTCAGGTTTTCTTGCCTATTAGCTCTCTTGATCCTCAGAAAGACTCATCATTAGATGGAAAATTAGTCCCAGAAATGAATGTTCAGGAATGTCAGTTCCCAAGCCTTCCACCTTGGTGTAGAATGGAGATCCCTGGGAGACAATGCTCTGGAATTCAAGTCAATCAACAAGAACTTACTAAGTACCTAATAACTGCAAGGCATTGTAGGTATTGGTATTATAAACACAACATTGTAATACTGCTGCCCTTGAGAAGCTTCCATCATACAAGGGGGATGCAAAGTAAGAAGTAAATACAAGATACAAGTAAATACAAGAAGATAAATACAAGTAGGGTGGAGTAAGAAATTAGAGAAACTAGGTTCAGGACTCAGGAAGACCTGAGTTCAAATCACACTTCTAACAGGTATTGGTCATGTGACACTGGGCAAGGTACTCAGAAATTTAGGGTTGCCAGATATTCCTCTAAGACTGAGAACAGTTCATTGTTAAGGGAAATGAATTTTTTTTACTAAAGGAATCATGGGTTCAGAACCCACAGAAAAACACAAAGGTACTTTGCAGTACTAGGGGAGACCATAAACTAGGGCCCCCAACAGTTAAAGGTGAGGAGAGAGAGAATTCCAAGCACGGGGGCCAGCTTATGCAAAAGCAAGGGGCACAAGATGGAAGAGATGCTTGTACTGCAATCAGGAAGAGAACGGGGCATTCTCGGTGCCATTGCTCTTGGGAGGAAGGATGAAGCATGCTGTATATAGTAAAAAGACAGTATGGAGGAGTTGTGGGAAGAGTGCTAGATCGGGAATCAGGACAGACCTGGGTTCAAATCCTCCCTCTGACACTTGCCACCTGTGTTCTGGGTGATTTACTTCATTTCTCTGAATTTTTGTTTTGTCATCTGTAAAATGGAGGTAATGATATCTGTAGTACCTACTTCAGACAGTGGTCATGGGAGTCAAATGAGAAAATCAGTTAACAAGTATTTATTAAATACCTCCAGAGCCATCCCAGTGCTAGGCACAAGGCATATAAAGAGAAAAAATGCAAGAGTCCCTGACCTCAAGGAAATTATATTCTAGTAGGAGTAAAACAATTTAAGGGAAGCATATCCAGGTAAAGGTGTTTGATGTGGGGAGGTCAAGGGGATGATGAATAGAGCCATCAGAGAGTCAAATAGCATGGCCTTTCCACAACTGATAATAAGATTTGTTTGATTCTGTTGCCCAGCAAGAGGTGAAAGTAGGGGAGGAGTAGTGGAGCAGATGTTAAGGAGATTGTGGGGTTGAACATCAAGGAGGATGCCAACCCTGGTCTTCAGTCCGGTGCTATCTAACACATAGGTATTGAGTCATGTATGTTTGAGGCTACTATCTTACCAGGAAGGACAAGAATGTCTCCAGAGCATCCTGTGATCCACTGGGAACAGCAATAGAAGAAAGAGTAAAGAAATGGTCAGGGTGGATGATTGGAAGAAATGTGAAATATATACATACGAGGATATATACAAATATTGATATATATACTTATGTATACACATGTATGCATGTATATATCTGTATATGTTTGCATAAAAGTATATATGCCTATGAAAAGCTTATTGAAATATATATAGACATGTACATAGGTGTACATGCACATAAGTATATCATTATATATCTTCCTATTCACCTACCTGCATCTACACAAATCTACATATATGTGTAGATATCTGTGTATATCAGTAAATATTTACATGTGTAATGTAATGTGTGTTTATGTATGTAACAGGGTAATTTTAAGGAGAAGGCACTAATATCTGGAAGGATATGTGTGTAAATGTACATGTATATTCATATATATATATATATATATATATTTTTGGAGAAGAGATCACCAGCATCTCGAAAGGTCAGTTAAGACTTTGTATAAATTGTGGTGCTTGAGCTAAGTTTTGAAGGAAAACAGGGAATTCCAAAAGGCAGGAGAGTGGAGTGTGTTCCAGGCATGGGGGATTGCCTTTCTAAAGACATGAAGATAGGACATGAGGTTTGAGGAACAGGAATTAGGTCAATTAGGCTGGATCATTGAACTAGGAAAGGGAAATAAAGGTAGACTGGAGCCAGTTAGAGAAGGACTTGAAATGCCAAATAGGGATGAATAAGATGCCATTAGAGTTTGAGAAGAGTAGCAATACAGTTAAACCTATGCTTTCACAAACATTGCATTGGCGGTGATGTTCAGGTGTTCTAAGGTGCTTTGTAAACCTTAAATAGCCTCATAAATGTCAACTGTCTTTAGGCAATAAGTCAAATAAGATCACAACTAATGGAATCCTTAATATGTATATTTTAATTAAACCTTCCAGAGCTAACATTCAAAAATAGTTGCAAATTCTTATGGCACAGGTTGACTCTATGAAGAAATGGTCATTTTTCAGCTTTGACCTAAGGACTTTTCCAATCATACACCTAGCCTCCCATCATGCATCTTTCTGCCTTTCCCAATAATGTAGCTGTGGCAAGTGGAGAACCCTGCTATTTTCCCCTATCCAACTGGAGCCACATTTCTGCACATCTGGCCCTTTAAAGAGCAAAGTTCTCCACTCGGGACTGGATTGCTGGGCTGGGTTGGGGACTGCAGCTTTGTTCCTACATATTATCTATTCATCTGTCCTGGGAACCTCCACTGTGGTCACTGGAAGTTCCACATATGGAGCAGCCATCACATCCACGGGCTGTTGCAATCTGTCGTGAGGATACAACGGGATTTGGAATGTGGATTAGTGAGAAATGGATGTGTGCCCCCGGCCCAGTCATTAACACCCTGTGAGTGCTCTCTGCCAGCTGGACAATTTTTTTTTTTTTGGTTTTCCAGACTAAGCTCTATGCTCAGTTTCCCTGCATGCCTCCTACTGTTACATAAACTGATGTCTGGAGGAGTAGTCTGAGCAGAGCCTGAATGAACATTCAGTCCTTTGTCTATAGCATCTCTGGAAGGTCAGTGTCCAGTTGAGTAAGACTGCAAAAGCAGTATTGCTCCTATGAGATAAAATCTTTTCAAAGGATCTAGATTTGTTAGACCCACCCTATTTTGGATAGGAGAGTATGAGAAAAAATAAGGGGAAAAGAAGATTTCATGGTTGTTTTTGTCTTTTTTGTGTGTTTGAAATAGGCTGCTCCCTGAAGCAGTGCTTTCCCATTCTCTGCAAGTCTGTACTTCCACACCTTGGAATGCCTTGCTTTCCAGAATCTAGAGTAGTGTTTGATGGGAATCAATTCTGAGAAGGTTGTGGGGGCCATCTGGTGTCAGACTCAGACAGGTAGCTCTGAGAGATGAATTTGAGAGAAAAAAGGACAGAATGAAAGCAAGGAGTGGAATTCAGACCCACCTTTCAAGGGAAGATGCCACTTTTTTCCTCAACAGGAAAAACAGTCAATGGAGGTTGGGAGTAAAGGGGAACTTAAATCTTATAGGAAAGAAAACAGGGAAAAAATGTTGTTTCTAGAAGAAAGGATGAGACAAAAACACTGTTAATGGAAAGCCTAGGTGAACAGCCCCCTAGTCAGGCTGAGGCCCCTGAAGTGCATAATTAATTTTCCTACTTAGAAACCCTCAAAGAAATAGCTGCAGTCTCCCTGCACCAGCAGTCCAGGGCCTGAGACAACATGAGATGCTCAGTCTAAGTATGTCCTCACTGAGTCCTCAAAGCTCACTGAAACATATAGTCCCCTTCACTGGTTTTCCATGCAGAGCTGAAATAATTCATCAAATATTTGGAATGTGTAATTAAATATCTAATGCCAATTAGCAAATTACTAATGAAATAATCAGGGGCTTTTATGGTTTATAGTTTGGTTCTAATTTTAATTTTAAATGGTTATTGATTCTAAATAGAGTAGGATGTGAGTCACAAAAAAATTAGGTGTATATATATGAAAATGAGAAAGAGAATGAAGGTTACAGTGTGGTAGTCACACATGGCCCGTCTTCATCATCTTAATGTATAGGCAATAGATGCAGAGGGAGCAATGATGGAGTAATATGTCATGCGTCCCTTGCCAATCACTGATAATGTAATCCGGCAAAGAGACAAGACAGCTTTCACCAAGGAATGGCTGGGGTTGTCAGTGTATGCCTCCCACTATTAGGTTTTATAGGTCATCTCTTTAGGCTCTCTCCCATCTTGAGGACGGAGCACAGTGCCACATACCAGGACATTCTAGGATGGAGTTTAAATGCTACAGCCCAGCGCAAGAACCCCGGCATGAATTACCTGTGGGGAAAAAAATGCTACCATATGGAAAATACAATAGGTAAGGTGTTTTAATTTAGAGAGAAGGAGATCTTTTAAGAATAATTTTGGCCAGCAGTACAATAAAATTTCATTCATGTGAACCTTGAAAATTTAGGAGTTTGAGATCAGTAGAACTGAGCTGATATTTACTTTGTTCTATTTGTGGTGGGGAGGAAGGATTTCTTAGCAAATTAATAGTGCAAACATGACTAAGACTACAGGGGAGTATTTAATGCACTTGGCAAAATGGGCTATTTTCTACACTCTCATACACTTTAGAAGAGGCTGTTTGCTTGAAAATGATGTGTATGCTAATTATAATCATTTTGATCTATTCCTTAAAGTAGGTCCCTTTATTTGTCAATACTTCGTTAGCGTTTAGTTCAAGTGACTGCATTTCTCCTTGAAAAGAAACAAACTTCATTTCTTTGATAAAAATATATCCTTCTACAATTTGAGCTTTTTGCTACTCTACTCTCATTCTCACCTATGTCCTGTGTGACTGTGGCCCAGTTGCTTAACCTCTCTGGGCCTATTTTCTCATCTTTAAAATGATTGAACAAAATTATTTCTTCCAGTTCTAAATATGATGACCCTATAATCTTGCCCAAGCAGTCTTCTTCAAACAAGGTTTATTTCTGCTCAGAAAACTGAAACTGGTAGCTTATACATCAATGCTCCAACCCTCACAGTGTATCCCAAAGATTTCATCTCTTTATATTTTTTAAATTAAATTTATTTTATTTTATTGGTGTAGAAAGGTTGGGGTTCATGTCTCTGTCTATAGTGGAGAGTATGAGTGAACATTTCTGAACCCATGAAAATCCTAACAGAGTCTGCATTGCATTCCATTTGCAGGGGTGGGGAGGGAGGTGGTAGGATATGAACAAAACACATATTTACCAGGTACAGAATGAAAGTATGTGAAGTATAGCAGAGGCCAGTATCCATGCTTCTAAGGAATTATTGTAGAGTAGAATTAGAAAGAACTTTGTGCAATGAGGTTGATGCTTCCTAATGTTTACAGCATTTGGTCTTTTCATTGTATTATGTCTAAAGCCTCCAACTAGGCTCACCAGTTATACAGTAGAGAGAAGAGAGTGTAAGATTAACCATGGTAGGGCAAAGAGCGACAGACACGGACATGGAACTTATAGGACCATACCATGACAGTTAAGGAGAGTGGATTGAGGGCTCTTGCTGGGGCTGGGTGTTCCAACAAACCATGCCGCATCTGTCGTTATAGCCTGAGGGTTCTGCGAGAGTCAAAGGTGAATTGTAAAATGATAGATTTAGAGTCCAACCCCTCATTTTACAGATGAAATCATGGAAGCCCTGAGATGTTAAATGATTTGCCAAGGTCATTTAGATAGCAAGTGGCAGAATCAGGATTAAAACTAGGTCTAAATCAAAATTTGGTGCTTGTCTTCAATATACTACATATGCATTGCCTCTTCTGTTCCAATACCCTGGGTATCTCCTACCTAAACAGAAGCTAGAAAGGTGGATTTGGGTATGGGAACCATAGATGGTCCCCAGTCTTTAAGCCTCAGTGGAGAGGAATGAGCAGATGCCAGGCCTGGAATCAGGAAGAGCTGCGTTCAAATGTGACTTCAGATACTTACTGATATGTGACCCATGGCAAATCACTTAACCTTGTTTGCCTCAGCATCCTCATTGGTAAAATGAACTGGAAAAAGAAATGTCAAATCACTCCATTATTTCTGCCAAGAAAACCCCTAAAGAATCAAACATAGTTGGAAACTGACTAAAAAGAACAACAACCTGGGGAGGGAGGAGCATGAAGGCACCTTGCCTTTATGTCTCTGGGTCCAGAGGAATATTTTAAATAGTTCTATTGCCTTGTCTAAATCCAGCTAGTCTGGGACCTCTCCCACAGTGAAAGGAAGGTCTAGGGAGAGGGCAACAGGACCTGAAGACACCCATAGCATTAATGAGTTTGCCAGCCCTGAGATACAGGAGATAGGTATACTGCCATAAGCTCTTCCTTCCAGTTGTCATAAGTTCTCATCCTCTTCTGCTTCATAGTATCATAGGATCATGGTCTTAGAGCTGACAGGACCTTAGTGTCTACCAAGTCTGATGGACTTATTTTACAAATGAAGAAACTGAGACCCAGAGAGTGATGTGTCTTTCCCATGGCCATACCACTCGTACTGGTTCTTGCTCTATTGCTAGTCCTCTCTAAAGAATGGGAGAAAGAAATGGTCCCCAAGACTCACTAATGGAGTACAGAAGGAGGGATGAGCTTGTGTTACTCAATGGAGATTTTCCCTTCTGTCAGTACCTCTTTTTGACACACATAGCACTGTGTATGAAGGAAGGGGGAGGGGAAGATGGGGAAGGGTCATTGAGGTCACTTGGATACCCAATTTCTTAGCTTGGGTCTGAGAATAGGAAAGTACTAGCTTTTGCTCTCACTACCTTCATACATTAGTAGAAAATTCCTCTTCTTAGCCACTCTATGTCTAGAGTCTAGCCTTACCCTCTAACAGAATTTGCCTGGGGTTGCATATGCTTGTGAACAGAAATGATGATATTGATGGAGAGAGGAACAATTCTTCTCTTATATCTGCTATGATGGGTTTCCTGGAAGGACCACACACATTCTCATTAGCACTTAGCAAGCTAGAATAATTGGTTAAAATAGGAAGCTATCTTTATATAGCTCTTCTTCCTTTCAAAGGCAACTCCTAGAAAAAGCCATCTACTCTTTTCTTTGACTGTCTCTCCTTCCACTCATTTCTCAAATCCACCTAATCTGAGCTTTCAGCCTTATCACTAAATTGAAATTGCTCTGTCAAATTAATAATGATTAAGTCAGAGATACTAGCCTAGTGAATGTCACACAGTAGACACTTAATAAGTGCTTGTTGAATGGAACCAAATAGCATTTTCTCAGTCCTCATCCTTCTTGACCTCTCTGTATTGACAGGGACCACCTCCTCCTATATATTCTCTCCATCCTCAGTTTTTGAGACCCTGATATTTTTTTTGCTTCTCTTCTTAACTGGCCAAACTCCTTCTCAGTATCCATTCCTGACTCATCCATATCCTATCCCATGAATATGGGTGTCCTCCAAGGACTGGTCCTCTCTTTTCTTTTAATACCCTCTCTCATTTATCTTACTAGCTACCATGGATTCAGTCTTTATCATCTCTACAGATTACTCTTCTGTGTATGTGTGGGCGTGAATACCTGCAGATACATGTGCGCATGTATGTATATGTATGTGCATGTGTACATGTGAGAATCGAGAGCCATATTCCTATATCACCAATTGACTTTTGGAAATCTCCACATATGTGTTCCATTGATACTTTAAACTCAAAATGTACAAAACAGGACTCAATACTGCCTCTCCCTAAATTCTTTTTTTCTGTTGAGGGTAGTACCATTCTTTCAGTCATTTAGATTCATACCTTTAGAGTTATCCTTTTCCCTTCCCTATCCTTCAACAGTTTGTAATTCTGTAGAATCTCCATGACGTCTTGTGTATGTCTTCTTTCTACCCCTCTGAGAGCCACCCTACTCCAGGCCGTCATTGTCTCACATTAAAATTAGTTTCCTAATTATATTCCCAGCTGTCAGTCTCTCCTCCCTCCAAGTCATCGTTCTCACAGCTTCCAAAATAACCTTCCTAAAGCACAAGTCTGGCTAAGTCTTTCCCTCACTTGAGAACCTTCTGTGGTTACCTATTTTCTCTTGGATAAAATACAAAATCTTCAGTTTAGCATTTGAAGTACTTCACATTTTGGCTCTATTCTATTTCTTCTGTGCAATCCATCCCCCTCCCCCATAATGGCTGCCAAATTGATATTCCTAAAACATAGATCTGACCATGTAACCCTCTCCCTCCACCCAAAAAGCTTCAATGGCTCCCTATTGCCTCAAATACACACTCCTTATTCTGGTGCTTATAGCATTCCATAATCTCCTTGTTTCCTTTTTAATATTATTCCATAGTATCCCCCCTCACACACACTATTCTTCTCAGTCAAACTGGCCTACTTACAATTTTCTGTATAAGACGTTTCATCTCCTATCTTTATACAAGTGGTCTTAAGTATTTGGAATATATTTTCTCCTCATCTTAACTTCTAATACCTTAACTTCTTTCAAAGGACAACTTTGGTGCCACATGCTACGTGATGATTTTCCTCATCTCTTCCTCCTCTAAACTAATATTATTTCCTTCTCAAAAGTAAATTGCATTATATTAAATCTATTTTTTTCACTGATTTGTGTGTGTTGTAACTGCCCAATATACTATAAATTTCTTAAGGATGGAGATCATTTAATTTGACTTTATATGCCCAAGAACTAGCAGAAGGCTTTGTATGTTATTAATGATTTTTTTTTGTAAATAATAATTAAACTAATTTTTGTAATAAATTAAATTTTGCTTAATTCCAAGAGTTACTATTCCCATTTTACAAATGAGAAAACTGAAACAAGGAGTAAAGTAACCTACTACAGTCACACAATTTGGAAATTTCGGAGTCGACACACTAAAGACCTTTCATGGCATGAATTTTCCTTGATTATTACAAGCCATTGAAATTTGGAACTTACATTATTGTTAGGCTCTCCCTTAGCTTTACCTGGACATCCTTCTCTAAATGTACATCCTGTGCCCAGACCCATCCTCGAGACAGAAAGGCAACCTCTTACTTCCCATTGAGTCACATGGTGTTAGGGAGCAGAAGGAAGGAAGATGCTCACATACAGCTCAGTAGTGATTTAAATACTCCTCCTGCTCAAAGGGGAATCTTGGATTTCATTAATTAATACATCAATAGAAGCCAACGGAGAAAAACATGTCTTGTTATCTGGTTTCTCAGATGCTAGACACTGGCTCATTAGCCTTAAGCATATCAACCCGATAACACTATTTATTCCATATAGAATAATGATCTACTTTCAGGGAATACTACACTGAGCAAAAGGAATGAAACCATCCATTATTACTGCTTAAACACACATAACATCCCCTCCCCACCCCCACGCACACACACATATACACACTCACACACTTATTCCTGATGGAGGAAATCAGGACCAAAAGAGGCACAAAGATCAACTTCACACAATAAAGCCTAGGAAATTATCACACAAACTGATCTGAGTTACTGTCCATCAAACTCCTTAGAATCTATCAAATGCCCATTTCTGTCCATCAGCCATCAGCAAATTAGAAGATGATGTGACACTTGGACTGTTTATTCATAATATCATAGTATCAAATTATCTTCAGAAAAGGCTTAACGTATAAAAATGTTACTCCATTGTCCTTGTGTTTGTTGGTACCAAAAATTAGTAGATGATTTTTTAAAATTTAGTTAAATAAGCAAATTATGAGTTAGAAAAAAAGCTATTATATAGCACCCCATGATGTGTGGTAGTCAAGAGTGATGTGCTTAGGCATAAATATTATGTTTGTAACACAGGCAGAATAGTTCTAGTAACTAGTGTTTCTGTGTGTGTCCTACCACGCAACAACAAAAAAACAACTATAAACCACGATGTGAATGTATTTTTAGGCTTATACTCCAATATTTCAGTTCATTTTGGGTCTTAGTGATATTAGGTATTTTCTCCAGTCATACAGATTACAATCCCTTCATGTATTCATGATTTCCCATTCCAGGTAAATCTTTACTGGAGGGGAGAAGGTGCCTTTTTTCTTCTTTACATTGTCTAGATATTAATGGAGCATGTGGTCTCTACTCTCAAGTTATAGAAGACTCATCAGATATATCTATATATAGAAACATATGCGTATGTGTATGTATATATACATATAAGCTATATCAGGAGGAGGAAGGGGGAAAAAGGAGAAAGAAGAGGAGGAGGAGGAGAAGAAGAAGGAGAAGGAGTAAGTCATCTCTGCCTCCATGAATAATTGGGGAAGCAAGATCAGCAAATGGGAGACATCACTTAATTATATTTCATCATGCCTGCTTATTAAGTTATGCAGTTTATCACATAGGACCTCAGAGCAAGAAGAGACCACTGGGCTGCCATCATCAACAAAGTCTTTAGAGAAAATGTAGGCCTTGAAGGATAGATAGAATAGGGAACAATGAAATGAGAGGTCATTGATGGGGTGGAGATCTGACTAAAGACAAGGAAAGGAAATGATAAGAAGATTAAGGAATACTTGTTAAGGTCAAATAAGAAATGAGGTTGGATGGACAGGATTGGACAAGGCTGCAGAAGACCTTATGAAGCTGGCAAAGAGTTTATAACCTTGACTCAGAAGGTGAAAGGGAGCCATTGCAAGTTCTTGTTCATCAGAGGAATGTGATAGATATAATGTGTTAGAATACTTCCTCACACAGGAGCATTGAGATATACTCCATTCATTCCAAAATGTTTTGTTTTCTGTTCTCCACTGAAAATTTTAGAGAAAAGAAGCAAATATCTAAGCCAAAAAGAGTGTTTTCATCTTTGTAATGGGCCTATAATAGTACTGATGAGTAGACTTTGACAATTCTGTCTGGAAAAAACATAAGTTTTTCAGACAATATTGAATGTACCACATGTTTTCCAGTGAATTACTCCCCAAAGGTATGAGTTGTTCATTCATTTATAGCCTTCGCTGAAAATGCCACATTCCTTAATTGAAACAATACCACAATGGCATTCTGACACAGTGTTCAATCCAACTATTGACCAAAAAGGGACTTCAAATAAAGTGCCATTCTCTGGGACCAGTGGCCATTGGGGAGGGCATGGGGAATCTTGTGGAGTAGCTATTAGAAGAATGTTGGGTTTTTTTTTTCCAAATTAGCAAAAAGTAACAGTCCAGACTTAAGACCAACCACATGCAAAATTGGATTTACCAAAGATGAAGCGGTTTGGGAAGAAAAGATCAATCAAAAGATGAAAAATAGATAAGGTACAATGGAGAAAAGAAGGCACACAAGGGTGAAGCTCTGAGGCCATTGTGATTAGCAGCCATGCTGATGTCTGCACTGGACACAGTCAAATCCAAAATGGAATTTTGTACATTGTCGACCAAAAGGCTCCAAAGAGTTAGTGAGGGTGGTGATGGCCATTTTCTACCCTGTCTCACTAACTCACCTCAGTGCCTCACTGTCAGATCAGAGAGGGCTAGTACTGGTGCTAGAGCCAGAGATTCATTGGGAAAATAATATGCAGATTTTGTTTCCAAAGTTTTCCACGTCCTTTTCTTGGTCAGTGAAGTCAGCCTCCTGAGACAGGAATAAAACCACTGAAATAAAGTGGGAAAAGGATATGGATTGAGAGCCCAAAGACCCACATTCAGATGCTGTCTCTACCACTTACTCTCTATGTGATGTTGTGTAAGTCACAACCTTTGTGAGCTGTGATTTTGTAATTTGTAAAATGACAGGGTTGGACTTGAGGGCTTCTGACATCCCTTTAAATCTGGCCTCAGACATTTATTAGAGTATGACCCTGGGCAAGTCATTTAACCTGTTTGCCTCAGTTTACTCAACTGTACAATGGGAATAGTAACAGTATCCACCTCACAGGTTTGCTGTGAGGATCAAATGAGACTATTTGTAAGGCACTTAGCACACAGTGCCTAGCACAGAGTAGGTACTATGCAAATGCTTACTCCTTTCCCTTTCTCCTCCCCTTTCCCTTGATTCTAAAAAATATGATTCTATATAGTATTTGACAGGACAGCAAAGCCCAGTTTGGAAATATGTCCATTTTAGTCTACTTTCTATCCTCTAAACTATCAGCTCTCAAAGTTTTTTGACTTAGGATCTTTTTATAGCATTAAAATTATTGATTATCCCTCAAAGAAATTTTATTCATGTGAATTGTATCTATTGACATTATCTATATTAGAAATGAAAGTGTCAGTATTATTATGAAAATTATTTTTACCTAGGAGAGTGCCACACAAGGTCTCAGGGACCTCACAGGGTCCCCAGACCACACTGTGAAAACCACTGCTCTACTCTGCTCCTGGGCTGGAGGAGCAAGGACTGGATGAGACAACCTCTATGGTTCATTTGCTTGACATCATAAGGAGAGGAAGGACATGATTCTTCATGTCCTCACTTAAGTTGAACCATCAGTAGAAAAAGTGACATCACCTTGTATTTGTTTTATGTTCTTAGTGATTCCTAAAATTTTTCTTCTGCCATAAATGTTGAATAAGAATGTCGATCTGGTCTCACTCAGATTAATATTGTCCTACCCAGAGGTATCATGGTCTAGGTTAAGGAAAAAAAACATTCTGGATTTGGAATCTAGAAAAATGTGGGTATGAATCTTGTTCCTGACATACTTACTAGCTGTATGATGATGGTTAGTTCGTTTAAACCACACACAGACCCAGTTTTCTCATCTGCAAAATAGGGACAATAATATTTTTAGCACCCACAACTCCTAAAACTGTGATCTCAAATGAGATCATATATGGGGTATCCCAAAAGTCTTAGTGCATAAAATTCCACTAATCCTTTTGGTATACCCTAGATTTTAGACAAACTATTTTCTAAGCATTAAAACACAATATAAATGTCACTTACTATTATGATTATTATCCATTCAGATTTCATTTCCCCTCTATTTGAGGGTCAGTCTCCTCCTATCTCTTCAAAGGACCATATCCATTGGCAACTCCAAGCACTAACTCAAGCTGTTCCCCTTGTTGGAAATAACCTTTCATTTCTCCTAACTATCCTTCAAGGCAAAGAGTAGCTCAATGTCACTGTTTCCAAGAAGCCTTCCCTGATTATTCAGTCATGCTCCGTTTTTCCTTTTACTGAAGTCCTACAACACTCCCTGACTGCATCATTCTTGTGGATTAGTGTTCTTCAGCTAAGCATGAGATTCACTAGTCTGCAAAGTCTGCAGAAGCAGAGCCTCGTCTCACATGTCCTTTACATGGCACTTATTCTATGCCTATCTGTATTCATACGTGTTGAGTTCTAGACTTTCAGTAGCTCATTCCTAGCAAGGATATTAATAGATTGCCAGGTCCAACCTTTCCTCCCTTAGAAACTGAAACATTTTTATTAACACTCTAACATCCCTTTCAATTCCAAATTCTGTGATTTTTTTGAACTATCTCAGAGCGGGCAAGAGGCAGTGTGGAGAAATGGAAAAAAATTTAGATTTGGAGTTAGAGAACTTTGGTTAGAATCCCATCTCTGCCACTTGCTACATGTTTGACCATGGACAAGTTACTTCTCTGAGCTTCATTTTCCTTATCTATAAAATGGGTTCCTTTTTTTTTTCTAACAAAATAGCCCCTAAGGTCCATTTTAAACTCCACATTTATGATTCTATGACTTGACTGAATTCACACCACGAATTAATAACAGGATAGTGGTTAGAATCCATTTCTACTAATTCCCAATCTGCTGATGTTCTTCCCACCATGCTATATTACAAGTACAAAATGACCAAATGAATCCTTCTCCTCCCCACCCCACCCTCAAAAAGAGCGGAGGGCCATTTTACTTTGTTTTTTGTAACGAACCAGTGGTTTTGAGCTCTAACTGTCATCGTGTCAACTCTTTTTTACAGCTTAAACTCAACTGCTTTGTAATAAGCACCTACTATGTTCCAGGCACTATCCTTGGTGAAAGGATATTAAAATAAAAATGAAACAGTCCCCACCCTGCAAGAACCAACATTTTATCAGGAGAGATGACACATGGACACAGAGCATATTGAAAATATCTCCACAATACATACAATGTAAGTGCGTGGGGGAGGGGAGGACACTAGCAGCAGGAGAATCAGGAAAGCCTCATATAGCAGGTGTCACTCAAGCAGAATTTGGAAGGAAACAAGGACTTGATTCTGAAAGGCAGAGGTGAGGCAGTGGGAAGCCATCCTGGCAATCAGGAATGAGGAGAGATGAATGCTATGAGGAGAGATTTATACCATCTTGCCTACCACTCCCTCCCTTATAGAATGCATCCCCTTCTCGTTCTATTCTGAGACTCTCCCAGCCGGTCCCTGCTGAGCAAGGCTTGTTGTTTTCCATTGTCAGGCAGTGTCTGATTTACTCCTTCCAATGTTCCAGAGGCCCCTTCTGTTTCCGCCTTCAGGTATGTGATGTTCCTGTTCCCCAATTCAAAGCAAAGGGAAGGAGGGAGGAGAAATGCATATGGATAACCCACTATTTGTATTTATCATCCACCGCCCCAACTCCTGAATATTCTCATCCTGAAGTTTAGTCATCTGTTTTTGTACATGGTTCTGACTCAAAACATAGAATATGTCGCTGGCATTCCAGCTTCCTTTTTTTTTTTAGGATGGACATTTGAATTAATCAGTAGAGAGGGGCTCCCAGGGAAGAAGTTCCCTCCACCAAAGCACACCAGCATCTGCTGAAGGTGCCTAGGGGCACTGAGAGGTTAAGTGATTTGTCCAGAGTCACACAGCTGGTATTTATCAGAAGGGGATTTGAATTTAGGTTTTCTTGCTTCCAAGGCCAGCACTATCCGCTGGGCTGTGACTGCTTAAAAATAATTACTATTCTTTTTATAAATAATAAGACTGAGAACTCATACATATGGTGCTTCATAATTTACACATTGCTTTTTTGTACATTAATCTTCATTAAGATAAAGTTATTTATATTAAAATCTTTTGTTTATACAACTCTCATTTAATCCCCACAGCCATCCTACAAAGTAAGTGGTAGGAAAGTTATTAACTTCTCTGAATTTTATCATGCCCACTTTGCAGATGAGGAAACCTAGTGATTTGCCCAGGATCATGCAAGTCATTGTCGTGAGAAAGACCTAATTTCAAGCCTGTAATTGGCCACAATGTAGAATGCTTTTTATATCCTATTTTGTAAGTTTAATCTGCAAACATATTAATAATTGATCATATAAGATTTTTGTAAGGTTGTAGACCATTAGAATCATAGTTATAGATATGACAGGAGTACAGGAAAGACCAAATGGCTGAAGAATTTCTATTGCCCAGATTTCAACACCCATATGAATGAACATCCTGTAGAATTTTTCCTGGAATACCTGTATCTGAGAAAGAAAATACAAAGGTAGGATGAGTTGGGCCCATAGAGGAAAAGGAGAAACAGAGTGAGTTGAACTGCTTTGGGTAAATATTAAGTCTTTTCCTTGACTCCAAGCTTCCCAACACAGCCAAGGCCCATCTTTTCAACACAATCATTTTACAGGCTTATATATGCTGGAATATCCTCAACACCACTGCCTCTGAAGAACCCAAGATGAGCATGACAAAGAGTACTGGAGAGGATTATGGCAGGTGTGCAAGCAAGCTGAATGCATAATCAGTGAGGAACTTTGAAGAATAGGAGTGAAGTTGTTGACAAAGACCTGTATGATAAAGAGGTTGGCTAATCATGTGGTAAGAATAAAGGATGACAGGTGGATGCTTGGTGATCTCAGCACTAAGGTTCAATGAACACTGAATTTCCATGACTTCAATTAACATCTCTTTGAGGATGACTCCCTGATCTATACAGCCATCCCTTAACTCTCTCCTTAGCTTCAACCTCATATCATCAATGATCTCTAACTTGATAGCCTATAGACGTCTCAAAGTCGACATGTCCAGGACAGAACTCATTATTTTTCCTCCTCAGTTGTTCCCATCTACCAAACTAATATTTTTACTGTTGAGAAAACCACCATTCCTCTAGTTGCTCAGGTGCACAACACTTGCATCATCCTGACTAAACAACAACAACAATCACAACAACCACCAACTTGATAAAATTCTTTCTTTGTTCAATGAGAATTGAAGCTTCACCTTAAGGAGCTGTCAGGGATACTGAAGAAAGGAAGGAGGTTCAACTACCTTTCGTGTTGAAGAATACCTGAGAACCTAAAAACACATAGAGCCTTGGTCTGTATCCACAGGTAAAAACAGTGCAGAGAGAAAGCTCTGAGATTTGGAAGACAAACTTCACCCACTTCCATGTTTTATTTATTGTTTAGCCATACACACAAAGGAAAACTGTGTGCAGATTGAGGCCAATGTCTTTTGTGGCTGTATAAGAAAACTGCTTAGAGTTATTACTGCCCTCACCCCTTCTTTTATTCTCAGAGAGCCTTTTCAGGGATGCTCATACACCGTTGGTGTCTATGTGGCAACCAACTCTCATTGTGGCTCCAAGAAGCTGGAGTATGCATAGCAGCCATATCCCGTTAAAGCCATCTTGGTAGATGAACTAAAAAAAGGTTGAGGGTGACTAACAGGGCATTCCAGTAAAGGGGATGTCTGCCCCAATTGTATGAAGACATCCCCCAGCAGAATAGGTAGAAGAAAACAAGTTGTCCAATGGCTATTGTTCAAGAGTACATAGAAGGGAGAAAGGTATAAGAAGACTGAAAAGGTAGAAGGAGCAATGTTATGAAGGACTTCTAAAGGCAAACTGAGGCTTTTATTTTTGATCCTGGAGGTGATAGGGAACCATTGGAGTTTATTGAATGAAGAGGAAGGGTGAAATGGCCAGAAGTGCTTTAGGAGGATCAATTTGACAGCTGAGTGGAAGATAGGCTAGAGTAAGGTGAGATTGGAGTAGGGAGATCCATCAGTAGGCTATTGCAATGGTCTAAGTGTGAGGTGAGGAGGTGTAATGTTGAGGGAATTTGAAGATCTTCCCTGCCCCTTAGTAGGCCTGTGTGACCTGCTTTGAGTTTTGGTACGGCCCACAGCTTGAGTCACTTGGAGCCTATGGTGGGAGGAGCTTGCCTAAGGGTTGGAGTAAGAAGGGTGGAAGAGGAAGAGAAAGTGAAACAGAGTTGGGAGAGAGCGTAGGCAGAGCAGCTAGCATGAGTGAGAGAGGGAGGAATTTTCCCTAGGATTGTTTGTTTGTGGGGAGGTCTAACAGAGGGAAGGCTTGGGGATGTCAGCACTCCCTGGATTGGTGATATGTATAAACTTCTTTGTTACCATGATGGAATTGGTTTTCTGGTATCTGAATAAATATCTTGGTTTCTTCTTTGAGGAAGAGAGTTTGTTATATTTTGTGATTCAACCCTGGAAATACGTCTACATATTCATAGAGGTTACTATGAATATTGCATTGGTGATATAGAAGGGACTGCACCAGCGTCAGGGCACCAAAAAAGGTGTGTATGAGAAATATTTCCAAGGTAGAATTGACAGGTCTTAACAACTGATTGCCTATATTGGTATCCTCACAGTGTTGAGAGAAAGAAAGAAAGGAAAGCATTCGTTGGCTTTCCAGAGTATGTTGGATGGAGCCCCTATAGTGAAATTTGGAGAAAGCATGAAAAAAGTAGGATTGGATTGGAAGATATGGAAGAGTTACTTCCTATATCATAGAAAGAAACTCTTCAGGTGATGAAAACCTAGACCTATTTGAATACTTGAGGGATTTTAAAAACCATTTAATCTAACGCTCTCATTTTACAGAAAAGAAACTGAGGCCCAGTGGGGTTGGGTGAATTGTTCAAGATAGCATGGACGAGAAATTGACAGCCTGCATTAGAACATAGGCCTTCTGATTTGAAATCATTTCTACTGATTTTGTATAAACTCTATATATGTTTCTATCTGTACGTGTTTCCATTGCCAAACTTTAAGGTGCTTGCGGGCAGGGACCATTTCCCCTTTGTCTTCGCTTCCCTAGCTTTAGCACAGCCTCTGGGACATTGCTGGCATTTTATCAGACACTTGTGAACCGACTGATTGAGAGTAACCATTTTCAGTCCCCTATCCCTATACTATTGCTATATGGTATGCCTTCCCTCTCTATGAAATTTGGGAATCATAAGGGGGTGGAAACAGGGGTTGGGATGTGAGACTAAATGATCTCAAAGGGTACTTTCAGCCCTTCAATTCTATGATTCCGTGATTTCAATGCACTTTCAGTTTTTTATAGTTTTTTTTTTATTTTTAAGATTGTCCAAACTGGAAATTCTGTCCTGTTTTTATCAGTGTGTGTGTCTATGTCTGTGTGTGTGTGTGTGTGTGTGTGTGTGTGTGTGTTTTCTGAAGGGTGGTACTGGAAAAAAGTTGAATGGGGTAAAGAAATAGTCCTCAGAAGAAGACAATTAGGGCAAGAGAGTATATTGGATTAGAAATGGTCATTTCTAACAAATGTTCTATGTATTGTACTCATTGTCAGCCAGGACTCCACATGGTATCTGCTGGACCAGATGTGGTATCATTTCCATTTTTTTCTTCAAGTTCTAGGGAATCTAAGTGCTGAGGGTCTTTGGAAAGGGACATGATTCACACACCAGCAAACCAGGCTCCAAACCACCTACTCCAACCACCCTGCCTAGTCTATGGTACAGAGCCATGACCTCAAGAGGCTAGTGTCTCCCTGGGTGGATCTATTACATGCATTAAAATAATTTATGCCCAGCCCTATAAAGTGCTTAACTCGTCATGGCATCATCTATTCTAAAAGCATTCCTCTGCATCATGAATTATTTTTGAAGTATTTATGTGGACCTCACTGAAAATCACCCTAGTCAGCAAACTGGGAAATGAAAAATCATTAAGAGAAGGTGGTGACCCCAAGGTCATGGACACGAATCTGACTTGGGTTAGGAGGGCTAAAGAGCAAGACTGGTGGAATGTGGGTTGACTGCTGTGTGGAGAGGTGGGAGGTTCTGGCTTTGGTCTCTCCTCACTAAGCTGACCTCTCCTATCACTGATCAATCTCCTTGGGAGGGGTGGGATCTCCTCTAGGAGTCTGAGTCACTTGGGTCTTCCTGAGACCCTTGTGTTACCCATTCTAAGGAGATGCTGGAGTTCAGAGGCAATTAACTAGCACCTTTCACAAGTTTCCTCATAGACAAGTATCTAGTCATTGACTGAAGTAATAACTCAAATTTTCCAAGAAATCTGAAATTGGGATCAGAGTCTATCCTTCTGCTTCCTGATGTGGCTGCCCTTTCACAGTTTAGGCAGATTAGTCAAGTTAATTTGAAAATCTATTTGGTCTCTTTTGGGGCTTGGCCTTCATAACTTCTTGGCCTCCTGACACCTATGGCCTAAAGTTTAGTGGGCACTGCCACAATTTGATGCTAACTAGCATTTCTCTTTAAGTCCTAGTTCCTGGAAAAAAAAATTTCAGTAGTGGGAAGGGATTTGTTTTCTGTTCTGGTCTTGCAAAGTTCCTCAGTGGTTCCCAGTCTTCAAGGTCAAGCTCTCTCCCTACTTCCTCCATTGAAGCCTTCCATGATTACTCTGTCCTTCCCTCATTTCCTCCTTCTCTGAACCCCTAGTCAGTCCCAACATTCTACCACTTACAATATCTCCAGTTGCTCAGGGGTCATGATTCACACAATGAATGACCAGGGCCAGATCCAAAAATATTTGACAAACTGGAGTATTAAACTGAATCTAAAGAGATAAAATTTAAGAGGAGTAAATATAGACTTACCCTCAGAGTTAAAAAAAAAAAGCAGGTAAAGGGAGGTGAATTAGATAGCAATTTGTGTGAAAAAGATCTGGGAAGTTTAGTTGACTATAAACTCAGTATGAGACAGCAATATAATATGGCGCTAGAAAAAAATAATGCAATATTAAGAGAAACTTAATTTCCAGGAATGGTGAGGAGACAGTACCTATGTCCTGGTCATCAGTCATCTAGAGTACTGTGGTCAGCTCCGGCCCCCTGCACATTTAAGATGTACACAGATAAACTGGAAATGAATACTATTGGTTGAAGAAATAAAAAAAGTTTAACCTGGAGAATAAAAACAGACATAACAAAAAAAACTTAATTGTTATCTTCCAATACTTGAAGGATTCTAATGGGTAGAGAGAAGAAGCATTTATTAAACACTTACTACGTGACAGGCACTGTGCTTAGCACTTTGCAAAAAATATCTCATTTTATCCTCCCAACAACCCTGGAAGGTAGGTGCTATTATCCCCATTTTACAGTTGAGGAAACTGAGATGAACAAAAGTTGAGTGACTTGCTCAGCATTATACAATAGTTAGTGTCTGAGGCCTGATTTGAACTTGGATCTTTCTGACTCTAGGCCTAGGATTTTGTCCACTTAGATGTAGATGTATTCTGTCTGACCCCATAAGACAAATTTAAACCTTATATCAAGAAAAAAAATATCCCTAAGAATACGAGTTGTTTCAAAGTGAAAGGAGCTTCAGGAGTTACAAAGTCTGGAAGCACGAGATGGAGGACTACTAGTCAGGCAAGTCAAAGTGGAAAATCCCCTTCAGATATGAATTGGCCAAGATGACCACTAACTGCTTTTCCAGCACTTAAGTTCTATGGTTCTTCTGGTGGCTTGAAATCACGCTCACTAGCAAAGAACGTGCCTCGTCTTGTATCGCCCCCATAGTACCCAGTGTGGGTCCAGGCATGCAACAGGTGTTCAGCAAGTCTGTGTTGACTGATTGACCAACCTGGACAAGTCACATCCTCTCTGGTCTCTGGTTTCTGCATGAATATTAACACTGAATGATAGGAGCTGAGGGGAATGAACTGGATGGCCTTTCAGGTCTTTTTCAACTTGAAACCTATACTTTTATCAATTAATCAACAAGGATTTGTGAAGTGCCTACTAGGTATCAGACATTGTGGTAAACACTGGGTATACAAAGACAAAGTAAAAATGGACCCAGCCTCCAAGGAGCTTGCATTCTTTCATGGAGACAACATGTATGCAAATCAGGACATAAAAGACAGGTGCAGATTAGGTAGAAAGCAACATTAGCTGAGTAGCTAGGGGGCACAGGGGATAGAACGCTGGGCCAGTCAAGAAGACTCATCTTTCTGAGTTCAGATCCAGATCTCCGACACTCAGACACATTAGCTGTGTGACTCTGGGCAAGTCACTTAACTCTCTTTATTTCAGTTTCTTCATCTGTAGAATGAGGTGGAGAAGGAAATGGTAAACCACTCCGGTATCTTTACAAAGAAAACCCCAAAATAGGGTCACAAAGAGTCAGATATGACTGAGAAACAATTTAACAACAACAACAACTAAACCTTAGCAGGGAAGATACTAGCAACTGGGGAGACTGGGGAAGACCTTCTTCAGGAAGTAGAACTTGAGAGGAATATCGAAGGAAGCTGGGAATATGGAAATATTTTACATAATTGCGTGTGTATAACCTATATCTGGTTGCTTACATGCTCAAGGAAGGAGGAGGGGAAGAAGGAAGGGGAGACAGAATTTGGAACTCAAAATTAAAAAAAAAAGTTAAAAATTATTTTAACGTTTAATTGAGGGGCAGGAATTAAATATTATTTTTCAAAAAAGGGAATCCAGGGATTCTGAGTTCGAGGTTAGGAAGGAAAGTATTCCATATACTTATCAATTGGGTACAGTAATAATAATTTCTGATACATATAGAATTGTTTACCATTCTACAAAATGCTTTCTTTTTTTCTTTACAGCTCTGTGATGCAGATGCTATGAGTATTATTAGCTCCATTTTACAGGTGAGGAAACTGAGGCTCAGAGCAGTTCAGTGACTTGCCCAGAATCACACATCAAGTTGTATCGGAGGCAGGATTCTAACTCCATTTTTCCAGCCTTCTTTTCACTACACCACATGGCAGAGGGGAATGAGATTTGGAATCATATCTTAAATATAATTAACACTTTGTGCGGCGATTGTACGATACTGAAGAGAGCAAATTACCTTCTCTGTCCCTTCTGTTGTGGAAGGAGACTGCTATGGCTTCCTTTCTGAATGCTGTTTTCCTCTGGAATCACTGCTTATTTCCATTGCTTGGATTATTGGCATTTAACCCCGTAATGAGCCAAACCTGGAACATCCGTCCTCATTCACATTAATGGAGCTCATAGGCCATTCCAAGGCGGTGGTGGTGTGGCCTTCACAGAGGAGACTCTAAAGCTACCATATTTCACGAATTTTTTTTGGCTTTTTCTAGTGAAGACAAATGGGCAATGACTGAAGTGTTTGGAAGATTTTAGCCTGAGAGGTATTTTTCCCGTTGTGGCTAACTCTGACACTTTTCTCTATTATCCCTCATCTCACCCACCAACGAATGAACTTTCTCAGAGGACAAAACAAATAGCACATTTCCCT
Organism: Pseudochirops cupreus; assembly: GCA_028627135.1. Classification (NCBI taxonomy): domain Eukaryota; kingdom Metazoa; phylum Chordata; class Mammalia; order Diprotodontia; family Pseudocheiridae; genus Pseudochirops; species Pseudochirops cupreus. The sequence goes on along the minus strand of CM053581.1, from coordinate 246,390,735 downwards.
GAGAATAATAAATAACGCCTACAAATCAGCGTTAAGTTGCGAAACAGAGGACAGCAACAAGATCACCTGCACAGGAGGCAAAGATCTCTCAGCAAGGCAGGCCTGTGTTTGCAGGCGGCCTTTACAGGCACCTTTCACTCCCTCTTGAAAATCCATTAGTCTTGGACTTGCATAATGATATCAACGCCTGTAGCATACTTACATCCTGTCTTTATGCCTCTTTATTTAAGAAAAGATGCACTTTTAAGAAAAGAACTAAGAGAACTCTTTGGAATCCAAATAGAAGGAAAATGAATTTTTTTGGTTTGGTTTTATATTTCTCTTCCCTTTATCAGGCTTCCTATCCATAAGTCTGCCTCATTTCTTTTTTTCCTCCTCTCCTTATCCCAATCCACACAAAAATCAGAGCACAGGGAATTCCTTCTGGGGGCCTTTATGGGGGACATTGAAGTCACCAAAGGCTTATGTTTTATTTGTCACCATCACCACTTTGAAGAGATAAGTAGATGAAGTCAGACCTCTGAGATCTTCCTCTGACTTTACCTAGAACTTTGTGTCTTCTGTGTTCTCCTCATTCTGATATGAATATGCATGCATATGTGTGCACACACACTTATATGTTACTATACATGCATACACATGTTCACAATGTGTAAAATTGGGTGTGCATAGACATGTGTGTGCTATAATATGTATGGTCGTGTCTATGTGATTATGCTCGTACATACATGTGGGCACTGTGGATGGCACTGAATTTATCTATAGCATACAGTTACACAGACGTGTAATGTCAATACCACATTTCTTATCCAGTCCTGCCAGACCAAAAATCCCATGAAGGTGAGCACAGTACCTATATTTGTAACTTTCACCATTTTCCCAGGGTCAAACTCAAGTTTTTACATTGGGAAGGTGTCACTTAATTGATTGTGGAATAAATGAACAAAATGTAGCTTTTCTCCTTGATTTCCTAGTGTGAAGACCTGAGGATATATAGATTCGCAGAGTACATTTTTCCCCTTGTTTAGTTTTTGAAGATATCCTAAAGAAAAAGTTGCCATCTTGTGAAAATAACTTCAATAAAGAAACATGAAGATGAGACATGAACCATGTGCCCTGACAGAATTTTGTTCGTGTAAAATAGAGTTTAGCGTTAGAGCTGCAGGCAAAGGAACAAGGCTGAGAAGCATTTTAAGAAAATTCTGGTTTAAAAAAACACAAAGTCTTGTGTGCATGTGCACACACACAGAGTTTTAGGGGGAAATGTATATATGTGTATGTGTATGTATACATATATATATATACGTTGACCAAAATATGTATATACGGTTTATACATATATACATTTACATATATGTATATGTGTACACATATATGTATATGTGTACACATATGTATATATATGTGCACACATACACATATACTTTTTCCAAAAAACTAAAAAACTGGGGCCTTTTCCATCCCTTGGAAATTAAGCTGGACCTTTGTGACATAGTCTGATTTCTTTCACATTTTTCTCTTCACAGCATAATAGAAATTCAGTTTATAAACTGAGAAGAAAAGATGCACATAACACATATACAAAAAAAAAAAAGATAAACCAACCCAAATGATCCCTTCTGGTAGCCTTGCTTGGTTGGCCTCCTTAGACAATCTGGTATCATATTTTAAACTTCAGCTGGGTTGATTCTTTCCTCCCTGACTGGTTTCAGTGAGAGATGAAGATTTGGGAAGGAATTCCCCTCCTTGGAACTTTCTGCTCTGGCCACATTTGCCTTTGGAAATTTTCTCTCACACATCAGGGACATTCCATGCCACCAAGTAAACCAATTGATCTGGGCATTTTCCCTTGCCTTTCCATGGGCAACTTGCAGAGCTGGGATGCATAAATAATCACGTGTTATATAAATAGCTTCGGGTGAGAGGCTGTAAAATACGGAAGATATATTTGCACTTTTATGTACGGGGAATATTTTCTAAAATGATTGCTTTATTTGGTGTGTATTTTTCTTATATGTGGAATGGGGTGCCTATGTGCGCAACATTTTCCAAAGTTTTCCCCCGCCCCCCCTCCCCCTTCTTCAGGTCAGACTAGCATTATAGTTAGCAAATTGATAAGGTTCCACGGGTAAGCTTTATTACTTCTGACACGAGCCTATGACACTTTATAAAAAGAAGTAATCCAGAACAATCTCTAGGTAATTAACACCTAGATAAACAAACATAAATTTCTATATTGCATTTATTTGGACTACCACTCAAATATGCGTGAACCATGCTTTTTTAATTAAAAGATAAATCTATGTGACACTTAGCCTCAAACTTAATTATTCAGCATAGTATAATAAAAAATAGGGCCCATTAAATGTGTCTTGCACTGTATTTCTGTATTAACAGCAAAACAGTTCAGTCTGGGATCATTTAAATTTTCTCGCTCCTCTTTTCCTATGATTTCCCTGTTCACCAAGGGCCCCTTCTCTGCTTTCTCTCTCTCTCTTCCTCTCTCTCTCTCTCTCTCTCTCTCTCTCTGTTTTTCCCTCTCTTTCTCTTTCCTCTTCTTCTAACACCAACAGGTGAAGAGATAGAGAACTTTAGCCAATAATCCCTTAGAATATTCAGCTGTGAATTTAATTTTAATATTGAATGACCTCATGCTGCCCCATATTTTTTTTTCTTCCTCTCTAGGCAGACTTCCCCATGGAAACATCCTTCCTCTTTGGTGGAACGTGCCCAAATTGGGTATCCTGGAATGAAGAACATAGCATTGAACGATAATTTCCTTGTGATCTTGCTTATGATATACCAGGTAAGATTTTTTTTTAATAATAAACTATTATAATACAGTTGTTAAACAGAGAAGGGAAATACTCAAATCCCAAATTATAAGAGACAGTGAGGTTATAGCCCTTATAAAAGTTTCAACAAGTAACTATCAGCAGCTAGCCTTGTGTCCCAGATACTCCCCATTTATATCAGAAGGCCTCAGAAAGATGATCACAGCCAGGCTGGATCCCCAGGAAGGGCTTTCCCAGGAAGCCAAAGTATTGAATTCAGTCAGACACATCCTTCTTCCTGAAGAAGATCACCATGAGTGATGACCACATGACCTTGAAACTGAATTCAGGACATCTATCACTTTAACTCTCAGAAGAGAAGGAATATTCAGGGCTAGTAAATATTCCCAGACTTGGGCTCTTTGTGCCCATACCAAATAATTTTTTTTTTTAAATTGTTAGCAGGTTACTTTGGGCACTCTGGCTTTTCATTTCCCATGGTTGAAGATACAGTAAAAATAGAGAAAATAGGGGCAGTTAGGTGGTGCAAGTGAATAGAACACTGGCCCTGGAGTCAGGAGGACCTGAGTTCAAATTCCACCTCAGACACTTAACATTTAACTAGTCATGTGACCTTGGGCAAGTCACTAAGCAAAAAAAAGAAGAAGAAGAAAAAAAGAATAGGGAAATGTAGAAAATTGACAAAAAGATGATTTGGGCTTATCTATAGGATTTCATTCATTCCTCAAATATTTATATATACACGTGCATGCCAACTGATTTGACTCCAGGCTTCATCTCTGCCTTCCAATACACCTTCTGGTAAGAATGGGTACAGGAGAAGAAACAGAGGAAAAGTAAAGGGAGAAAAAAGGAAGTTAAGTGTGAGAAAGGGACAAGGAGGCACTTTCCGCGATGGTACAGTGGCAAGAACATATAGCTCTGAAGTTGCACAACCTGAGTTCAATCCTGCCCCTGGTGCTCACTAATGTTATGACCTTGGTCAAGTCACTTTGCTGTGAATCATTTTCCTGATCTGCAAAATAAGGGAACTGGGCTAGCTGGACCTGGAGTCAAGAGTATAAAGCCAGCCCTAGACATTGACTAGCTGGTTGACCCTTCCTCTGTCTGCCTGAGTTTCCTCAACCATAAAACAGGAATGATAAAAACAGCATCTACCTCCCAGGGTTGTTGTGAGGACAAGATGAGATAACATCTGTGAAGCACTCAGTACAGTGCCTGGTTACCTGCTTGTTTTCATTGTTGTTCAGTCACTTTTCAGTTGCATCTGACTCTTCATGACCCCATCTGGGATTTTCTCAGCAAGGATATTGGAGTGGTTTGCCATTTCCTTCTCCGGCTCATTTTACAGATGTGGAAACTGAGGCAAAGAGGGTTAAGTGATTTGACCTAGACACACTGGTGCATAGTAGGTCCTTAATGAATCCTTGTTTGTTTTCTTCCAAATCCAGGTCTGGATATCCTATGGTATCTGCCTTGTATTTGACCACCTTCCAAATTGTCAGGAATCAGTTTCTAAGGGTCCGCGAATCAGAGGAAGGACTGAGCAATGCAGCAAAAATGGTCTCACCAAACAATGCTGTAGGACCACAAAGCTAGTGCTAACTAGTCTCTCCTTGGCACAAGTACTCTTGAAGACTGTAAGATCACAGAGTTAAAAGTGGAAAGAATCTTCCTAGTTCAGCTTGTCCTACCTTTCATTTTACAGCTGAAGAAACCGATGCCCAGAGAGGTTGAGTGACTTGCCCAAGGTCATACATAGGGACAGGGGCAGAGTTAGGATCTAAACGCTAATCCTTCCCATTTTCACCGCTCCTCTCACCCTCCCTAATACAGTGCTGGATGCATTTAATATGGACTCACCTCTCATGTTCTTATTATTACTGCATTTGGGGAGAGGGAGTAGAGGAGGGAATCAGCTCACATTTAGGGTTATATAGAACCTACTATGTGCCAATGTTCATATATTTCATTTGATCCTCACAACAACTTTGGGAGGTACTTGCTATTATTAACCCTATTTTATAGTTAAAAGAAACTGAGGCAGACATAGGTTAATTGACTTGCCCAGGGTCACACAGCTAGTAAGTGTTTAAGGCTGGATTTGAACTCAAGTCTTCCTGACTCCTGATCCAGCACTCTATCCACTGAGTCATCACTGCCTGAGTCTAGCTAGAACAATGTATTTTTCCAAAGTATATTTATAGCTACTATTACATTTAAGCATCAAAACAGTCCTTTTATTAGGAGGGATGCATATCATTCTTCTCCTTTTAGAGCAGGCCGTTCTTCACTTTTCTGTGCCCTGGTGAAACCTACTGGCCCCTTCTTGAAAGTATACTTTTAAATACATAAAATAAAATGTATGCTATTTTGAAAAAAGCTAATTGTATTGAAATGTGGTTATCAAAACACTCAAACAAATTCACAGGTCTCAGGTTAAGCATCCTTATTTTAAAGGCAAGCATCATGGTAAATACAGCAGCTAGGTGGTACAGGTGCCAGACCTGGAGTCAGGAAGACCTGAGTTCAAAACTGACCTTACTTATTGACTGTGCAATCCTAAGTAAGTCACTTTCCCCTGCTTGCCACAATTTCCTCATCTGTAAAGTGGGCTAGAGAAAGAAATGGCAAACCACCGCAGTATCTTTGCCAAGAAAAGCCCAAATGGAGTCACAAAGACAGACACAGCTGAAACAAATGAATAACAACAAAATAATCATCATAGACTGGAAGGATCGTTGATTTGGTGTAGGCAGAGTTAGAGGGGTAGACTACATGACTTCTCAGTTTCCTTCCAACTCCAGACTAGATAGGAAAACTGAGGTATTTAGACAGGCTTAGTGGCTTGTCCAAAGGTCACAAAGGAAGGATTAAGACTAGGACCCAGATCTCCTGACTCAGTGTGATAGACACAGTTGGGTACTCCCTCCACCCTCCTCCCAGCACCCATCAAACCTCATCCCCAAACATAGTCCTTTATGAGCGACTGTAACAACCTTCCATCTTAACCAAGTCCCACACCATCATCACCCCCCAACCTATGGTTCTATGGTAATTTGAATAATAGGATGTAATGAGACCAAGGAGTCACCTGGTATCTTTACTTCAGGCAAAGAAAGTTCTGTTACAAAGTCATAAATGATCATGATTCAGTTTCCTTTTAAGTCCTCTTTCCCCTCCAAAAAAGTGATTGCTCAGCACCCTGCCCCTCACCCTCCCCTCCATGCAGGAAGAATAAAGGTAGACTGGAGACAAGCATTTTGATTTCTTTTAAAATGGAAAGAAACAGTTTTCTTTCTGGGCACCAGGACAAAAAACCCATACCCACACCCCCAGGGCATTCTACCTCCATATAAGTGTACTCTGCAAAAGCACATCTTTTGTAGGAAGACAGAACTTCATGCATCCATACTAAACACACTACAAAATTCATGCCAGGGTAGTTTTCTCAGCAGATTTTGGCTACTCTGCATGTGTATATAATTACCCCTATAGAAACCTGGGAACAGTACATGCTAAAACAAATTTCAATAGTCTTTTAATTAAGAATAGTAAAACATACATGTGTATATGTATATATATATATATGTATATACACACACACACATATATATATGTATGTATGTATGCATGTACATATATATGTGTTACTGTGCCTGTGCTGTGCTGAAGTCAGGAAGATCTGAGTTCAAATTCAGACTCAGACACTTAATAGCTAAGTGATCCTAGGCTAACTAGGGATGTTCCCCAAGACTCTGTCACCTCTCATCTATAAAATGAACTAGAAAAGTAAAAGGCAAAACCACTCTAACTTCTCTGTCAAGAAAACCCCCAAATGGAGTCATAAAAAGTTGGACATGACTGAAACGGCTGAAAAACAAATATGTTTACACTGTATGCAGTTGTGTAAGGTGTAAATTGGGCTGAAAAATATCCCATCCCAGCGCAGCTAGGTGGCGCAGTGAATACAGCACTGGCCCTGGAGTCAGAAGGACCTGAGTTCAAATGTGACCTCAGACACTTATTAGCTCTGTGACCTTGGGCAAGTCACTTAACTCCAATTGCCTTGCCTTCCCCCCTCCAAACAAACAAACAAAAAAATTTTTTTTAAACATATCCCATCCCAGCACATATACCGCAGGGATATACAACAATGAGTTCACCTAGTGCTGAATGGATCATCATCAGTACTGGAGAAAATCTGACAAAGTTTCCGAAATATATTTAGCAGTTCCTAAGAAAGAGACACAAATAGGAAAAGCACTCTTTGTTGTTTTTGCTGTGGTGGTGTGTTGTTTCAGAGGTAGAGGTTTTATTGCGTAAAACACTGGATAAGACTTTACTGCTTTAGAGACATTTTATTCTAACAGGAGAAAGAAAACAGTCATTGCTGAAAAAAACAACTTTTAATACTTTCTATACCAGAATAAAGTTCTGCCAACTGACGTCTTATAATAATAAATAATGACCAAGAATAAACTTTGCATACAAAGTTTTCTACTTGTTACAAGCATAGCAACACGATCCTCTACTCTATTGATCTCAGATTTCCTCCAAGAGAGAAATTTTTTTAATTTTTCTTTGCGTAGGAATGTAGACAGTATTATGACCAGTACCACAGACTACAGAAGTTACAGAGAAAAAACTTGACATGTTTAGATAGGAGAAGCTGATGATATTCAGAAATTGACAATGCATCACTGCCACTGTCACTTGTGTGTTTTACAAGTTACAAATGTTCTGGAAAAAAGGCCCGTGTCAGAGGGGGAAGAAGGGACAGGAGCACTGGACCAGATGGAGTCAACACACACATCACAAAGAAGGGGAGATGTTCCCAATGTCACAAACAGAATTATTGCCTGTCGCATCTGAAACTGCTCAGAAGACACAAAGAATACCGAAGGATCTCCTTGGTGCAGGAGATGGAATGTGGCTCTTTTTTTTCTGGTTTTATTCTTTTTTTTCTTTTTTTTTTGTTCTTTTTTTCCCATTATTTCTTTCCTTTTTTTCTATTTTCTATTTTATTATTTTTTTTGCTAAGATACTGAAGGCGGGCGCAAACACACAGAAAGCAAGCGACTGACACAGTCACCAAACACGGTAGTGCAGTTAAAATTCTAAAGCTTACTACAGTCAGAAAGTTTTCAATACCATTTCAGGCCCTTCTCTAGGATCATAGAAACAGTTGCATTAAGTTTATCAACTCGATTTAAGTAAGGCAGTGAGAACTATACTAGAAAAACAAGAAAGCAGCCTGCTCTATGCCAGATGGGTCCAAGTTGCACAGCGAACTCATTTAAACTGAAACTTCAGTTGGATGACACCCTTTCGACAGCATATGCAAACCGTATTCCTTATTAGCCTGAGATTTTTTTTTCCAGTCTCAGGATAGCGCTAAGAATTTTATTTACATCGATTGCAGTTTAGTATTTTTGTAAACTGCTTTAGGCAGAGCTGAAATTTTAAGGCCCTGGGGTTTATTCTGTGCTCCCAGCCTGCAAGGAAATATTGACTTTTTCTTTATTTTTATTTTTTAGGTTCTGCTTGATTTTGTTTTAGACTAAGTTAATACTTCTCTACTATCACAATCCACAGCACCTGTGTCTGTAAAAGGACTCTCTTTAAAAGGCTGAAATTTCAAGCCTTTCAAGCAGATTTAAGACTAAACCTTTCACTAGACTTCTTGCAAGGTTTGGGGTTAAGCATCTGGATAGTATCCTTCAAAAGCTCCTTCTGTGGTGAAGAAAGAACTTAATGTGGAGAATCTAAATAGAAGAAAACCTAGCGTCATTGGCCAAAAAGTTTTAAAAAAAAAAAGAGCAAAATTTCTTTTTATGAAAAAAAAGTAGAACACAATTTTATTTAAAAAAATTATAACAAAAACAATTGCTCGAACATTTTCTTCATTAGAGACAAAGCGCAGGATGTTAGGATAGTCGTATTCTAGCTCAAGCTGCTTCAGAAGACCCCATTCTAGAAGATACTCCTGCCCTGTGTCTGTCACACTCGTAAAAACTAACAGATGAAAAACTCAATCAGGATTAGAAAATCCTTTATTCAAGTAAAAAAAATTTTTTAAATTTAAAAAAAGAGAATTTTTAAGCCCTCTATTGTAACATAAAATTCAATTTCTCACCAGTACCATCTACAGATGAGGCTGACTAGTTTGGCTAAATAATAATGATATATCCTGTACCCCTAGATCTCTTTAGTAGATACCTACTTCTTCATCCAAAAAAAAAGGGGGACCCAGAATAAAAGCATTTCCCTCAATACTGCCATTTGAGCTGAAAAAAGAAATCACTCATCAAATCTGCAATGGACATGTGTCCGCACATCCTTCCTGACCATTGATTCATTCGGCTGTATATTTTTAAAAAATGAAAATGTAATATCACAATTTTTTCCAATATCAGTCAGTCCTGACCCTCGTTAGGGGCCGGCTAAGATTTCTCCTCCAGTGCAGTTACAACACCACTCCCATTGATTTTCTCTGCAGTGACAGCCCCAGTCTGACTGGCACCATGGTAGCTAGCGTACCAAGTCATCTCATTGCTATGCTGGGCCAATGACAGCCGCCAGTATCATATTATAAAGGTGTTTTCAACAATGAAGACGCAGCTTCTCAATCTTCGGAGGCAACACTAAATCATGGAGATGGTATCATTTTTCGGTTAAGAGCGTTATTTTTGGACAAAGACCACTTTAGAGTTTGAAGTGCCCCCTGCTTTTTTTAGAGTACTAACGACCTCATCACATTTTTGAAATCACTTTATTATCCCACCTGCGTTGTTTGGAAGCATTTGTTGCCAGGTAACAGTTTAGCAGCCATTTTCAAGGGCTGGGGAAAATTTTTTTTAATATATATATAGATATATTTTAAATGTTTTAAACATCCTGTACACTACTGGGTTGGGGAGGGGGAGCTGTATACAACTCTTTATTTTTCTCAGAATGCAGTTAGCAAACTCTCTTACCAAATGCCTATCTAAAGACTGTAAAATAATATTGCAATATACAGATAGACTTGTTCAGCTGTTACTCCTGGGTCTTGCTGCCCACCTCCGTTAGCTCTGCTGAGCTCCCAGGCCTGACAGCTGCAGGTTCCTCTAAATTCCCAGAAGCCTCGGAGTCAACTCTGGAGCGCTTGAACCTGCGATCGGGATACTGGCTGTTGTCAAAAGGCATGCGATGGACACAAAGAACATGGGTCTTCAGATTTCCCTTCTGAGAGGCACTGTATGGACAATATCTGCACTGGAAAGGCCTGTGACCTGAAGATAGACAAAAATCTGGTTAGTGGGGTCAGAGGTCATGAGGTTTGTTGTTTTTTTTTTTTCTCCCAAGCACATTTAATTAATTCCTTATTTTTAAAAATCCTCTTTAGGAACAAGTACTTCATGAAAGTTACAGCAAAACAAAGAGAAACAAAAACAGAGAGATAGGAGTCACATAGCTGATAATTTGAAAGGAGAGCTTCCAAGGCAGAGATTTTAATCCATTTGCTTGGGGAGAAGAGAAAGTTGGATATCACCTGGTCTTTCTATAAAATGGTCATCAATCACTCAGTATGGCAGTCCAGCTCAGGCCAAACAGTTTAATAACTGGGCCTACTTTATATCTGTTCATTAACTTTTTATTGGAGAAAGATGTAGACACAACCATGCATAGACTCAGTACTAACCAAGGGTTTCAGGGAGTTTAGGGATGGGTGAAGGAAGAGGGAGAAGTGTCTCTAACCTTTGAATAGAGTGGAAAACATCCCTCTAACTCAGTTTCATATTAAAACGTGTGTTTGTATGTATGTCTATATACATACATACAGACAGACAGACATATACATACCTACATATATATATATATATATGTATATATATATATGTATATATTTGGAGGCAGAGGGAGATGAGTGAAGATTGATGGAAAGGAGTCAGGGGTCAGACGACGTAGGCCTGTGTCATCTCCTAAAAGTGCCGACTACATAGGCTGGATTTAATTCTTCAGGGCTAATATTCGAAGACCCACAATAAACTTTAGATTTTGAATAGAAGACAAATGAGTGAAGAAAGAGCTCTGATCCCCATAGTCTCATTTCTTTGTTCAGACACACCACAGACACACATGCACATTTTTGCCATATTGAAAAACTAGAATAGCATCTGGTTTGGGAAATTATATTGGAGCAATCACATTTCTTCTATGCTGGAAAGTTGATGCACTGTTTCTGGAAGTTTATGGGCTTTTGTCTCTCCAACTAGCAGCATCAGAGGTCAAATGCCCTTAGCTGGGTTTAATTTGCTCAGAAATATTCAGGAAGAAAATTAAGTGAGCCCAGACACTCACATTGCCCCTCCACCCCAACACACATGTACATATCCATACCCTAAGAGCACTTTTCTTGTTCCCAGGCTGGACTTTTCTGAGGGACAACAAACTTTGCCCCCTTGGCTTGCCATAACAGCTATTCTCCAGCAAAGTGGTGGGTAAAGTATCTTTCTTTTTAGTGAAATTAAACCATGTTTCCCCAGCAACTTATATGATAACGTCAGAGTCGTTTTGTCTCTACCGAATTGCTTTTAATTTGCCACTCAGCAGCTCCTAATGCCTTCACTTTAATATCTCTGATCCCTGGCCCCCTAACCTCCAGCCTCTCTTGGAAACAACTGCTTAAGTGCCCAGGGGGGCCTCCTAGTGAAGTAATGCTCTTTAAAGGCAGCCTTTAATGTAAATAATCATCTCTGCTTTACTACTCGTTAAACTTGTGTGTGGAAACGCTAATATACAAAAATTCAGAACACAGCAGCCAAGAGAAAGAGGGACCCTGATCATATCTGTAATGAAACAAGGTGTCTTAGTAAAGGACTCACTCCCTCCCCACCCCGAGATCTGCAGAGCCAGAGACTTAGAGCATTTGGAAAACTTTCTATTTCTCCACACACGCGGATTTCTTCCCAGAAATCTGCCTACTTCACATTAAGTGCCTTAAGAGAAGAAAAAATAGTCTCCATGTTTTTTTCAGGGCAGTTCCCATATTTCTGATTTCCAGAATCAGAATGTGGGAATATGTTTTTCTTTTTGTTTTAAGTAGGCTCGGCCTCCCCCCCCCCCACTGTTGTTCATATTAGCACTACCTCTGTGGGCTACTATTTATTGGAGTGCTATCTGTTCTTCGGTTTCTAGCAGAAACTCCTTTTCTACTAGGAAGACTTTGGCAGCACTGCCTAGTAGACAGGGGCTTCACTGAATTTCCAGTCTATGAAGATGCAGAGTCTCAGGCCACCTCTGAGCAGGTCACCTTCACCTGTCTGAGACTCAGTTGCTTTCTCTGTGCTAGAGGAGCCATTTTTACACTATTTACTCTTCAGAGCTGTTTGTGAGGACAGTGTTCTGTAAGCTGAGAGACCAAATGGACTTGGAATCCAAATCCTGGCTCAGCCATTTAACTACCTGAGGGACTCTGGGCAAGTATTTTAACTTCACCAGGTTGTGGTTTCCTGACCTGTAAAATGAAAAGACTGGTCCAGAAGAGGATAAGGTTGCATCTAGCTCTAAATATAAGATCTGAAGATTATTAAAGGGACCTGCAAATGTGAGCAATCGCTATTCCAGTCTACCCCAATCTTCTTCTGGGCACTTTCCTAATACTTCTCCTCTGACAGACAAATAGTATACCTCCAAAAGACCAAATGATAACAATCATCTAGTGGTTGCGTTAGTGTAGGCTTTGCCTCCTCAATCACATGGGCAAATCCTCAACCTTCCTTTTTTATTACTTTTAAATCTCCCTAACAGTACCAAGAACAAAATTTGTAGAACTTGAAGTGGGAGTCAGAGGCCCCCTGATCCAACCCTTCATTTTACAGATAAAGAAACTGAGGCACAGAAAGTCTATGTAACTAGATCAGACTATGATTCTAAATCAGGTTCTGGTGATTTCTAGTCATTTCTCTTTCCCAGTCACCAAGCAGGCATTAAGAAAGGCTTACTAGAACAATTTAATTTCTCAGTTGCAAAAGTAGATTAAGAAATTTGGGATAGAGAAATTGGAAGTTTCAATTTTTTAATTCTAGTTTTCAAAATACAAGAAAAACCCCCCCAAATTCTCTTTAATGACTTGTGACACCACAAAATCACCTGTTAACATAAAGTTCTTATTAGAGAAAGGATAGTTAAAATAACACAAGTTTCAGCTGTTGAGAAATTAAGGGGTGAGTTGCCCTCCTGTACCCACGAACCAGCTCAGTATTGAATAACAACCACAATAACATCAATCACAACACATTTACATAACAATTTTTTCAAGTTTACAAAACCATTTTCAAAAAACATTCTGTGAAATAGATATGGCAAGTGTCATTTGGCCCAAGTGCAGTAACTAAGGCAAAGCAAAGGAGGCTTTTTCCCACACACCCAAATTCAGAGGGTTGCTAACAATATTAGTCTCCTCCAGCAGGGTAGAACTAAATGAAATTAGTACCCAGTTAAGAAAAAAATAATAATTTCTTTAAACAGGAAGCTTTCGGTGTGCCTCCTAAACCCTTGTCTTTGGAAGTTGATTTGAGGACACACCTTATTCTATTTGCCACTAGTAGTTGTGGCTCTGACTGTCATCATTTAATATGCAGAAAGGACTCATCTCACCAGAACAGGCCAGAGAATATTCTGAGCTCTGTGTTTCAGTTCAATCCCTCAGTACACAGAAAATAAAAATGAAACTGCTTCAGGCTACTTGATTTGGCCATGGTCGTGTAAGCCAGTAAAAATCCAGAGCCAGGAGGACTGGGTTTGAATCTACTTCTACGTCCAGGACTTTTCTCCCTATACCATGATGGTCTATGTCAGCGGTTCTCAACCTGTGGGTCGCGACCCCTTTGGGAGTTGAACGACCCTTTCACAGGGGTTACAGGGGTCGCCTAAGACTATCGGAAAACACATATTTCCCGATGGTCTTAGGAACCGAGACAGGGCTCCTCTATCCGTCTCCAGGTGGGTCCACCCACATGCAGACATGCCCACATATGAGTATTAAAGGGTCACGGCATTAGGAAGGTTGAGAACCACTGGTCTATATCCATTTTATACCACTCAAATATGGTAAATTCAGTGATATATTTCATGGGAAAGGTGGTTTGGAACTCCTGGTTGTAATAAATTTTTAGAGTTGTTCAAGGACTTAATTTCTTCCTGCTTGTCATTAGCATATATAATTGTGATTTGTTTCTTATATACAATTATACCATGAAAATGGTGTATTATGTTTAATACAAACATAATACAAAAAATACACAACCACAAAAACAAAGGCTGATTACTCATATAGATTCATATATTGCCAGAAATAAAAAAAGATCATTGTGAAATCTCCCTCTTTGACAAGTTGGAAAACTGAGGCCCATAAAAAAGTGACCTTGATTATGTGGAAATCTATGTGTAAGTATCTAGGCCTATCTGCAATGTATAAAAAATAAATTTATGTAGATATTTGACATATATGGTAATACATTTATAATATGTTTTGTTGCTACTGAGTCAATAATGCCTTGTGTTTTTAATAGAACTTACTATAAAATAATAATATCCTACCTTTATGTCTAGTGTCCCAGTTACATAGTGAGCCCTCATGTAATCTGAAATATTAGAGATGGAAGGGACCTTAGAAATTTGCACCTCCATTCTGACTATTTTAAAGATGAGGAAATTCATACACACAGACTGAGAAAATGACTTAGCCAGGGTCACACAGATAACACACAACAGAGCCAGGATTGAAATCCAGAGTTTTAAATTTCAAGTCTCATGTTCAATTTCTATGACAGGAAGCAGCAAACTATAATCTATGGATCAAAATCATCCCATAGTGCCTTCTGTTCTTGAACAACTAAGATGGTTTTTTATATTTTTAAAGGCATTGACTAAATTTAATTAATTTTAAAAATATTTTTCTTATTTTTATACTCACAATAGCATCACCAAGTCGCTTAGAAGGTAATGTCCACAATATCCAGATGAGGAAATTGAGACTTAAAGCAGTGCACCAATTTGTATTCCATCTCATTTTCTGTGATTTCATAAATCTAAGAAGTTTCTGGTGAGAAACATTTAACCATGCAGATCAGCACTTTCTCCATAACGTTTAGTCTTAAAGAGGTAACTCTATTCCTGCCCAGCCTATCTCAGAAGGTTGATGTGAGGGTAAAATGAGATAATAATAACAACACCCATAATAATCATAATACATATTTATGTCATGCTTTAAGTTTTGGAAAGTGTTTTACAGGCACGAACTCATTTGACTTCAAAACAAGTAAGTTGCAATTATTATCCCCATTTTACATATGAGAAATCAGAGGCTCAAAGGGGTAAGTAACTTGCTCAGAGTCACAAAGTTAGCTAATGGCAGGATCAGGACTAGAATCCATGTACTAATTCATTGCTTCTACCTTCTCTCCTCTGACTCATATCTCTACCCTTTACTGCGTGGCTTCCAATTTCTTCACTCAACTGAAACTTCTCTCTCCCAAGTTACTAATGATCTATTTTCATGGTCAAATATGATGGTCTTTTTTCTTCCCCCATTGCTAACCTTTTGGAACTCTCTTCGGTATTTTCACATTGTTAATCATTCTCATCTCCTGGGTAATCTCTCGTCTCTGGCCTTTTTGTGACACTACTTTTTCCTAGTTCTCCTACCTGTCTAATTACTCTTTCTCAGTCTTCTTTACTGCTTCATCTTCAAAATCACACCCCTTAACTACAGGTGTTCCCAAAGACTCTGTCTTGTCTCTTTACTCTTACCTCTTTGTTTTCTTTGTGACTTCATTACCTCCCATTGATTTTATTATCTCTACACCAATGACTCCTAGACCTAGTTTCTCCCAAAACTTCAATCCTGAATTACTCATTGCTTATTTAATATTTTAAATCAGATGTTGTGGAGACGTCTCAAACTTAATATGTACAAAACAGCACTCATTATTTTCTCCTCCAAAACCCATCCCTTTCCCCAATTTGTTATCTTTGACTCTTCATTCTCCCTCACCTCATAGATAAAATCAGTAGCCACATGTCTTTATTCACACTTGCTACTTTAGTTCATGCCATCATCATCTCTCACCTAGATCTCTGCTACTGCCTTTTGATTGGTCTCCCTACTTCAAGACCCTCACTCCTTCAGTATGTCATACGATTTTCCTTAAGCATAGATCTGGTAGTTTGATTGGTATGGCATTGAATAAGCAAATTTATTTAGGCACTATTATAATTTTTAAATATTAGCTCAACCTACCCATGAGCAATTAATATTTTCTAATTACTTAGGTCTGTTTTTATCTCTATAAATAGTTGTAATTCTATTTATATAGTTCTTATGTGCATTGTGTAAGGTATATTCCCAAGTATTTTGTACATTCTGTTATAATTTTAAATGGAATTTCTCTTTCTGGATCTTCTTTCTGCGTTTTACCAGAATTATGTAGAAATACTGATGATGTGTATGGATTTATTTTATATCCCATAACTTTACTGAAGTTATCATTGTTTCAATTAATTTTAGTTGACTTTTTTGGTTTCTTTAAGTACATCATCATCTCATCCAGAAAAGGTGATGAGTTTGCTTCTTCTTTACCTCTAGTTATTTCCCAAATTTCTTTTTCTTGTCTTATTGCTATAGCCAGCATTTCTAGTACTGTGTCATGAGACATGTTTCTGTGTATGGTCATTGAGGGAATTTGCTTTGCTTAACTATGCATATTTGTTACAATAAATTTGTTTTTCTATTTTTTGAGAGGGTGGGTGGTAGAAAGGAGAGAAAACAGATTTCTCTTCATTTGAAAAATGGAAAGATAGGGTACAACAGATGCGAAATGTTGTGTGTATTTTCAGATGAAGTCACCGTATCATTCATTTTGATTATCTGTTTCATTTGGTTATGAGAGACCTCTGACATAACAGGAGTCAACAGTAAATGTTTGTAATACAAAAATAAAACTCATCAATAATTTTAAAGACCCAAATATGATCACATCACTTCCTACTTAATCGACTCCAGTGGCTCCCTATTGCCCTCAGGATCAAATATAATCTCCTTTGCTTAGCTTTTAAATCCCTTCGCAACCTGGCCCCCATCTCTCTTTCCAGCCTCATTGGAAATCACTTCTTTAGTACTCTGTGATCCTGACTGATCGGCTTTCTCTGTTTCCTTGAATATGGCAAGCACACACACACACACACACACACACACACACACACACACACACACACACACACCTTACCTCAAACAATTCTTCTTTTCCTTTAAGAAGCATCTCATGGCATGACTTTCTGCACAAAGCCTCTCCTGATGTCCCCAAATGCCAGTGCCCTCCCTCTCTAACTATCTTGCCATTAACTGGCATGCATTTATTCTCTTTATATTTATGTTATAAGTACTTAAGTCTGTATATTATCCCCCCATTTGAATACACATTCCTTAAGAACGGGGTTCACTTCATTCTTTATACTTTCTTCTCTAGCACTTGGCACACTGGTCCACAGTAGGTATTTGATAAATACTTGTGGATGGATTGATTAATTCATTACCTAATGCCTTTTTAACCACCATATGACATTGCTTATTGTGATTTGTATTGGCTGAGAAACCATAAAAATCTACTCCAAGAGGAGTATGTTATGCTCCTGTATTCTGCAGAGTTTTCTACCAAAATGAAGAAGATAGAGAGCTAGAAGGATTTCTTTTGATTGTGAAATTGAACATTTGCAATGTAATGATGGCATCCTGAACTCAGAGGCAACCCATGAAACCAAAGAGAATCAGCTGAAATCTTTGTCAGTCTCTTCCTGGAATCATAGGCTTGAGAGCAGCAAACTCTCCAAACGTAGATTGGTCAGCAACATCCTCATGAGAAAACAATGCATTTTGGTGTAGCCCATGACCTCCTTTGTCCTTTCCCATCAGACCTTCCAGATGTAATGGAGTAAAAGGCTTGCCAGAGAGCATCCCCCATCTAGAAAGGCTCAGTTCTCTTGACCAGGGATTGAAATAATTAATGATTTTTTAGGATCCAAAAGTGATAAAGTTACTAATGCAAATCCATTTCTAAATAGCTTTATTAAAAAGAAGAAAAACCATGGAAGCAAGTTTGAATAAACAGACATTTTTTACTGACTGAAATAAAACAAATTAATATAACCCCCTTCTTTCTAATGACAGAGCATTTCAAATCAGCAGCCTCTTAAAGTTCGATGACTTTAATTCTGCCTGTTGGCCTTTCTCTTTTGTTCTATACCAGTGGTTTTCAACTTCCCTAATGCCTCAACCCTGTAATACTCATATGTGGGCATACCTGCATGTGGGCAGACCCGCTTGGAGACAGATAAGGAGTGGTGTCTCAGTTCCTAAGACCATTGGAAATCTGTGTTTTCCAATGGTCTTAGGCGACCCTTGTGAAGGTATCATTCGACCCCCAAAGGGGTCGCGACCCACAGGTTGAGAACCACTGTTCCATAGGCTCTAGAATTGAAAAGGACCACAAACTATCTACTGTGAGAGGAAAATGGTGCCTGAGACATCATCAGACCCAACCCTCTGTTTTCTTACAAGTAAGAAAACTGAGACCAAGAGAATTTAGGTGGCTTGTCCAAAGTCACAAAAGTGGTAAGTAACAATCATAGCCAAGATTCAAACCTAGGTCCTTTGACTCAAAATCTAGTGCTCTTCTGACACTGACATATTGCCTATCATAGTCAGTCAACGAGCATTTATTAAGTGCTTACGGTATACCAGGCACTGTGGCTTGACTCCCCATTGCTGCTAAACTTTTAGCTTGATGCAATAATCTCAATAGAATGTAAGTGCCTTGAGAGTAGGTGCTATCTTGCCTTTATGCCTTTGTATCCCTAGCATGTAGCATAATGCCTAACATGGTAGCCACTCACTAAATGCTTCTTCAATGAATGAACCCCGATTCTATATTAACTGATATGTTTAAGGTATCACCCCTTCCACAGTTATTTCTTTTTACTTTTTTTTTTAGGGAGGGGCACAGATTAGGCATTGGTTTTATTATTTCATTGGTGTGAGGAATTCTCAGTGGGGAACTTCTACCAGCACAGATCTGCAAATGGAGTTATAGGGGGAAGTGGGGTATGGGGTATCTACTGAAAGGCTGAGTAATTTGTCCATGGTCACAGCCAATATGGATTAGAACCAGCACTTGAACCCAGATCTCCCAGTCTCCCAAGACAGATCTATAGTATATATATTATAGCAACCCTGCATCTTCTAAATTTTAATTCTTGCATTTTAGGGGGACAGGTTACCTAGACAACTGAAAAGCCTTCAAGCCTGAATAGAATGGATCCATGACGATGGAGTTAGGAGCACCATGACAAGGTTAGAAGTCTCTGGGGAACATGTGTGCCTGTGTGCCTTACCTCCCCATCGTGCCCTGCAAAGAGCTGGCTACCTCCTTTGTCTGCAGTAAGGCCCATTCAGGTGACAACCTCCAAAGCAGCTTGCTCCCTTTCCCTTTTTCTATCACTTAGCATTTAAGGCCATCAACATTTCCTATCCCTGCCATGTGAAAAGTAAGCACACAATAAGTTAATTTGTATTGTCGCTGTGCAGTAGAAGGGTGGTAAAGAGCACATTCATTTTTAATCCACTATGAATAATATATAAATATGTATACAGAGCAGAGGGTCAAGAAGAGTAAGGAGAAAGCTAGTGGTACATTGTTTACCACAGAAGTAGCAAAACCAGGTATTTTTCTTACTTGCTAAGATGAGAATATCTGCAATTTGCTTGCACCTAAGGGGCAGAAGCAAAATGCCTAGTCCTCGAGGGGAACCCATCCATTAATTATAGTTCAAAATCTGGCAAGGGCATCTGGCTCCAGAGAGAATGAGAAGCTTTCCTGATGGTTCAGAACCCCTGCAATGCGGGACAAAGATCAAGGTGGTTCAGGTTGGGTTAGGGAATCTGAGAGCCTCAGGCAAAGGCAAAAGGATGCTAAGAATGGGGGTGATGGGAAGTCTGCATCGCTGCCTTCTGGATCCTAAAGAGACTCCCCAGCCCTCTCAGTGAGGGTACAGTTGGTAAAGGATGCAGAGGGGACCATGGAGCCAGCTGGGTCAAAATCCTGGCAACCTGAAGGAGAATCTGGAGCATGTCAAACCTATGTTCATTCAATCTTCAATCCTACATGCTCATTTTAGAAAGATTAGCAAATATCCTTGTTACTAATGATGCTAAATCATGAGAGTGGGGTCATAGGATTCAGAGCTGGAAGCTATCTTTAGAGATCACTCCTCTTTTACCTAACAGGCAACGGGGGCCAAAGCCAATACTCAGACCTAGCTCTGCTAGCCCCAAATTCCACACTCTTAAGTGTACATCTAATCAAATTGACTTTATGACTCCTTTTTTTCCTGCCCCCAACTCTGATTTTTTATTACATTTATTCCCCAAAGTGAACATTTAGTGACCATTTCCCCCAGTTATAATCCCTTACTATCATTTTTTTTTTTTTGCCATGTCTTCAGTTGTTCACTTTGAAGAAAATGCTGGGTTTCATTCAGAGTTACCCCGCAACGTGATACTGCGGCTTGGATTATTATACACAGGCGAAAAACTTGGCAATTTATCACATTGGGAATGTCCCTTTCAAGTGATGCAACATACTAGAATACACACACACACATCTCAAAATTCTACCACATCTGTCCTACAGTTGGGTCCAGGAAGTATGTATATCTATGTGCGTGAGTATACATACGTGTAATACATATTAATGGGAAAGATCACCAATAAGAAGCCTGGACATATATAGGATTAGGGATAGGGATAGGCTATGATTATCTGCCTGGCAGGATCTTAGGAAAAGGTGTATTACAAATTTCTCTGAAGATGACTCCATGATGGAGTAGAAGGAACATTGGGCCCAAAGTCTAGTCCTGACTCCACAAGAAATTAATTGTGTGGGCAGTTCAGCCTCTTTGAGGTTTTGTTTCTTTGTGAAAATATAAGTGACTGCACTAGATGGTCTCTAAGATCTTTAAGACAGTTAGGTGGCATAGCGGATACAATGATGGGCTTAAAATCAGGAAGATTTGAGTTCAAATACTGCCTCAGACACTTAGAGGTTGAATACCTTGAAACAAGTCACTTAAGCCCTCCCAGCCTTGGTCTCCTTATGTGTGAAACTGTGATGATGAAATGACCTACCTCCCAGGGTTATTGTAACAATCAAATGGGATAATTTATACCAAGTACTTTGCCAACCTTAAAGCTATATTTAATGTTAGCTGTTATCATCTAAGGTTCCTTCTAGTTCAATTCTACAAATTCATTCAGTTTATTTCATTAATCCCATATTTGTTGAATTTTTGTTATATGTTCAAAGCTACCAATGACATCCTACTTACTAAATTCAATGATATTTACAAGCAAACCACAAGCATTTAAGTACCTACTATGTGCAAAGAACTATATAGGCTCTTGGGATACAGATGACAACACAATGTCTACCCTTCAGGTCTGTTAATTATCTTTTTAAAATCTATTCTCCTCTATTGATTTTCATAACATTGTCCTATCCTTGTTTTTCTTCTACTAATTCTTTAAGGTCTACTTGGCTGGCCCTTCTGCCTCCTCGTGATCCACCACATGTGAGCATCCCCCATGATTCTGATCTTGGCCATCTTCTTTCCCTTTTTATTCTATGCCTTGGCAATCTCAGTGACTCCCATGGCTTCAATTATCACTTCTGTGAAGATAATTCCCAAATCTATATATCTGTCCCCAACTAGACCTCCAGTTTTCCATCTCCAATGGTCTTAGGATATCTCTAGGTGACTGTCTTGCTAATACCTCAAACTCTGCAAATCCAAAACTTAGTATAATGTAAGATCATATATGCCCCCCACCAGAAATTCATCCCTGCTCCTAATTCCCGCATGTTCAGTAACGCCCCATAATTCTCCTAGATTGAAAATTCCAAGTTATACTCTTTTCCCCCTCCTCTCAACCCCCAAATTCATGCATTTGCCAAGTCCCATCAATTTTACCTCTATAATACATTAAAAACTCTTTTTTTTTCTAAATCCACTGCCATTATCTTAAATCAGGTGGCTATTACTTTCACCTGGATGATCACAATAAGATTTGGCCATCTGACAGTTGTCCCTGAAGGAAGGAATCTAGTCTACTAGCTGTTCCCTGGATGTGACACTCCATCTCCCATTTCTGTCCTTGGAAAAGCTACCACACTCCTTTCTCCGTGCTGCTTCTCAGCATCATTGTCCTCCTTCCAGGCTCAGCCCAGGTGAGCAAATGCAATGGGAAACCTCTCCTGAGCTGCCCCTGGTGAACATGCCCCCCCCTCCTCCAATTACTTTATATGTACTATCCTTGTTAAATTGAGGCTTCATTGAGTGCTCACCCTGAAGTCAAGAACATTTGGGTTCAAATCCTGCCTTTGGCATTTAAAAATTCTGTAACTTCAGGCAAATCTTTTTAATTTTGTGTGCCGCAAGAATTTTTAAGGACTTACTAAATCATAAAAGTTCGAAATATGACTTGGTGGAAGGTGCTCCTTATGCTGATGAAATCACAGATGCACACATATATATTGTATCTCTATCTCAGAAGTAGAATGGTTAGGATAATTTTGTTTCAATGCGTGTGCTTAGAGCATAGAAGGTGCTTAGCAAATATTCATGAGTTCAGCTGATGATGTTTCCACATATGTCTCACCCCCCCCCCCATATCCAATCAATTGCCAAGATATGTTGATTTCACCTTTTCAATGTTTTTCAAATATTCCCGCTTTCCTTCTTGAACTCTTGAGTGGACAATTAGAACCTTAGCTTGTCATCTCTGTATCCCAAGAGCCTAAGGGCTCTGCCTGCCTCGAGTCTTTCTCCACTCCAATCCATTCTCCATTCACTCCCTAAAATAATTTCCTAAAGCAGAGTCTGGTCTTGTCACTCTGGTATTCAATAAATTCCAGCAGTCAAATATAAAATGCTGGGGTGGCTAGGTGGCACAGTGAATAGAGCACTGGCCCTGGAGTCAGGAGGACCTGAGTTCAAATCTGGCCTCAGACACTTAACACTTAGTAGCCATGTAACCTTGGGCAAGTCACTAAACCCCAATTGCCCTGCCTTCTCCCTCCAAAAAAAAAAAAGGCAAAAAAAAATATGTGTGTGTGTGTGTGTGTGTGTGTGTGTGTGTGTATAAATGCTCTATTTATCATTCAAAGTCCTTTATAACCTAGCCCTCTCCTACCTTTCCAGTCTTCTTACACCTTACTCCCAGATACATACTCTTGGATCCACTGGCACACTGGCACACATCTCCTGGCTATTCCTGGTATACAACTCTCCATCTCTCAGTTTCTGGCATTGTCTGAGGTAGCCCCTATGCTTGAAATAGTCCCCCTTCTCCAATATGCCTGCTAACCTTTCTTGCTTCCTTTAAGTCCCAACTAAAATTCTATCTTTTACAGGAAGACTTTTCCTTTTTCTAATGCTTTCCCTCTCTTAATTATGTCCTATTTATTCTCCATATAGCTTGTTTGCATGTTATCTCCCCCATAAGCTCCTTGAAGGCAGGGACTGTCTTCTGCCTCTTTTTTTTTGTAGCCCCAGCACTTAATACCATGCCTGGCACATAGAGGAGGCTTAACAAATACTTATTGACTACATGAGATTTAAGTAGGCAGAGATACCCTAACTGGTCTTCCTAGTTCCAAAATCTATTCATTTTCCAACTCACCTCTCTGATATCAGAATAATCTTTCTGGTGTTGGTTTTTTAGTTTTTCTTGTTTTGTTTTGGTTTTTTTTTTTGGAGGGGGGGTTTGGTGGGTGGTTTTTTGTGTTGTTTTTTTTTTTGCTTTATCATGTCACTTCCTTACTCAAAAATCATCAGTGTCTTTCTATTGAGTATGGTATCAAATATGGACCAATGGTACACTCAAAGTTCTTCTCAATATGGCCTTAGCCCATCTTTCTAGCTTCATGTCACACCACTATCTATCTTAAAATTCTACTTTCTAATCAAAATGGATCATGAGTTATTCTGTTATTGTTGTGTTCTCTCCTACCTCCATGCCCTTAGGTAGTCCATGGCACATGCTTTGAATACATTCTGTTACTGAAAACACTTTTTCAAGATCCATCTCAACTGTCTCCTCTTCCATGAAGCCTTTGCTTATTCCTCCAAACCGAAATAAGCCAGCCCTTCTCCTAATCTTTCCCCTCTCTGGGGAAGGAGTATGATACAGTGGAAAGTCAATACTGGCTCTAGAACCAGAAAACCTGGGTTCTAAGTCTGCTTCTGTGTGACCTAGGGCAAGTCATTCATGCTCCCTGGGCATGTTTCCTCATCTGTAAAATAGACGGGTTCTATTAGATAGCCCCTCAAGTCTCTTCCAGATCTATGAGTTTATATTACATTTTAGCAAACATCACAGTCATCTGTACATGTGCCTTTCCCCTCTATTAGCCTATGAATTCCTTGAGGGCAGGGATAGTGTGGTTTTTCAGTGTACTGCATGAAGTAAGTGCTTAAAATACTGTTTGTCAACTCTAAAACACCAGAGAAATATGAGTTATTATTAATGTATATAGTGCCTTCTTCCCAACAACCCTTTGAAGTGGGGTAGGCGAAAGGGGAAGAAAATGGGATAGCCATTTATATAGAACCTGCTATGTGCCCAGCACTGTGCTAAGTGCTTTAAAATTATTAACTCATTTAATCCTCACATCAGCCCTGAGAGGTAGGTACTATTATAATCCCCAGTTCACAACTGAGTAAACTGAAACAGAGAGAGGTTAAGTGACTTGCCCAGAGTCATACAGCCAGTAAGAATCTGAGATAAGATTTGAAGGCAGGTCTTCCTGATTCCAGGCCTAGTGCTCCAACCATGGCTCCATGGACTTAAGAAAGAGTTATTATCCCCATTTTACAGAGGAAGAAAATGAAGGTCAGAATATTCAAGTGAATTGATCAAGGTCACATAACAAGTCAATCTCAGAGCTAGAGTCTCCAACTGAGACTTTCTTATGCTAAGACCAGCAGCTCTTTTCCTTACATCCCATTGCTTCTCATGAAAATGAATTCAATGTGCTTTATCCAGTGCTCTATTCAATGGGTAGTGAAGTTAAAGGATAAGTAGTAAGTGAAGTAAGTAGAATTTAAAGGATAAAGTAGTAAGTGATCTTGCCCCAGAATCACAAAGTCAGAAGGTTTCTAGAAGGCATCTAGTCTCCTCTTATGTAAACAGGAATCTCTTGTATATCATCCCTCACAAATGGCCATCCAACTTCCTCTCAAAGGGACCCTCCAGCTCATGGGACAGCCCATTTCCCATTTGGAAAGCTCTAAATGTTAAGAATATGTGCTTAAATCTGTCTTTCTTCAACTCCCACCCTCTGCGATTATTTCTGTCTTCTAGGACCAACCAGGACAAAACTCATCCCTCTTGTATAGGGTGGCTAGTGATAATAGCTAACATTTACAGAGCACTTAATACATGCCAAGTGCTTTTACAACTTTCTTACTTGTTCCTCACAACAACCCTAGAAGAAAGGTGTTATCTCCATTTTACAGATAATAAAACTGAGGCAAAGAGAGATTAAGTGACTTGCCCAGGGTCATACTGCTAGCGAGTGTCTGAGGCTGAATTTGAATTCAAGCGTTCTAAACTCCAAGACTAGCACTCTACCCAATGAGTCACCTCGCTGTCCTAGCACTTCAAATTCTTAAAGATAAAGATCACATCCTCCTCAAAGTCTTCTTCAGGCTAAATATCCTCAATACTAGACTCCACATAAAACATTCTCTATTCTTCTTCCCTTCCTTTTCATCCTGCTCTGGACACACTCCAGGTTGTCAATGTTCTTCACGACATATGTTGTTCCAAACTGGGCAGAGCACTCTTGGTGTGTTCTGTCCAGGACAGAAGAGAGTGTAAATGTCAGCTCCTTTGTTCTGAACAGTATGCCTCTCTAAATATAGCCTAACATGCCCTTAGCTTTGTTTTGGGGTTATTTGGGGGTAGAGGTGGATTGACTGTCATGTCATTCTCTTGACTGACATTGATCTTGTATTTCAATGAAATTCCATGTTTCCGTTGCTGTTTTTTTTTTCCACTGATGACCAATTGTCTAATAATGTCATCCCCAACTTGTGTTTGGGGAGTTGATTGTTTCACTGTAGAACTTTATATTGATTCCTATTAAATGTTATGTTATTAGCTTAGCCCGTATTTCAAGCTTATCAAGATTTTTTTGGATTTTAACTGTGTCATTCATTGTTTAGCTTTCTCTGAGAGCTTCATGTCATTTGTAAATTTTATATATATATATATATATATGTATATATATATACACACACACAATCTAAACTCTTTGTGCAAGTCATCATTTTTTTTTAAAAATTTAATAGCGCAGAACATATCCCTTGGGCTTTCTAGAGACTTGACTCCAAAGTGACATGAATTATACTTTGAGTCTGGTCATTCAACCTAATCTATCTAACTACATAATTTTCTAGCCTTTATCTCTCTATCTTGTCATCAAGTATAACATGAACAATTTTGTCAAATGCCTTGGTGAAAGGTGAGTATGGCATTTCCCTAATCTGGTGGTGTAGGAACCTTGCCAAAAACAGAAATGATATAAGTCTCATACCACTTTTTCTTAACGAAGCCATGCTGGCTCCTAGTGATCACCACTTCATTTTCTAAATACTTACAAACCATTCCTTCAATGCTAAGCTCTAGGATTTTGCCAGTTATGGAAATCAAGCCTGATGACATACAGGTTGAAGCCACTACACTTCTTAAGATAAAATTTATGATAATTAGTATTGTTATAATGAGCATATATATATATATATATATATATATATAGATGGTTTTTTTGAAAATTATTTTTAAATTCATTTCTAACTTAGAAAGTTCATCATGAACTTACATACAGAATAAAAAATAACACTTCCATGAATACAGCACAAAATAAAAAGAGAATTCACTATAAAAACACGAATTTTCACTTCACTTTTTTTTGAAAAGCATAAGCACTACATGTTGTTTTCAAAGCTACCCTGCTTTCTGTGCTTCCTTCTATTTTTTTAATCTCTGCTTTGCACTTTTTGTATTTTTCACTGTCCCTCTCTGTCCCACATAGAGATGACTACCATTAGATACAAATATGTGTGTGTGTATGTGTAGAACCATACTGTACATCTATTTATATAATGTTTTAAGCTTCGCAAGCCTGTATCATCTTGAGGCACTCTCCTATTTTTTAGAATTTCTCAATATCGCCAATGGAAGGTTCAGAAGTAGTATCTACCAATTCTTTCAATAGCTTGGGACAGAGTTAATATAGCCTTTTGATCTCAATTTATTGTAGATAGCTAGATACTTTTGGGGGCACCTCACTTATTTTACTTAGATATTTGAGTGGTGCCATAGCTAGGGTGCTGAACTTGGAATCTGGAAGATGTTACTTCTAATATATTGCCTGAGACACTTACTAGCTATGTGACCCTGGCCAAGCCACTTAACCTCTCTTAGGCTCAGTTTCCTCATCTTTAAAATGGGAATAATAATAGCACTTACCTCACAAAGTTGTGAAAAACAAATGAAATATAGAAAGGACTTTGCAAAACTCATAGCACTATATAAATGCTAGGCATTATTTATATCAACTTTTTAACTTCCTGTTAACCATTTGTGTTCCCTCTTTCTCAGTTACAAGATCATTTTCTTTGCCAGAGAAAACAGAAGCAAAGTAAAAGCGAAGTTCTTTTGCCTTCTTGCCATCATCTGTTACCTTCATCTCATTTGTCCTGGATGATGGTCCTATTCTTTCTTTGATCTTCCTCTTGCTTACAGCATAGATTTTTTTAAAAGTCGTTTTTTGTTCTCCTTAAGATTCACCACCAGGCTCAGCTCATTCTGAGCTTTAATGCTACTGACAGTAAGTAATCTTATTGTCTCAAGTCCCTTCTCTATGTTCTTTGACCATTACCTTTGCTTCCATCATTTTTTTTTTTTACACCTAAGTTGTTTGATCCATTTTGGTCTCTTTGGATAACTGTTTTGGTTTGTGTCTTCGAAATTTCATTCTTGAATTTTATGCTTACATTCCTTTACATAATACATTTAGTATTGAGGATGCCTAGAATAATCTGCATAAAAGTAACTTAACCTCCTTGTATTTATTTTTGTGGCATGTTAATACCAAACCAACTGTGAAGGTCTAGTGCCGGTAACTTTCTCAGAAGCCAAAGGTGTAGAACCCTGCTATTTACACTCTTTGTTTGGTGAAACTGTCTTTTGTCTTTCCATTTTAGTACTTTAAAAGCTTCCAAGTGGAATAAATGCCCTCTCTCAAACACCTAAAGGTAGATAAAGAGATAATATCTTTTCTAGAAAGTTCAAATGAATTTTGGAGTTTCAAGAATGTGCTCTGAATCTTGACTCATCTTAGATGAACTCCATAAGGCTACTTCACTTTTCTTGCCTCAGTTTTCTTGTTCATAAAATAGAGGAGTTGGCTTCAATGACCTCTAGGGTCTCTTTAGCTTTAAATCTTATGACCCTTTCCTGGGATTTCAACTCAATTCAAGCTAACATTTATTACCATTTTTCCTAGCATAGAATCCTACGAAACCATTCTTCCCACATTTCCTTGACTTTTTCATATTTGTCATTTTTAATGATTATATTCAGGATTAGTTCAACCATGCCCTGAGCTGATGGTTACACTCTTTCTGATTCTTTGATACCATGAATACTCTAGCCATCTTTTCCACCACATCACCCTGTCTCTTTAACAGCATTAGGCAATCTGGGCATGCAATCCCCTTACAACGGGAAGCTTTGATAACACATAATCCTTGTTCTCAAAAGAAGGAAGTGTTTTCCCATAGGACAGTAGGGGTAGGGAGATATGGTCACTGGTTATTTTCCATGATCAAGAAAAGGAATATTTTCTAGATTGTTATGTGTACTGATTGAGAGGAGGGGAGAGAAGTAAGGTTCTTCACAAGTAGCTCCAAAACAATAACAGAAGAAAAATTTATAATACCCTCTCCCATCCATCAGCCAGTCACCTCTCAGATCTGATAAGTATTTGTATCAAACACACAGGCACCCGATTTAATAAATAAATAAATAAAGAAGTAAATAAATTAATGAATGAATGCAAAGTAATGGCCCTAAAATGCAGATTAAATCACAACAATGTGACTGTCTGTATCACCATGCAGAAGACTTGGGTGAAAGGAAGAGTCAGCATAGAGGAGAGAATTACGAGCCACTGTCTCAGAATAGGTGTTCTAAGCTAGGGTGCACATATGGCCACAGCAGCCAGAGCTGATGGATGCATCTTTCAGAGGCTGTGGAATTGGTTCAGATGGAAACATTCACAGCTCCCTTAGACACATTCACTCAGGGGAGCAAGGAACCTTCAAGATTTTATAGATGAAGCCAGAGAGTCCTCAACAGTTTCTCTGTGAAGGGACAGTAGATCCTGTCATTCCCAAAGGATGCTATTTTGAAAAATTTGCAGGCCCGTGGCAATATGCCTCTGAGTCTACTCATAAGACAGGGGTGCACACTGTGGATCCTATTGTGGGTAGTTTTAAAGAGATGGCTAACAAGGAGAACACATCATAGAATCCTAAGATTTAGAGCTAGACAAAGCTTAGAGACCGTATATGCCTCTCTACCCATTTTATAGATGTGGCACATGAACTTCCTATGGAGTAAGTAACTACTTTGAGGTAAAACTGGTAGTGAGTTAGTAAAACTAGGATTTCAAACACATGTCTGAAGCATCGAAGTCCTTTGCACTTTCTGGAACCCATACTATCTTCTATCTTCTTGAGGACACTAGGCCTTGTCTACTCATTATCTGACTGGAAATAAGGACATTTTGCAAAACCTAGGTTCAAATCCTGTCTCTACTGCTTACTACCTATGTGATTTTAGACAAGCCACTTTCCCCCCACTAGGCCTCAGTTTCATTATCTAGATAATGAAGAGATTGGACTAGATGGCCCTGCAGGTCCCTTCCCATATTACTTCTATTAACCTGTAATCTTAAGGAGTTAAAAAAAAAAAACTTGTTTCTATCTATAACACGAGTAAGATTTGGTCTAAGTCGAGGTTCTTAAACTTGTTTTGTGTTTCACAGACCCCTTTGGCAGTCTGGTGAAGCCCAGGGACCCCTTCATAGAATAATGATTTTTTTAAATGCATAGAAGAAAATACATAGGATTACAAAGGCAACCAATTGTATTGAAATAGTTATTAAAATATTAAATACATACACACCAGTTCATAGACCCCAGGTAATGTCTGGAGTGATACTTTGGAAATTCCTACAGATGGGGAAATACTCAAATACTGGATTGTGGTTAGCAGAGAGAAGCCCTCGACTGGCCTGAGGACAGATTGTGATAAGACAGACTGTGTGTCCACTGTACAAGTTCATTGTCCTAGTGAGAATCATTCAAAGTCTGGAGCTAATGAGAAGGAATAAAACTATTTTACCCCTCAAATATTGCTTCCTTTATGAAGCTTTCCCTGCTTGAGAAAGCTTCCAAGTCTGTCTCCCTTTTCTGAAGTAAACTACCTAGTGCTAGAATCTATAAATTTATGAAACTACAGATCAGGCAAACTTCATGTATTATTTCCCATACGTGTCCCCCAAAAGCTCTAACACCATTGGCAGTAAGTTTACTATGCAAAGACACCAGCAGGATGAGATAGAAACATGAATAAACATGTATTTGTCCTATAGATGGTGCCATCTTCTTGGCTCCACATTATGCATTTTATAAAATTTCCCTAATTTCCAACTACAGGAAAATATCTCCAATCAGGTATAGAATGTAAGTTTTCAATTTTCCCCCTAAATATTCATCCACCTAATCAAAGTCATTAGAACAGTTTGGGAACCTCATTAGGGTAAATAATATGTGGTTTTTAATTGCTTGTGATTTTTGTTTTTTAATTGGCAATTTCTTTGCCCGCATTCATATTAAAAGTAAATAAAGATGGTTTCCAATAAATTCCTGGCCAGCTTGAGGACCCAGATCATTGATTGGATGCAGCTGATGATTTGGAAGCAGAGAGAGGGCATTTTAAATGAATGGGAAAGCTCCCCTATTCTTGGTTTAAAGTTCTCACAGTAAAACAAAGCACAAAAGCAGGCACTCAGCATCTGGTGGGCCAAGCACCAAAGGGTGGCTTTACAGCCACCTGCTTGGCTTTGAAGTTTCCCGCAATTTTTAATCCAAATTTATCCTATAGCAAAGGGATTTGTTTTTTCTTTTTTACATTAATTTTTATTTTGAACTTAACAAATACATTAAATAGAATGAGCAAACACTTACACAGTAGAACAGAAAAGATGGTGCATGAAACTGCAGGCCTCTGTCATGTATAGCTTTCTTTTCTTGTTAATAATATAAAATCAACCTGTGGTTTGTCTGCCCTTTCTGTTCTTTTCTCTCCTTTTAAAAACAAAACAAAAGATATCTCAGTGAAGCACAGGGCTTGGCACTTGATAGGCAGCTAATATATTCATGTTTGCTGTTGCCTAACAATGATCTTTTATTTTTTCTTTCTTTTTCTCTTTCCTTCTTTCTTTCTTTCTGCTGCTCTATTCTTATCACCTTTCCCCTCCCATCTCTCCTAGAAAAGAAGGAAAAAGAAAACTCTCATCATAAATATAATTCATATCAAAGTTGATAAGTGAGGTGCTAGCATCCCCTGCCTAAGCCTCAGGACCTCACAAGCAAATCAGACTCCGTGTCCTTGGGAGGAACAGCCTCTGGCTGAAAGAAATGAGGCTCTCCCAGAGACCCCTATCCCTGAGCTCCTGTAGTGCAGAAACCTTCCAGCTGGCATTAGAGACCCTTTCCACTGGCATTTGCAAACATCCTTTCCTCTTCCAAGCAATAAGCTCATTAGCGTTCATCACTTTTATAATTTTTATTGTTATTACTTAAAGCAAAGTTTGACTTTATTTCCACAGAAGATCCCACACGACAGCGATTCTCTTTTCGGTCATGTTTATCTGTAAACAGTGAAAATGACCAGGCTCTACGGGGTGTGGGCTGGCCCCTCTAGGGAGTCACCCAGAGTCATGTGCACACATGCTTAGCAGGGCCAGAGTTTTCATAGGCAGTTATTGATCTGAGATCTTAAATAATTTCCAGTGCTTTATGAAAGCATTTATGTTTACCGTTAAATAACCTTCAAAGAGGTCGATGAACTTCCTTTTTTAAGAGATTTCAGATGTGTAATATAGTAATACGTTAATAATATCTTACATTTATCTAGCTCTTTACAATTCCTGAAGAATTTCCATATCCTTTATCTTCTGGCCGTCTCAGATAGCCTTATGAGGAAGATGAGAGTTGGTGAGAGTGAGACAACTCCCATTTTATACACTCAGGAACTAAGACACAGAAAGGTGCATTGACTTGTCCACTTATCAAGTAAATCCAGGTCTCACAACTTTCTGTCAAGTTCTCATTTGTTGTTGTTCAGTCCTTTCAGTCATGTCTGACTTGTTGTGACCCCTTTGGGGGTTTTCTTGGTAAAAATAGTGAAGCAGTTTGCCATTTCCTTCTCCAGCTCATTTTGCAGATGAGGAAACTGAGGCAAACAGGGCTACATGACTTTCCCAGGGTCACACAGCTAGTAAGCATCTGAGACCAGATTTGAACGCCCAAATTTTATCCTGACTTCAAGTCTGGCACTCTATCCACTGTACCACCTAGGTGCCCCTAGAGCTCTCATTGTTCTGTATTGTTCTTATGTCTACCTTGCATTCCCACACTTCTCCTTTCTCCTATGAGATAAAGACAGAGAGAGAGAGAGAGAGTGAGAGAGAGAGACAGAGACAGAGACAGAGACAGAGAGAGACAGAGAGAGACAGAGACGGAGACAGAGACAGAGACAAACAGAGATAGACACAGAGACAGAGAGAGACAGAGAGAGACAGAGAGAGACAGAGAGAGAGAGGAGAATATCCATCCATACGTTATTGAGCATGGGATCTTCTATTTCCTATTTCTTGCACCTGGTCGGACCTTCTAGGTGACTACTACAACAAGCCACCTAGATCCATAAAGTGTACCTCTGAGGTATTACTGAGACCTAACTACTGGTTATTGCTAAGGTAGCATGTGAGATATTCACTCCAAACCGTTCTATTTTATGTTATTATCACTAAAAAAACCCAAAGATATTTTATGCTATATAACAAAAAAATAAAATTAAAATGGCAAACCACATGTCTTATGGGCCAGAGATTACTTCAATATTTTTCTGGGTCTATGGTGTCATCAGTGTGGGTACTGCCTTTAATGGTGACAATCACAACTTACCCATGCCTTCTTATCCTGTGTAATTCTTGCTTATTCTTTGCCTTAAATCTCCCACAGGGAATTTAGCCAATAAGCTAGGAGCCTTCCTCTACATCAGAATTTCTGAACTTTTTTAGACATGGATCAAAAGTAGTCTGGGGAAGCCTGTGGACCCAATCTCAGGAAAAATTATTTTAAATGCATAAAATAAAGTATCTATTATCACAAAGAAAACTATTTCTATTCAAATACATTTTTAAGTTCAGGGACCACAAATTAAGACCTCCTGACATTGCATGGCTACCAATGAACAAAGAGACTTACCACTGTCAACTTTATCCTATAATTCCCTTCTCCACAAATGTTCACTGGTTCCCTCTTTTCCACTTGCATCAAGTCTAAATTCCTCTGCTTGTCAGTCATAGCCCTTTATAACCTGGCTTCTACCTGTATGACTTCATTACCCACAAATACCCAATTCCAGGCTCTTCAGTGTTGCCCACAAACGCATCATGTTCCTTCTCGTATGCCTGTTTCCCCTTCTGGGATGTCCTCCTCTCTCCTCTCTACCTATTTTAAGGCTATCCATCCTTTAAGGCCAAACTCACATCCCAAGTCTCCTGGGAAGAGTTTACTAATTATTCCATTTCCCATCAGTGCTTCTCTTCTCTGAATTCCTATAGCCCTTTGTATATAATTAAGTGCCTAATTATTCAGTATAGACTCTGTCTTGTGTTATTTACTACTTATTCATATGTCTTGGTCTTGTCTCCATAGGCACATTGTGAGTGCTTTGTGGTCAGAGACAGTAGCTTATTTTTTTTCTGCCCCTTTCCTCTCCACATCCCTGCCCCCACTGCCTAGCACAAGACTAGGCACACAAAGTAGGTGCTCAGTAAATGCATGTTGATTAATTGGAGGGATTTGCTCCAGTGGAGATCTTTTCCTAGAGAAGAATCCTGAGTACAGCCCTCCTTATATGTTCCTGGTCAGACCATGACCCCAACTGCCATCTTTTGCCCTTGATTTTTATCAGCTCTCAGTACCCTATGCCACTTCATTACCACCAGAACCATCGCTATCACTACCTGCCACTTAGTGAGTCTTTAGAATAAAGTCTCATTTTGAGAAAAATCCATTTTTGTTTTTTGCCCATTTAAATTTTCATTTTTCTTTAAAATAAATATTTAATTATCCAACAGTTACAGGTCACATGACAAAGATAATCATTGGCTAAGCCCAAAGTATATTTTCTTTCTATATCTCTCCCTCTATTCTTCTCCCCATCACCCAATAAAGTACCCCCATCATCTCTTCTTTCCTCTTAGGATATCTACCTTTAAGTTTTTGTGTGGCAGGAGTACACTGCAGTAGGAAAAAAAAACACTCAATTTGGACACAGAGGTCTTGGGTTTAAATCTAGGTTCTGCCACATGTAACCTGTATGACCTTGAACAAGTCACTTAACTTTTAGTTTCCCTCATCTGTATAATGGTGCTTTAAATTTTGTGACTGCTAAGATCCCTTTCATCTCCAAATCAATTATCCTTAAGGGAAAAAAAGTGTTCTAATTAGGTCTTTATGGTTATACACATACACACACACACACACACACACACACACACACACACACATACACATACACACACGCTGTTCATTCTCACCTTTCTACCTTTGTTCTCATAGCTTGCCTCACTTGGAATGCCTTCCTTCTTCCTTTACCCATTTTTCAAGCCTAAGCTCAATTCTTACCTTATCCATGAAATCTCCATCAGGCTAATACTGATCTCCCTGAACTGTCCATAGCAGTTACTGTGAATAAGAAACATTTCGACCTGATTATAATGAAATTGTCCCCTGGATATATACTGCCTCTTTATTTTTTCTTTTGATGTTTCATGCAAGCGCGCCTTGCCTCCTCAAGTGAACTGTAAGTTCCTTGAAGGGGCAGGGCTATATCTTCTTTCCTCTACTCTCAACTATATCTAAGCATAGCTCTGAGTAAACTGTAGACATTAAATTGATTTGAACTGAAGATACAAAAGGCATCTTACTGTCATACATAAGGGGAATAATAATAATTATAACAATAATAATTATTATTTTCTTATTCACATTTATATAGTGCTTTACTGTTTAAAAAACTCTTTCCCTACAATAAACTGAGATATTAAATAGTGAATATACAATTATTCCCATTTTATAAATGCTGAAACTGAGACAAAAAAAGGTGAAGTATCTTATTTGAGGTCACATAGCTGCAGGTCCTGCTCTCTTTCCATTATATAATGTTGATCTGTAGACAGATAGAGATACACACATATTTATATGTATATGCATATATAATATATACATATGAACACACATATTAATGAGTAAAATCATAGATTGTCCATTCTCCCCTTAGGGAGCATTAATTTCTGGGGTTCTACTTTATTTGTTTGTTTTTGCCCTCTCTCTCACACTAATAATTCCCACATCACCCTCTGAAATGGACTGCTGGTTTCTCTCTCTTAGTTCAGTTCCTGTTTGATGTCATTAGATGTAAAATAAGTATATCTTTCTTTGATTCTAGTCAAATTTTGCCATGTAACTTAAAGAACCTTCATTTAGAGGAGAGTATGGTAAGAAATCATGTTGTGATACATTACACACCAGGGGCCCAATCAGTCCTATAATATGGCAAGGAAGAACGAAAAAAAAAAAAAACTCAAGGAAAAAAATCATGAAACTACCCAACACAAAACACTTTAAGTAAATAAATATCCAATCCACTAAAAGCTGGTATCTCAGGTTATCTGTGGGTAATTCACTACCCACACACATCTCTCATAAAAACATTAGTACATTTATTATGGGGGGTTTTATATGGTTTGCAGAGCATCTCACTAAAAACAATGTAGTGGCAGCAGTCATGTTCCATCAAAATTCACTGTTGTTGTGTTGTATTAATGTGAGTTTATGTGGGGAAGGATACAGCACATCTCTCTTTCTATAAAGGAACAAGACAGACACAATCGAGATGCACAGTATATATCCATAGAGACGGGCACACCATATATATTTAAAATAGCTACTTTTTATCATACCCAATTCAACAAATCGCTACCTTGAACAATAGGAAATTACAGAATGAAAAGAATAGATACAAGCATAAACTTTTCAAGGTTTGGCCCTTGTCAAGTGCTACTAATGTCACCTGCCAGAGTGAGAGAGAGAGAGAGAGAGAGAGAGAGAGAGAGAGAGAGAGAGAGAGAGAGAAGAAACAGAGATAGAGACAGAGACAGGGAGAGAGAGACAGACAGAGAAAAGAGAGGGAGACAGACAGGAAGAGAAAGAGAGAAGGGAGAGGGAGAGAGAAGAGGACGGAAGGGGGAAAAGACAGAGATGGAGACTGGGAGAGACAGAAAAAGAGACACAGGGAGAAGAGACACAGATAAGAGAATGAGAGAGAGAGAGAGAGAGAGAGAGAGAGAGAGAGAGAGAGAGAGAGACGGCTGTTTATGAAGTCACAAAGGAAATGCTGTTCTTTTCTCCTCCTTTTTCCTCTCTTTTAAAAGGCTCTCTCTAAAATCAAAGGTGTCAGACTTTGCTTTTTCTTCCTGGCATGATCCGGAATGTATGGCTGAGGAATGACAGATGTCGGCAACCAGCTGCAATGAAGCATGCTAAAGTTTCAGTCTAATCCACTTATTCCTTTGCAGTCACGTAACCAAAACAAATGGCGGTGCTTTCCATTAGGAAAAAAACACGGCAGTGCTACTTTGTTGCATAATGTAGCCCACACGCCATCTTGGTATCCTTTTTTTTTTCCTACTGCAGGGAAAGAGAAATTGCCCCTTTATTAGGATCACTCCCTGAGAGCTTTCCTGCACACCCTTATTCTCTCTCTCTCTCTCTCTCTCTCTCTCTCTCTCTCTCTCTCTCTCTCTCTCTCTCTCCCCTCCCCATACTCCTTGAGTGGCACCAAACCTTGAGGTAGCACAAATGCCCATACATGTCTCATTTGCAGGACCTTTTTTCCAAGAGAAGAATGAAGAATTGGCGGTATGAGGTGGAAAAGCCGAGTGACCTTAAAGGGAAGGACCATTCATCGCCCTGAGAATCCATGCACACTATTCCAGCATTTACACACAAACACCCATCTATGTGGGTATACACACGCATCTGCGATACCCCTGCATCTACACATGCATGTTCAAATACACACATATGTCTTTGAGCTGCTAAACTGGGATGATCAGTGTAATCACCCGCACCATCATTTTCAACTACTTGAATAAATCCAGAGGAATTACAAACGGAGCCCATGTGTAATTAAACCGAGGGCTGTTAGACTCTTCATTTAATAAAAACACTTGAAGGAAAAGCCCATGTAGGTTTTGCAATGCCAAGGGGAGTGTGAGGGTAAGCGAACATGGCATGCCTTCCTGGGAGCCGGGCCCTGACTCACGTTAGCGTGTAGTGCAGCCACCTTTTGAACCCTCGCTCCTTTAATCCTTGTAAGGAAAGAGAAAGGATCAGGAGTCATGTGGTTCTGTCACTACCAGCAGTTTCAGCAGCTGTGAAGCATTCTTTCAGCACAATTCATAAAAAAAGATGTGTCGGATTTCGCCCATGGCAGAACGGCGTTCGGTTTCTGGCCCTTCAGGCAAAAACAATAAATGCACAGAGGAAAATTTGAGATTTCCCCCCTTAAACTTCCCACAACAACCTCAGCAAAACCACATGACTTGCCTTGTACAATCTCCCTGGTGTTTTCAGCGCTACTTTGGCAGGAAATCAGAATTACTGTTATATAAATTCCATCTGATGCCAAAGCTACCATCTGTGAGTAAAACTGCTTCACCTACGTCTGCCTGCAAAGCCACTCTCGCAGAGACAAGGGAGAAGGGGGGGAAAAATTTGATTAATTTGCAGAATGCTTGTGATTTGCTCATATATTATTATAACTGCTCATCAGCACATGACAAATTCCCAGCACTCTGCACAAGAACCCGTTCAGTTTCAGCAGTTTTTTTGCGTCGGCACCTGACAGACTGCAGAGCCTCTAATGACTTTCAGATGCTTACAAACAGTAATTCTATCTTCAGAATAAAAAGAAAAATCCGTAGGAAGAAAAGAGTAGAGAGTTAGTCTATTTCATTTCCTTCCTCTATATCAACATGATTTAACTCTTAAGGGCGGCCACAGCTCCGAGATCACGCCGCCACCGCCGCCTGTAAAAGACAAAGACCACACCAGTCCCCAGAGGAAAGGTGAAGAGGAAGAAAAAAAAAATCACCATCTCAGGGCTGGCAAAACAGAGAGGGAGGGAGAGAGAGACAGAGAGAGAGAGAGAGAGAGAGAGAGAGAGAGAGAGAGAGAGAGAGAGAGAGAGAGAGACCTTGCTGGGAGTGAGCTCTGCTTAGGAAAGGACAGGTCTAGAACTGGGGGCCAAATTCTTTTGTTTATTTCCCTCTTCTTGCACTGGTTGAAAATTCTCTTTATTTTCCTCTTTTAATACTTCTAATAACCTTTTCCGTTTCTAGCGGAACACATCTGCTTCATAACGGCAGTTGCTGGGTGGTGGGTTTTGTTTTTTTTTTGGTGCCTTTAAAACTATGATTATGCTTTCTGAAGCACCGCCTCTGTGCTTGATTGCCTGTTTTAGATTAGAGATTTTAGCAACGAAACAAAGACTTCAGAATGCACATCAGTCCTACATATGAGGGCCCACAGAAGGAAAAGCTATAAAATGCGATGCACCATCTGTCCACAAACA
>CM053581.1:246316664-246344669 GCA_028627135.1 Pseudochirops cupreus | reverse complement strand
AGAGAGAGAAAGAGAGAGAGAGAGAGAAAGAGAGAGAGAGAGAGAGAGAGAGAGAGAGAGAGAGAGAGAGAGAGAGTTTGTTCTGAGCATTATGGCAAAAACTGATGTAATCCACATTGGAAAAAACCACAGGTGACTGAATTCCAAGTGAAGAGGTTGCAAAAAAAAAATTAAAAAGTTGTCCATGCCCTGCAGATGTGGTCTGGACAAGTCACCTGGGACAGGAAGACCCTGGTTTAAGCAAAATATAACAGTTACCTGGCATGAAAAATGAAAGGAGGCAGGGACCAAGGAGGGAAGTAGTAAAGTAATGCTTGTAATTGTGGATTTGCTTTATCAACGGAATAGGCAAGGAATTCAAAGCAATTATTTGGGGATATGTTAAGACTGGGAGATCTATCAGGTATCTTATTAGAATACAGAATACTTAGAGCTCAGGACCAAATCAAATATAATTTAACGAAAAAAATTTTTTTCTCTTCTCACATCATCTGATATTAAACGGAAACTATTGTTCAAATCCAGGAACTCATAATCCTACTCTAATGTTCAGACTGTGTCGGAAAATTTCAAAACGGGGCTTTGAAGTTTATTGTGGCCATAAGAGTGGTCTTTAGTGCCACCTAGAGGAATGAATGGAGCATGACATGTGAGCCACTCCGAGGAAAATTAAATACAGCTGAATAATTGAATGAGGGGGCAAGTTGAATCAGGGGTCACCATCTGTTTGACTAGAATTGTTGGCACATTTCAGCTAAGCCTCACGCGCATCATAAACATGCTTACAGTTATCATAGCTCGCATTGCCCTAAAATAAAAGAAAATTGGTCCTAAAATAAGCTTGAACTAATTAAACGTATACCATGGTGTTGTCATGGATACAGGAGGGAAGGTCACCAGATTCTCATGGCACCAGGAAGGGTGGCCGAGCCAAACAGAGACAGGTGATTCTTTAAAAACCCAGAGGCGCAGCATCTCCTGGGCCGCCCCGGATGTCGTTAGCAGCCAGGCAGCCTGGCCTGTGGCTGGAGGGGGTGTGTGTGGTTTGCAGGCATGTTTTTCCCTCTTCGTGTGTGTGTGAGCATCCTATGGCCATCAACAATTCGAGTCTGGGTCCCACCCAATGCCTTCTTTGGTTTCTGTGGTGGTAGAAACTTTACTTTCATCTGAAGTAAAGCCCACCAGCTCTTTGTGCCGGGAGTGGGGGGTAAGTCAAGTATCTGACTGAAAAGATTATCTGCCTGGGAAGAGGGCAGGAGGAGATACATCTTTTTGAAAGGGTGGATATGACATCTGAGCTGTGTCCTCTCTGCCAGCTTAATATGAAAGTTGGCCATTTACCAAGAGTCTGGCTTTGTATATGTACTACATTGTAGTGTGTGTGTGTGTGTGTGTGTGTGTGTGTGTGTGTGTGTGTGTGTGTGTGTGTGTGTGTGTGTGTGATATGCTATACTGTGTATGTTACCTTGTGTTCCATTTGTATACTTGCTTGGGGAAAGGGAGAAATAGAAATATCTTGACTTGTCTCTCACCATTTCTTTAAATATTCTCTTTCATCCAGAGGTAAACAGGTAAATTCTTCCACATAAGGCCTTAAGACAAGGCCAATGGAACCAGGAATGGGGGAGGGGGTGAGTAGAAGGGGTAGTGATTTGAGTTTCCTCATTTCCCCACCTAGACCACCAAGTTTTACAGATTTAAAAGCAGGCTTTCAAATATGATGGTTTGTTTTATTTTATTAATTTATTTTTGGTTTTTATAGCTAAAAGGAAAATGGACCAAAGAGTAATGCTGGGCAGGAATGCAGAACTCAGAGAAAGGAGATCAGACAAGTGGTGAGGTCAATAGTTGCACCAGGAAAAATACAGCATGCTTAGTCTTCATGGTGCCATATAGTCAGCTAGGTGGTCCAGTGGGTAGAGTGCTGGTGTTGTGAGTCGAAAAGATCTGGGTTCAAATTTTCCCTCAGATACTTATTCATTGTGAGACTAGGGGCAAATCATTCAACCTCGAATGGCTCGTTTTCCCCATCTGTATAATGGGACTAACAGCACCTGTCTGATGGGTGTTACGACTATCAAACGAGATTATATATACATATATATATACATACATATATGTATATATATATATATGTATATATCTATACTGTGATGCACACCGTAAAGGACTGTATAAATGCCCGCTGTAAACCTTTCAGTGCCAGGTACAAGCTTCACTTGCCACTTATGCTTTTGTCCAAAAAGTCACATTCTGTTTCACCTACATGTTTTAACTCATTGTTTGTCATTTTTTCTAGTAAACAAAATTCAGGAAAAAGTGACTCTGAATTTTGATATTAATTCTGACCCTAAGCACGTTGGTACTCAAGGCTATGCCCTTGTTTCAGTCTCTGGAGGGAAACATTTCCCACTGCTGCTAAAGAGGTATGAGGAAGAGGGGGACAGTACCCTCCTAATCAAGTTCAATAAACTATGTGACCCTGGGCAAGTCACTTGACCTGTGTTTCCAGACACATCATATATACACATACACATGTCCTATACATGTACACACACACACACACACACACACACACACACACATTCCCAGTCCAGATTTGAAGTTGGGCTGATAATCAAGCTCCTCTGCACCCTTGTGATCTTAGGCACATCCTTCCTTTCTATGGTCTTCATTTTCCTCAGGTATAAAATTAGGGTTTGTACCAGATGCTCTCCAAGGTTCTTCCCAACTCTGACCCCTAGGACTCCTACATTTTGGTGAAAGTATCAAGCACTGGGTGGAGGCTGAGATTCTGCTACTGGATCCACCCCCATTCTATTTGTATGACCTTGATCAAGTGCCGTTTCTTCTCTGCCTTTCAGTTTCCTCATCCATAAACTGAGGAGGCTGGATTGATGGACCTCAAAGGTCCCTTCCAGCTCTAGAACTCTGTCGCGCTGTAGTGCTCAGGGGTGCAGGGTAAGGAGTAGCAAAAGAAGTTGTGTTTGCAGACGCATACATTTCTGACCACACTTTAAAGGTCAACATATTTCACACTGGGTAACTAGGTGGCACAGAGGACAGAATGCCAGGCCTCATCTTTGTAAGTTCACATCTGGTTTCAGATATTTATAAGTTGTATGATCCTGGACAAGTCACTTAACCTCTGTTTGCCTCAGTTTCCTCATCTGTAAAATGAGCTGAAGAAAGAAATGGCAAACCACTCAATATCTTTGCCAAGAAAACCCCAAATGGGGTCACAGAGTCCGAAATGACTGAACAACAATAATAGCAACATATTTCACATCACCAGAGTCTCAGGGACAGGGATGGGCCTTGGCAAAAAGGTGAAAAGAGTGGGGGATTTTCCTCCACCTTCTCCCCAGTACTCTTTCCTAGATGTTTCTCATTTTCTTTTTAACATCTCCCTTACTCTTAACTCTGAGAGACTGGTGCTTTCACTCTTCACAGGCCACTCTTCCTGTGGCTGCCTGCAGGCTTGCATTTCATGCAATATGGGGTCTTAATGGGCTTCCCGAGTGCCTTCCACAATACTACTTGTCTTCTTGGCAACCATGAATGCTCGTAAACCCTGCATCCTCCTTCCCTCCATCACTCACATCAGTAATCTAGCCAGGGACATTCAAACTGCTGTCTGTCCAGAGATGAGTATGAAGCAATGGTTAAGGGGAATGAGCTATTGATAATCCACCTCTTAGATGAATTAACTTTCCAAAATAAAAAATCCAGTTAGCATCCGGATAAAGGGAGTTCTGAGTCTTTATTGAACCTGCCTTAACACAGCTGGGTCTCCTGGCTGGCAGGGAGGCAGGCAGGCAGGCAGGCAGGCGAGATTTAAGCATTCTATAGACACTCCACCCCTCTCTTACCTCTCAGAATAAATCACCTGTTGCAAGAGACAAAAGGCAACTCTGCCCCCTGGCTGACTCGATGTTGAATAGGTCTGCAGGGAATAGAACTATTTTCTGTGACTTTTCATACGTGTAACTTTTTTTTTCTTTTCTCCTGAATAGAGATTTAACCGGCTGATGACTAGAAAGAAAGAATATGAAGTAGTTTCAAGTCTGAGAATGCAGAGTTCCCATGGATTACAAGGCCCCATTAAGACGCTGGATGGAGAACTTCTCTCCAATGTGAGAGCAGTTTATTATGAGCTGGAAAGTGCTGCAGTGAGAACAGCACTGGGCCAGGGAGACGGGAAGGCCCAATTCTAGGCCTGACTCTGACTAACAAGCTGGATGGATTTAGACAGGTCACTGAAATTCTTTGGGTCTCAAGTCTCACCTTTGCCAAGTAAGGGGGTCGCACTAATTCAGGTAAACTTATTCCACTGCAGCCCCTTTTTGAGTTCCAGCAGCATTCCTTGGTGTTGCATGGCCCGAGGGCATGCACAGTGCAAAGCGCCCATGCTGTGTGTTCAGAACCCAGGCCTCAGTGAGGCTGTGCAGCCACAAACACCTCGGATTTATTACATTTGATTCTTAATTAGCTTTTGGTCCTTGCACCTTCAGAAACCTTATACTATTACTCCATATGGGGTCACGACCCACAGTTTAAGAAGCACTGTACTGG
The DNA here is from genome assembly GCA_028627135.1 of Pseudochirops cupreus. Classification (NCBI taxonomy): domain Eukaryota; kingdom Metazoa; phylum Chordata; class Mammalia; order Diprotodontia; family Pseudocheiridae; genus Pseudochirops; species Pseudochirops cupreus. Next base: position 246,340,094 of record CM053581.1, on the reverse strand, counting down.
ATGACATTTAGCTCTTAGAATCATGGAATTGAAGAGCCATACAGGAAGGGACCTTCAGTGTTTAGTGGTCATAAGACCTTTCACAACATTAAAGGCAAAAACGATGATGAATGTCCAATCCAATCACACTACCATTGCCTCTCTCCCTTAAGCCCCGCCCCCCCAAAATATGCTTTATTTAGTCTGGCAAAATGCAGCCTTGTCTATATGAAGACAGGTTGCTAGGTGGTACAGTAGACAGAGTCAGGAAGACCTGAGTTGGAATCCTACCTGAAACACTAGCACTTCCACCCTGGGCAAGTAAGGCACTCGACTTCTCTCAGTCTCAGTCTTCTCATCTATAAAATGGATCTAATAGTAGCATCTACCTCACAGGTTAGTAGTAGTGAGGATCTAATGAAATAACATGAGTAAAATGTTTTGTGAACTTTTAAGGATTTCAAAAATGCTAACTATTCTATCTTAGCTATTCCCAGACTTGGTTTTTTCATCTTTAAAATTAGAATCACGACGACTTGTCACAAGGTTCTCAGGATGACCAAATGAGGTAATATCCGTAAAGTATTTTGCAAACCTTAAACTGTATAAATGCTAGCTTCTACCAAGCTGCTACTACTACCACTACCACCACTACTATCACTATTACCACAGTGCTTGGCATATATAGGAACTTAATAAAATGTTTACTGACTGGTTGACTACTACCACTATTACTAGGACTACTTACTAGTACTACTACTACTGCCACCAGTACACTATTACCACCACCACTACTACTTAGGATTTAGTTCAGTGGTTAGCACATGTTGTTCAGACATCCAGACATTTTTCAGTCATGCTTGACTCTTCGTGACCCCATTTGGGGTTTTCTTGGCAGAGATACTGGAGTGGTTTGCCGTTTCCTTCTCCAGCTCATTTTACAGATGAGGAAACTCAGGCAAACAGAGTTAAGTGACTTGCCCAGGGTCGCACAGCTAGTGAGTGTTAGAAAGTGGATTTGAACTTGGGTCTCCCTGACTCTAGGCCCAGCAATCTGGCACATAGTAGGTACTTAATAAATGTTTATTTACTGATCAACTACTACCACCACTACTATGACTATATAATGCTCCATCAAATAACTCATACACCAGAAGATACAGAATTACTGATGCAAAATTGCTCTCTTCTAGATGAACTACAGAGGGCATCTTATTCTGAAGGGCATTTTTAGGAACAAGGCCTGGTTTAGCAGAGACTTATAAATGAAAACCAGTATATCAGGCCTCAGAGAGAAATGATACTCTAAAAGACCTGGGAAAATGAAAGGACTTGATGACCAGATTGCAAACTCTGCAAATGCTACAGGAGCCTAAAAACTAGACTGAAAGACAGGATTTAGTAATCTTAAGAAATGGTGACTTAAGAAAGCAGCTCAAAGGAGGAGAGCTCTAGCCATTCACGGATGATGACGAGGTCAGAAATTCTGGAGGTCTCTGATCTTCACAGCCATGAGGATGAACAAACATATTTTGGCCTGTCTCCATTTGCAGAACTTCTCATCAACATATCAGATACAAATTAAATATAAAGTTAGGCCTAAAGAAGCAAAACATTTTCCCCCGTGGAAAGGCAACATCATCCCCAAAACTATCAGATTCCAGAAAAAAAAAAACCTGAATTTTTCTTGGGGTTTACAACTTCAAATTATTTTTATTTAATTTCTTGCTCCCACTGAAGTCCTATTTTGAGGGCTCATCCTAGTGGAAGAGACCCTGGGTTCTCACAGACTATTGCAGTGGGATCCAGATTTTGGTAGGTTCTTCTAGGCTAGAAAGTCAATCATAGGTCTGTTGTCTAAGGACCAGCTTAAATAAGGTTTGGAGAGACTCATAGCCAAGTTAGCTATAGAGTCCTTAGTTTTTTATGTCACAGCGACTTTTAAACACTGCCTTCTAGGACCATAGACAAAATGTCATCCAGCCCAACTCCTTCCCTTTACAGAGAGGGCCAAAAGGATTTCAGTGACTGGCCCCAGGGCACGCGGGCAATATCAAAGGTGAGATTTGCATCCTGCAGTTACTTTGCAGTGAAAGTATCCATATTAAAAGATGTGTTTTGAGGTTTTTTAGCCCTGGAAACTTTGGTTATCTGTAGAACAGTTTAAGTAATAATGCCATTTCCAAGATAACTGGTCTTTTCCCTCACAAATGCCTTCACTCTGTCTTCAAGCACAGTATCCCCTGGATTAAGGAGGAGCAGGTTTGTGGCATAAAACTGATTAAATCTACTGGCTGCATCCAATTCTAGTCCAGTTGGTGCCTTGGTACCATTCATTAAGCAGAGAAACGTGTAACCAAGATTCTGGTAGTGGATTTTCCTTTCACTTTGGATGCCTCCTTTAATCTTTAAGAAATGAATCTTTCGAGTGTGTGTGTGTGTGTGTGTGTGTGTGTGTGTGTGTGTGTGTGTGTGTGTGTGTGTGTGTGTGCTAGGGACACGAATTGGAAAGCAACCTTCTGTTACCAAAGTAATGGAAGTATCTTTTATTTGATAGATGCATTTCTGACGTTGTTTACAACTTAAGCTTGTGAGCTTAACCCTTTTTTCAAAACACTAGAAAAACTGGCTATTAAAAAGGGAAAAGAATCCTCTCCTATTGTGTTGTTTTTGGTTTTGTTTTTTTTTTTACAAAAAGTCAACAATCCTTTAATTTATCTAGATGACCTTTGAGATCTTCTCCAACTCTCAGAATCAATGCTTCTAACTTTTACGTCCAAATAAAATCAGTCTAGTTATTGAAGGAAGAACACTGGCCTGGGAGTCGTAACACCTAGGACTGATCCCAGTTTGGTTCTATCTAACTGCACTAATTTGAAACTTTGCACCATTAATCAATAACTGTACTGGGCTCGGAGAGAATAAATGCCCCCAGTGAAGGAAATAATCTCTAAATGTGAGGAGCTTAAGTCACTTATTTTCTGAGCCCCAGAGTTCCCAACAACCAAATAAGAGAATTGGACCAGATGTGTTCACAAGGTCTATGATTCTATGTGTCCTAGTCTAGGTGTTATCTATCAGTTGTGCTTTAAGCAATATACATCTGAATAGTAAAAGAAGAGAGCTTTTTAAACTGTAGGTTGTTGCGCTGTCTCTCTGTTGCTTTTGATCGGTTTCTGTTTCTAGGCATCAGATATTTCCCCCAAGTGAACTAATTGAACACATCATAAAGATGGTCAATGAAATGATTTGTCTTGCAAGGGGAGATAGAGGTAGTTTCCAGATTGGAAAGAAGGAAGTGAGAAGCTTAAATTTTTGTTTTTAATCTGTCCTTTGGTGGAACTTCTGCTTTTGCACAACTTTTCCTTCAAGTTGTGGAGAGACAGCTTTGGAACCAAGGTGAGGGGCAACTTCTTCAGAAGGACTATGGTCCAATAGTAGAACAGGCTGCCTCAGGATGTAAAGAGTTCCATGTTTCCAAATATCTTCAGGCACGGGCTAGGCATGTTGCAGAAGGGCAGCCTGTTCTGTTACAGGCCAGGCTAGAAGATTTCAGAGTTCTCTTTCCAACTTTGAAATTCTGTGAAGGACCAGATGTGGCCACTCTACTTAAGCCTAGTGACTGTTAGTTCAGCTATCTAAACAAAATGGAATTGTCTGTATAGGTCAATGGGACATTGATCTTAGGAAGAAAGCAAACAAGAGAAGCCGGGACAAATTCTCCTCCTGACCATGCAATAATGTATTCCAATACTATCTGCTGAGCCTACTCCAGTCCCTTCACTGCCTTTATTTGATTTCCTTAGGGTTTGATTTCCTTAGGCCTCTGATGTGGATCTCACTCCAAATAGCACTTCTCCTTAATTTAGAGATGGAAGGGACCCTAACCCAACTCCACATTACAGTGGAGGAGATCAATTTTCTGAGAAGCAAGGCAATTAGTCCAAGGTCTCACAAATAGTAAGTATTCAAGCCAGGATTTGAACCCAGATCTTCTCATTTTATTTTCAGGGTCTTCACACAACACTACATTGTTTCTCCTATGCGTACATGAGTCCTCTGATAACTCCAGCCAACAGTAGTCTCTCTCTTATTCCTGACCACCCACACCACCTACTGCCTGAATATGACTGATCATAATCAGGATCATATTCAGAATATGGCATAATTTAGCACTAAATTCCATGCTGCCAGGTATTGTTTTCCAATGATTTCATGTATATGAGTCATGTCTCCCCAGTGACACTGTAAGTCTTAGAGGACAAAGACTACAGGAGGAAAAAGAGAAGGAAAAGACAGGGCTTTGGGCACATAGGGTTTTTGATAAATGCTTATTCCATTTAACTGATTTTTCCATATGACAAAGCCTATGACTCCTACTTGACCGGGGCATTAGCCTAGGAAATAATGACCAGGGAATCCTTGGCTATCTGTGGAGAAGCAAGTGTGGACTGTTGGGAAAAGGTGGTGCTAGAGTCAGGAGAGAGCAGAGTTTCAATCCTGCCTCTGATGACAGTTGTATGACTCTGAACAAGTTGTTTTTTCTCTCTGAGCCTCAGCAACTTGGTCTGTAAAATAGGAATTCCCAAATTCTACTTTGAGGATCATATGTAACTGCTGACCTGCCTCACAGAATTGTTGAGAGGAAAACACTTGGGAAACCTCAGAAGTATTGTAGTGATGTGAGTTATTAGCAAGTTGTTATTATCTGCCGCATCCTGGACTTAAGGGCAGATCTTGAAGCCAAGGGTCTGGGGGAAAGCACTCCACTGCCCTCAGCCAAAGCCAAGACATGACACTTTGGAAGGTGACCAAGCCCCTTCTAATCACCTTGGTGACTGGATTTTGAGCCAAGTATGATCTCCCTGTCCTAATGCCAGCAGCTACTTAGCCCCCAAGACTTACATCCTGTTTCTCTCTTCTTTAGCACCTCCAGATGGCTGTTATTTATTATTAGCCATAAATGGGTCCTGGCTATTGGTAACCCAGCTACAGGACATCCCTCCCTGTCTTTCTAATGTATCGAAGGCTCTAGACCAGCTCTGGGAAGACAAGACTCCCTTTACATTTTTCCTTGTCCCTCTCTATTAATTTTATCAAGACACCTGATGTTCACATATCCTAGGATATCATAAAAATCCATATTGTTTTTCCTCACACTCTTCATAGTCCTTCAATGTTGAGTGCTTAATGGGGTAAAGGAAAGATTTGAAGAGGATGTAGGATGAGATGTTAAGTTTCTGGGGAGGGGAGGAGGCAGTTCTGGAGCTTGCAACCTCTGATTCCTCCACCTATACTGAAATATGTTTAATGGCTAGAGTGACACCTGTGGATTTCCATAGTCAATGATGCCTCCCCTGTTGGCTCACAGTAGTGATGGCATCCAGGGCAGGCACTACAAATAGAAAAAGAGATGCTAGATGAAAGATTTCCTCATAGCATTTTGTTTTCTTCCTTCCCCTATAAGATTCTCAGATTTGCAACCCTAGAAGGGAAACCTGTGCACAGGCACTTCCCCAAATCTGGTCTGGTTTATTTTATCACCAAGGTGTTTGGGATTCTCTTACAATACGAGATTCTGCTTGTGGATGTGATGTTGGAAGTTTACATGTTTTCTGATAGGATATACTCATCTTTATGACACGAGTTATGAGAACGAAGTGACAAGGGGTTTGGTTTAGGTCGTAACTGGAGACAGGGAATGAACCTGTGATTTCATTAGTACAGGAAACTTCGGAATGCAGGAAATCCTTCTCTCAATGCAGGGTGGCACTTTCTCTTCAGCTTAATTATCTGGAATGCATAGAAGTGAAGGGACTGGTCCAGGTTCACAATCTAGTATGTATCAGAGACAGGAACTGAACCCAGATCTTCCTGGCTTTGAGATGTGCTCTCTAGCCATGTCAATATACTGCCTTCTATGCCTTCCTTCTTTCTTCTTCTCTCCCATCTCTGCCCCCCTCTTCCTTACACTCCCTCCCTCCTAAATCAAGCTAAATGTGGATTAGGATTGAGAACCCAATATTGTAATTAGCCACTTCCATCCATATAATGAATCATTTCGTCCTTTGACCCAATACCTTCAAATTTCTCATATCATAGATCTATACTAGACCTAGAAAAGACCTCAGAAACTATATAATCCCACCTTATCATTTTGCAGATGAGAGAAACTGAGGCCAGACAATAGAGGTGACTGATTGAAGGTCATACAAGGAGTAAAATGACAGAGCCAGAATCTGAACTTAGGCCCTAAGATTCAAAGTTCATCATTCTTTCCAGAGCACCATGCCATGATTTCCTGAGAGCTAGTCCTGGTAGCGAGGTGGCACAGTAGATAAAGCACTAGGTACAGGGTCAAGAAGACCTGAGTTCAAATCCAGCCCCAGACACTTACTAGCTGTTTAATCCTGGGCAAGTCACTTAACCTCTGTTTGCTTCAGTTTCCTCATCTGTAAAACAAGCTGGACAAGGAAATAGCAAACCACTTCAGTATCTCTGCCAAGAAAACTTGATGGACAATGTTGGTGTGCTACAGTCCACACGGCACCACAAGTTGGATGTTTCTGAACAACAAGAAGAACAAAAGAAATGATAGCTCTAGGTTTCATTAAACTGGTTACACAATGTGTGTATCCTTGTCTTTTCCGATAATTCAGATGTCTGGGAATCTATCAGTGCGGGTATTTTCCACCTGAACAGGACCTGTCAGAGTATGTGACCTGTTGGCAGAGACTTCGAGAAATCATTCACCTCCATATTCTGATGCATTCTCAAAGTGTGACTTCAGTGAAAGTAGGCTTATGAGCTAATGATGGTACGTGCTTGTTTGTCACTGCTGTGGAGGAAGGCCGAGTTGGGGGCTCCATGTGAGGTCAGGAGTTCTGAGCTGCTACTGGACTAAAGCCAATCAGCTATCCTAGATAGGACCAGCACCCCCATGGTAAAGTCCTGGGACAGGGACTTCACCACCAATCTAAGGGGTGAACTGTGCAAGTTGGAGAAACAGAACTACTTAAGGCTTCTGTACCAGTCAGTACTGGGATCAGGTCTATGCATCAGGCTCCATGAACATGAGACATGGGGAGACTCAGGGTCAAGAAACAAAAACAAAAGATACAGATAAAACAGTAGAACTATGACATGGCCAAATTAGTGAGTCTGCTTCTCCTGTGGGAATATTACCAATAAGGAAAAGGATTTTTCTGTCTTTTATCTACCAATATGTGCTATTGCTAAAGGCAGCTCAAGGAATGAGATGAACCAAACAATTAGTTTGCCCATTTTACTTCAGTGTTTCAAAGAGCCATGATCTTGTTGGTGATGGTGTTTGCTCTGCTGGTGGAACATAGAACCCCTCTTTGACTTAGTTGGTGGAGAATTTTTGTGGCTATGGAAATTTCTGTGGAAAAAATCGTAAAGTTGTAGGCAAGCCAGTGATAAGTATTTCCAAATGTAACTAGGTTGGTACTCTAAGCTTTTCCAGCTTTGTAGGATCTGCCAGGAAGTGTAATTCAGCAGCACAGCCTTTGAGAACCCAGAGTCAACTCCATACCATGATAGAATTTATTCAACTCATTGGGCAGCCTAAGGAATAGCTGGTATGTATGGGTAACCCTGGGCAACCTTTGTAACATGAAATGGAGCTGAAACATGGTTAGTCACCTGGGAATCTGATCAAATTAGCTACACAAACTCGATAGGTTGAGGCTTGAGAGGCAGCATGGCAGTCCAGGGATTCTTAGCCTTTTTCACTTCATAGATGACCTCTTGTCAGTCTGGTGAAACCTATGGACCCCTTCTCAGAATAACATTTTTAAATAATTGAAAGAAATGCCAAAGTTCCACCGAAAATAAAGATGTATACCCCGCCCCCCCAATAAGTTCACAGAATTCCTGAAATCTATTCATAGACTTGAACTCCTGGTTATGAACCCTTGGCATAGTAACTAAATTTGGAACTAGATTTAAAGTCAAGAATATCTGGGTACAAATCCTTCCTTTGACATGCATTAGCTGTGTGACCATGGACAAATCACTTAACTTCTCTGGGCTTCAGTTTCCTCATGTCTAAATGAAGGGACTTGAACGAGATGGCTTCCAAAGTCCCTCCTAACTCTCCATCTCTGTTCTTCTTTTAAAATTCAGCTGACTAAAAATTAGCCAGTCAACTGCCCAACCATCCACTTGGCTTTGTTCTGCATAGACTCCCACTTACCCTTCATCATTAAGCAATAGAGGTGATTTCCTAGGTGAGAAGCAACGCTTACTTTAACCCTGGGGCTGCAGTCTTCAGACAAACATCGCTATTTTCTTTTAAAACTTCCTTCAGTTGGGTTGATAGAATTCTTCCCATTTCCCAATAACAAAGATTCTTCATCAAAAAGCGGTCATGATTATCTCCAAAGAAACTTTTTGGAAGATCCTCCACTTAAGACCTTGTGAAAAGGACTTTCTTGCAATAAGTTTCTCCAAAATATATTTTAAAAATCGTATTAAAAGCATTCTCATAAAACATGTATTGAGAAAAGACAAGAGAAATCCTCAAAGGCTCCATTATCGAAGCAAAAATTAATATTTGTACTGTTTCTAAATTGGAATAAAATTGCAAAGATGCAAACACCATCCTATATCATAATCTATAAACCAGTCACAAATGTTAAATCAACTGTAAAAATGATTTAAAATCTACATGAATAATTTTATTAAACTGATTTAAAATCTCATTTTGTGCTACCTTCATTTATTAACTGCATCTCAGACAACAATGTGGTTATAATGATTTTCATGAATACAGAAACATACTCAAATAATGCAGGCAATTAAAAAACTAACCTTTTCTGTTGGGCATATGTTTCTTGGGCACATGTTGGTGGGAAATAGCCTTTGGACAGTGAACACAACTGTACAAATTGCTACTAATTCCTAACCACTAACCTATAATGATTTATACAAAAAGGTTTAATCCCATCTTTGCACACAAACAAAGTAGGTGTGCAGGCATTTCTCCAGGATCGGCCAAAGCATGTTGCAGTCCTGGAAGATCCCAAACCTTTAGAATTCAGTTAAAATGCTCTGATTGAAACGAAGGTTTTCTTTTGGTGACATGTGTTCTGTTGAATGTCATTTTAATCAAAGAGAAGATTATAATTAAAGAGTTACTAGCCATTCCTTGCCTGAAGCTGGCAGAAGAAAATTACTTAATAAGTGAAAACAAGAACTTTCCTGTTTTTTCTTTATCACCCAGAAAAACTTTGCTACAAATCAACAGGAAACCTCATGTGAAAAGAGCCAAATTGGGGAATAACTCTAATATTCTGCATGCAAGCAGAGTGAGGAGCAACACATTTGCCTCAGGACAGAAAAAGCCCATGCTGAAGTTGGAGAAGGGGTAGGGGAAAGAGGTAGGTTTAAGTTAAAAATTTCCCTGGGTAAAAGTGGGCATAATACTAAGCTCTACATGTATTAGGATAAGAATGCAAGAGAGAAGCATATTCCAGGGCAAAGAGTGCTAGATGGGGCAGCTAGGTGGCTCAGTGAATAGAGCACCGGCCCCGGAGTCAGGAGGATCTGAGTTCAAAGCTAACCTCGGACACTTGACAGCTGTGTGACCTTGGGCAAGTCATTTAACCCCAATTACTCTCCAAAAAAGCCAAAAAAAAACCCCAAAAGGCTGCTGGATAGGAGTCAGATGACCTGAGTTCAAATTCTTGTTCTGCTGTTTATTATCTATGTGACCTGGTGTAAGTTACCCCTCTCCGTCCCATTTTCCTTGCCTGTCAAATGAGAGTATGGGACAAGATGACCCATAAGGTCCTACCAGTTCTAAGTCTATGATACTAACTACGAAGACAAGCAAGGCATGAGAATCTTGTTTCAAATCCATTTGAGTGGTGAGTCAAAACTACACCAGAATTTTGCCTCTCCCCACTAGAGTTAGCAACCAATCATTTCATTGACAGGCATTAATAAAACTCTGACTATATGTCAAGCATCATGCTAAGTACTAGGGACACAAATACAAAGAAAGAAATGCAGGCATACCTTGGAGATGCTATGGGTTGGATAACAGCCCACTGTAATAAAGCAAATATCTCGATAAAACAAGTCACATTAATTTTTTGACTTTTCAGTGTATATAAAAATTATGTTTATACTGTACTATACCCTTTTAAGTGTGTAATAGTATTATATCTAAATTATGTGCATACCTTAATTAAACATATTTTATTGCTAAAAATGCTAACTGTCATCTGAGCCTTCAGCAAGCTGTAATTTTTTTGCTGATGGAGTTTCGTCTTGATGTTGGTGTCAGTTGACTGAGCTGGGTGGTGATGTCTGAAGTCTGGGGTAGCTGTGGCAGTTTCTTAAAATAAGATAGAAATGGGGTTTGCAGCAAGCAATTGACTCTTCCTTTCATGAGAGATTTCTCTTTAGCATGCAATGCTGTTTGATAGCATTTTACCCACATTAGAACTTCTTTCAAAATTGGAGTCAATCCTCCCAAAACCAGCCCCTGCTTTATCAACTAAGTTTAGGTAATATTCTTCAATGTTGTTATGTCTCAGGGAATAGGGAGGCCCAAGGAGAGGGAGAGGGATGGTGGAATGGCTGGGCAGCGAAATGGTCAGGACATTTATTAAGTTCTGTCTTCTATGGGTATGGCTGGTGGCATCCAAAAACAATTGCAATAGTAACATCAAAGATCTCTGATCACAGCTCACCATAATAGACATAATAATAATGAAAAAGTTTGAATATTGTGAAAATTACCAAAATGTGACACAGAGATCTGATGTGAGCATATATTGTTGGAAAAATGGCACCCATAGACTTGCTAACTTCAGGGTTGCTACAAACCTTCAGTTTGTTTAAACACACACACACACACACACACACACACACAAAATATTTGCAAAGTACAATAAAGTAAAGTATAATAAAATAAGGTGAGCTTCTATTCTCTACTCTCAGGGGCCTTACATTTTATCAGGGGATGGTCTAAGAAGCCCACATGCAACTTCGTTTGTCCATCCATAGAACCCAAAAGGAATCATATGGCTTTGTCTTGTTTTGTTAATCTTGGTACCCATTTCTATGAACCACATGGACCTTTTATAATCCAGGTATAGAACCTACATGAAAATGAACCATTTCTAGTAGATATCCAGTAGATATGGGACCAAATGGCCCAAAGGACTACCATAACATCTGGATAATCTATGATTGCAGGAAGAATCAGAGGATAAGAATCAGTTACATACCTGAGGTCATTTAGTCAAATACCCTCAGCTTACAAATGAGAAAACTGAGCCCAAGGAAAATATTTTCTGCCAAGTACACAGCTAATAAATTCATAAGATTATAGATTTAAGCCTAAAAGTGACCTCAGAGGTCATCTAGTTCAATCGCTTAATTTTATCAATGAGGATGCCTAGCAAGGTTCAATATCTCGTCCAAGTTCTCCTAGGTAGTAGCAGGCAGAGCTTTGGAATCACACCCAGGCTTTCTGTGTCCTCAAGTGGTCATTTTTTCCCACTGTGCCATGGTGCCTCCTGGTGGCCAAGGTAAGACTTGGAACCAAGTTTCCTGTCTTACTGTTTTTCATTTTCTTTGGACCACGAACATAATGTGCATCTCTCCCTGATTTCTTTTATGACAAATTTTTCTTCTGTACTTCAGTCATAAGCCCTTAGCAAGAAAAGAATGTAAACAAAGATATCTTTGTACAAGCCAGATCTGCTAAAAGCTATGTAACCTTCTTCTTTCTGCAGTAGAATCTGAATGTGATTCCTTGTTCCAGGTCCACTGGGAATAACACTCCAAAGGTAAGGAAGATTTCCAGTGACAAAACCAGACTCCTCTGGGAAGAGGCTTTCTCCTTCTGAGTGTAGGGCATATACTTAGTCAGACACTTTGCCAATTACTAACTGCCTATCCACAGTATTGACACAGCCTCCATGTGGTAACAAACGTCCCCTTACTCAGATGCTTCAGAGCCCTAATTTCATTATGGGATCATTTGTTTCTGTGCCAAGACTCAGAATAATTCCCAGCTCCATTAAGGAGCACAGTGCACGTACAAGACTGCCCCTTGAGTCACCTTGGGCTTGGATTTACCCACCCCCCATGAAATCTGCCATGGCCACCTACAGTCACACTGCTGACTTGCTTTGCACAGATAAATATTTCAGAGACCTTCATCCTGAAACATTGTTATTGTTCATAGAAGAGAGCCACAATACCTCTTCCTTCAAGATACTAGGTGACCTTTCACATCATTTCCCCCAAAAGTTAATTTCTGTGATTAATGCAATATACTGAAACCCATAAATCTGGTCATCTGAAGGATTCAAATTAGGAATTATTGACAACTGATAGAACAGAAGTGCAGAGATGAAGCCGATTTTCTCATCTGTCCATCTAACTGTTGGAAAATGTATTGATTAAAATATGACATGCTGTAGGACCCATCATAAATCTAAATTCTATTAGATTAACACAGGAATTCAATTAACATAAAATGACAATAGAAGAAAAAAGGACTACATGGTGGTCAACTGTTTGTAATATTTTAGCCAGCCTCAACTTACATGCACAGACAGCAGAGCATATGTATGCGTACATGTATAGTTAGAGTAGACAATAAGGGTCTATGAGGCATCTACTAGGAGAATCTATTAGTTTAGTTTGTATGACTTCAGTGAGTAAAGATTGTTTGGTCAGAAAAAAAATGGTTCAATTAAAATCCACATGTTTAATGCATTTATTAAGTACCTACTGCAAGCAAAACATGATGATAGGTACTAGAATGGAGAAGGGCATTGAAGAAGAGACAGAAATGGTCTAACAAGGAATTGGACATAACTGAAACAACTCCACAACAACAGTGATGAAGTAAATAATGGGAAAGGAGAGTATATTTAAGGCTCAGAGGGTTAGGACAGTCAACAAAGGTCTATATAGTCAAAGCCAGGGGTGGGGGACCTACAGCTCAAGGTAACATGGGGCCCTCTAGGTCCTTGGTTGCAGCCTTCTGACTGAGTTTTACATAATAAATCCTTTTATTAAGGGGATTTGTTCTGTGAACTTTAGATTCAGTCAAAGGGCCACACCTGAGGACCTAGAGCAGTGGTTCTCAACCTTCCTAATGCCACGACCCTCTAATACTCGTATGTGGGCGTATCTGCATGTGGGTGAACCCACCTGGAGACGGATAGAGGAGTAATGTCTCGGTTCCTAAGACCATCAGAAATATGTGTTTTCCCATGGTCTTAGGTGACCCCGTTCAACACCCAGAGGGGTCATGACCCACAGGTTGAGAACTGCTGACCTAGCGGGTTACATGTTACTTCAAGGACTGCAGGTTCCCCACTCCTGGTCAAAGCTATGGTTTTTCCAGTAGCAATGGATGGCTATGAGAGTTGAATTACAAGAAAAGCTTGTGCCACAGAATCAAGGCTTCCAAATTATGGTGCTGGAGAAGGCTTTTGAGAGTCCCTTGGAGAGCAAAGAGATCAAATCAGTCAATATTTAATAAATTAATTCAGACTTTTTATTGGAGAGATGAATACTGAAGCCGAAGCTGAAATAATTTGATCACATAATGAAAAGGGGAGATTTGTTGGAAAAAAATGAAAAAATTGAAGGAAAAAGGGATGGCAGAGGATGAAGTAGATAGTTTTATGGGAACAACAAACATGAACTTGGACAGACTTAGGAGACAGTGGAGGACAGAAGGGCCATGGTCCACGGGGTCATGAGAAGCTGACATGATTGAACAACAGGAAGTGGCACTTAATATGACTTAATTAAAGTGACCCAGCTGTCCCTCCCTCCACTCCACCTGCCAACTTCCTTTAAGCCCCAACTAAAATCCCTTCTTTTACTGGAAGCTTTCTCCATCCCCTTTCTCCGTCCCCTCAAAATTCTTGTGCCTTCCCTCTGTTCACTCTTCCCTGCCTATCCTGTACGTAGCTTGTTTGTATATATTTGTTTTTATATTATCTTCTCTATTAGATTGTAAGCTGCTTGAGGACAGGGACTGTCTTTTGCCTCCTTTTTGTATCTCTGGGCTTAGTACGGCACCTGGCACCCAGTAGGTGCTTAATAAATGTTTATTGATTGATTGATCTAGGGTTTCCAATATGGAGTGGGGAGGTATAAGAACATTCTAGGAATGGAAATGGCCTATGCAAAAAGCAGGGAAGGAAGAGATGGAATGCTCAATGAGGGGAACAGTAAGTGAATCAGTCTAGCTCAAAGGTAGTACATGGGGGCTAGCGAGGATGAGATGTGTTGAAAATAAAGGTGATAAAAACAATTTATGTCAATAATGTTTTAAAGAGTAAAAAAAAGAAAAAAAAAGAAATATCCAGAACAAGGAGATGATTTTCTTGCTGTTCATACCACTTATAGGTTGTTATGGTCAGTGCTGGAAGCCACATTTTAGGAGGGATTTTGACGAGCTAAAGAGCATCTACAAGAGGACAGTGGAGATAGCAAGGGACCACAACACTGTGCCAGTCAAGCATAACAGCAGGTACTCTTAGGTACATGTCTATAAGGCAGACTTACAAAAAATGGTCCATGTTCATAGTAATTCAGCATCTCGAAAGTACTGTAGTTATGAAATGATTCATGCAATGACTCTCCTAATTAAGGAGCAAAACTCTTAACAATAGGTTAAGGGTTAAGTTCTCAGATCTCTTCTCCTCCTCCTCCTCCCACTACCATCACCACCACTACTACTACTACTACCACTACTACTACTACTACCACTACTACTACTACCACTACTCCTATTCCCACCACTACTTCTACTTCCAATGATGATTAGCATAACTAGTACTTATATACACTTTAAAGTTTGCAAATTTTTATATGTGTCATATCATTTGATTCAACATGTAATCATGTTGATTACAACAACTACGTGAGATAGGTATTATTATTATCCTCATTTCACAATTGATAAAACTGAGACAGAGATGAAATGATTTGTCCATGATCCCATGGCTAGTAAATGTTGAAGGAAGGATTTGAACTCAGGTCTTCCTAACTCCAAGTCCAACACTCTATCCATTGTTCCACCTAGCTACCTATAGGTACACCAATAGGTTCTCAGTGTTCCCTAAGGAGGATATCTGGTGACATAGACAGTCAAATCATGGGTGTTTATAAGAAATAATATTAAATCCAACAAATGTATTTTTAACAAACTTTAAGCACACACAAATACTTAATCACACACACACATATTCATACACATACACACACAACTAAGGGAAAGTAAGGCAGGGACAGGGTGAGGAACTGCCACTTGTTCACAGCTGGCTTCCTTCTCTCAGCATTTCAAGAAGGAGCATCGGAGATAAAGGAGCAAAGTCATACAGCTCTCCATTTGTCCATTTAGTAGTCATCTCTCATGGTCTTAGAGAAGGGCACTGCAGATGTGGCAGATCCTAGCTATTACCAGGGGACAACTGCCACTGCCCCTCCTTCTTTCCTTATTCTACTCCAGAGTCTCTGCCCTCCCCATCAAGAGATCATTTCTGGTTATTTCCTCCAGTCCCAAAGGAGGAAGAATTGCAAATCCCAGGATTTTTGTGGCCAGTCAACACCTTGCCAGAGGTTGTTGTACAAGCATCAGTTAAAGCAACGGAAGTAAATAGCTTAGAGAAGAATAGACGTGATATCTACCTCTAGGTATTCGAAAGCCTTCCAATGTGGAATGATATGTTTGGTCCCAGAAAGTTGGAGTAGGAGAAATAAGTGCTCAATTTGGAGTCAAGAGAGACCTAGTTTCAAATCTTGCCTCTGGCGTTTACTAACTGTGAGATCATGGGTATTGCTAAATGAGGCTAATAATACCTACTTAACGAGGTGATTGTAAGGCTCAAGTGGTGGGCAAAACTTAACAGACTTGCTTTAGAAATTTCAATTATTATTGTTACTTTTATCATTATAATTGTGTTGCAAAACAAGCTGGCTAGGTTCAATGGAAAGAAAATCTTTACTACAATTTGTATTGTTGTTCAGTCATTTTTCAGTCATGTCTAGCTCTTTGTGATGTCATTTGGGGTTTTCATGGCAAAGACACTGAAACGCTTTGCTGTTTCCTTTTCCAATTCATTTTACAGATGAGAAAACTGAAGCAAACAGAATTGAGTGACTTGCTCAGAGTAACAAAGCTAGTAAGTGTCTGAGGCCAGATTTGAACTCAGAAAGGTTAGTCTTCCTGACTCCAGGCCTAATGCTTTACCCACCGCACCACGTAGCTGTCCTTGTTGCAGTTAGAGCTGCGCAACAATGGAATGATTTGTCTTGGGAGGGAATGGATTCCCTGTCTCAAGAGATCTTCGAATAAAAACTGAATAAAAACTAAGAAAGAGAAAAAAAACAACTCTTGATCAATCATGAGTTGGACAAGAGGGACTGCTCCTAGCTCTTGATCTCTAGGATTCACTTTCTTTACATAGGCTATTCTCACGGGAAGTTGCCAACCTATATGGCAAAACCAGATTCTTCACCCTATTACTCAGTGACTCTGAGTTTACTGGAAGGATAGGAAGATGGTTCTAGAACTGGAAGGACTAACAGAGGCCATCTAGTCCAGTAGAGGAAACGTGGATCCAGGGAGATTAAGTGACTTATTCAAGGATCTACAGACAGAAAGGGGCAAAGCCAAGATTCAAATTCAGGTACTGACACCGTGGGGTCAATGCTATTTTCACTACTCCACACTGACAGAACAAAGCAAGGCCATGACAGAACTATGACTACTTTTATCAAAGTAGATTAGTCATAACCTGAGGCTAGATTGTAACCTCATGCCACTTGAATCATGCTTAACTTTCAATCAACCAAAACCCCCAATTATTTTTATACTATTGAGGTTTGTCTCCCCAATCCTGAATTTGTGTAATTCACATTTTTAACCTAAACTTTTGTGTCCATGATTCATCTTATTATAATGGAGATCCAAAGATATATTAATAGTCTAGAATGGTGGGCCATACCTGTCATCCAATATATTATGTCTTCATATTTGTATCATCTTCAAGTCTGATAAAAAAAAATCTTTCTATGTCTTCATCCACATCACTGACAAATGTTAAACAGATTAAGTCCAAAGACACAGAGAGCCCTATGATAGTTAACTAAAGACCTCTCACTTGATTGACATTGATGCTTTAATCAAATACTCTGGACAGGATCGCTCAGCCCATTGCAAAGCCACTTACTGGTACTGTTCTTTGGTCCACAATAGCACAAGAATAGCAGGATTTGCTAAAATACAAATAGATAATGCCCACATTCTTTCTCTTATTTGCCAATCTGGCAAATCTATCAGAAAATAGAAATAAGACATTGGTGGACCCCTATAAGTAACTAGTGAATACTAACTGATTCCTCACTCCAAAACTATCTAAGAAGTTTTCCTATAATTTAAGAAACTTTCCTAAAATGTTGCTGGTCTTCAGATCAATAAGCCTCACCTGGAATCCTACTGTTGATAAGATACTCTCTTTCCATAGCTACCAAGAAATAGCCAAAAGGTGTTGTCACATTTCTAACCAAAATAGTGTTGTTAGTTCAATGCTAAATAGCTTCCCAGGACACACGGACCATACTACTGCTTTCAAGAGGACCATAGCTATCTTTGGTACTAACTGAAGAGTGGAATTGGCTTTGGAACAACTTCACTGAAATCTGAAGTCAGGTAATGAAATTAAAGGCACAGTAAAAGGGAGGGGGAGAGAATAGAAGGAAAGCTTATTGAAGGTAACCAGAGAAATAAAGGGTATTCCAAAAGTCTTAGTTGGGTTAAAGCAGCACTAAGACCATTGGGACACCCTGTAGAACAACAGTTCTATAACACTCTAAGGCATCACAGCATAGTAGATAGACATTTGGCCTCTGATTCAAGAAGACCCAGATTCAAATCCAACTTGTAATGCAGTGGTTCTCAACCTGTGGGTTGTTACCCCTTAGAGGGTCGAAGGGGGTCGCCTAAGACCATGGGAAAACACATATTTCCGATGGTCTTAGGAACCAAGACACGGCTTCTCTATCCATCTCCAGGTGGGTCCGCCTACATGCAGACATGCCTGCATATGAGTATTAAAGGGTTGCAGCATTAGAGAACCACTGTTCTAATGAGTACTGACTGTGTGACCCTGAACAAATCAATTAATCTCTCAGTGCTTTTGGCAACTTTCTAAGAATAACTTAGAAAAAGTGTCCTGACCTGCTTTGGTAAAGGGAGTTTCATCTTCTGGAAGTTACCTATAACCAGTAAAATCAGAGATCCAGTCCCCATGTCTATGGTGTAGTAGGTCATGTTCTATTACAAACCCTGTAGAATAGAGGGTAAATGATTTCAAAAGTAAGGAAACTGAGTCTCAGAAACATTATGAGACCTTCTTATGATCTCATAGCTGATAAGCATCTATTCTGCAGTGAAAAGCTAGGTCTCCTGACTCATTCCACTACATCAAGCTGGTCAGGGCCTAGAGATATAATTCTTCCTCCTAAGAAAGGTGGCTGGGTTTGTGGGAAACCCTGACTATCAAAAGAACAAGCAAGATGAGAGAAAGAAAGTTTCGTTGGAAAAGAGAAACTTGGCAGAGCTAAAATTTGGATAGTTAGAAGCTGAAAGTCTGCAGCACAATCCACTCTTTGAAAAAGAAGCTACTAGGGAGAAAGGCCCTGGAGCCTGTGGAGACAACATTGCCGAGTACACTGGATGGCAGCAGAGGGAAGTGGTTCCTGGGGATAGAATTCCAGGAAGAAGGATTAGAACGTGGCACCAAGGATACATGGTCCCTTTGGGGAGAGACAGAGGCAGTGGTTAAGGAAAGTGCTTAAAGGAAAAGAGATTGTGGTCACTAACTCATCTACAACAGAGTAATAAATGGTCTACTCTCAATAAAAAGACAATGTAAAACTGGCAAGAAAGGTACATTGAACATGCCCCCCAGATATACATTCAAAGGGCTCAGGGCCTGTGTGAGCTGGAACAGGTCCAATATGCTCTCAAACACTCAATCTTTTCTCTATAAAATAAGGGAAGTGGACTAGATGATCTCTCAGGACCTTCCTAGTTCTAAAATTATTTTAGATTCTGATTCTGTGAATGACTCCTCATCAATTTTGTTTAAAAAATATTGATTTGGGTATTGTTGTTTTCACACGATCTTTATTATCTGATCTCAGAGAACCATCTCTTATTAAAAAAAGAATGAAAAATGGAGGGGAAAAATCAGTTCAGCAAAGACAACCAACAGGTAAACCAAATCCAACAGAACACGTCACCTTTTTGACTAATTGAAAGGGAATTATGTTCACCTTATAATTAAAGAGGGATGATGTTCCACACCCATATTTGCCTCCCTCTGAAAAGAAAGGATGGAATTGCACTTTCTCATCTTTTCTCCAAGATCAGTCTTGGTCATTATAGTCATATAGCTTTAAGTTCTAGTTTTAATGTCTTTCCATTTATTTTCTGCTTGCTTCACTCTGTATTAGTTGATATAAGTCTTTATATGCTTCTCTGAATTCTTCATAGTCATCCTTTCTTATGATAGAATGACATTCCATTGTGTTCATGTACCACAGTTCATTTATCCATCTCTCAGTCAATGCACATCAGCTTTCCCAGTCACTGGAAACTTTTAAATGGATAATCAACTGTCAGAAGCATCTTGGAGGAAATTAATACTTCATGTATTTGATAACTTCTGAGGTACCTTCTATGAAGCCCTCGAAGATAAAGAAGAGTAAAATCAATCAACCAATATTTATTAAGACCTATTATGTGCCCAACACTATTTGGAATACAAAAAAGGCAAAACATACTTGTTCTCAAGGAACTTACAATCTAATGGAAGAGATAACATGCAAAGCAAGCTACACACAAGATAAATAGAAAATAACTAATAGAGGGAAGGCACTAGAATTAAGAGGGATTAGAGATTCCCAGTAAAATTTTATCTGATTCCTCAAGGAAGCCAGGAGGGTCAGGAGTCGGAGTGGAGGAAGCAGAGCTTTCTAGGCATGGAGGACAGACAGAAAAAAATGCCTGGAGCCATGAGATGGAGTGTCTTGATCTTGGAAACAGCCTAGAGGCCTCTGTTACAGGATTGAATAGTACACAGAGGGGAATAAGGTGCAAGAATGCTGGAAAGATATGAGGTGGTTTGGTTATTAAGGGCTTAGGAGGAACAGAAATATCCTCAGTCTTCTTCAGCTGCACATAAGTAGGGTGCAACAGAAGAGAAGTGGGAATGAAGGGCCAGCCCTTTCAAAAAACAATGAAGTTAGCAAAGTGTGTTCAGCTGTTTTTGTCTCCTCGTCCACTGCCTTCTCCTTCTCTCTGGGTTACCTTTGGCTCACACCTGCCTAGGCCCTCCACCAAGGAGAAGTGCTCTGCCAAAGTGATTCCTGATAAAGCGTTGTCTGCTTAACATGTTATCTGTTTAGGAGTATTTGTATTTTAAGATGTTTTAAGAGTATTTGCATTTTAAGAAGTAAGAAAAATACTTATGACTAAGAAGTGAATCTTTAATTTTGAAATATCAGGAATCAGTAGGGAAATACCTGAGAGGATGGAGCCCCTCCTTGTCTGGGGCTACTTCATTTCCCTACATGCAAGATCAGACCTAAGTAGTGGGCATTAAGAGCCCATTACCTGTGGGCAGTATGATTACCAATGCCCTAGACACTAGGAGAAGCAATCTGCTTGCTCTAGTCTCTGGCCTGCAGCCACACTAAAGTTGGTGGGGTTCCTAATTTAGTCCAGATGCACACACATGTTTCACATGGGGCATGGGTATCGTCTCACTCAAACGGCAGCCACTTGACAGTCTGGTATGTAACGGGAGCCTATGGCATCTCCAGGAGTAATTTCATCTTGTGAGAAACAGCAGCCACAGCCATCAAACGGTGGGGAAGAGAAAGGCTGATGTGAAAAATGATTGAAAAGGAAATGTCTTCCCATCATCTCCCTGAGGAGAGAGAGAGAAGCACATTAACCCACCCTGGGAGGTGGGAGACCATAGGCTTTGTCATCTGATTCCAGAAGGATGGAGACTTATACCAAAGAAAATACCTCTCTCCAGACCTCATCATAAACAACTCAATTAGGAGACCAAACGGTTGTCTAGCAGCCCTCCTGTCTTATATTCACAGAATGTTAGAGCTGGAAGCAGAGGAATCTTCAAATTCAGCTTCCAGCATTTCATAGATAGAGAAATTGTAGGGCAAGTGAGAAGTGATACGAGCAAGGTTGAATTCTTTAAAAAAAAGAAACTTTGTCATCCTACTGGTTAGGGCAACTGAGAAGGTTTAACCAGTCAGACTCTCTAAAGTAGCCCGCAACCAAGTTCAATCCCGTGCCAACTCTGCAAACCTCCCAAGAATGAATAAAAGTTACTTTTTTTTCCCAACTCACTTTTTATTCTGTTTGTGGGTATTGGGTGCCCTCTTGTGGCCAACTAAGGATTCCCAATTCTGGCATTAATGAAATAGAGAGCCAAAGGCCTCTTTGTCAGGTGGGAAAGGTAGATGTCAAATGAGACCAGAATGCACGTTCTAAGCATAATTTGGGGTACAGAAGTACCCTGGAGTTGCTGCTATTAAGCATTGACTTTTCCACATACCCACCAGCAATTACAGGAGGAGTGAATACAATTTTCGAAGCCTGTGGACTTTCATTTTCAGTTTTCTAGCTTCCTCATTATCATCCTCAAAGAATATTAGAGTGATAAATATTAAGAATTAGTGAATACCATTAAATTCTAGTAAATTGAGAAGGGACTTAGGCAATCATCTAGTTCAAATCATACCTGAAAAAAGATTTGCAGCTATAACAGACTCAGTAAGTGATTATCCAGCCTTTGATTGAAAGCCTTTAATGAAGGGAAATACGATCTTTCTAGGCATCCCATTCCACTCTTTGATAGCTCTAGCTACTGTACTTTTCTTCCTTGTTTGCTTCTTCCACTTCTTCCTTTCCTCCCTTATTCATTCCTCCCTTCCCTCTCTTTCTCTCTTCCTTCTCTCTTTTCCTCCCTCTCTCCCTCCCATGGTTGTCTAGCTTACTATTTTACTGGGTTCCAAGTCTGAAACCTTAAAAGCTTTTGTATAAATAAAACCAATGCAGCCAAAATTAGAAGAAAAAAAAAAGCAGAAAACTGGGAAGAAATTTTACAGAAAGTTTCTCTTATAATGATCTCATTTCTCAAATATATAGTCTTCTAACTCCTTTAGACTCCCAGGGAGGTGCCCATGTTCCCAGTTCGATACAATGTTGAGTCTTTAGTGGCTATAAAAAAAAATGAGCAAAATTTTTTGTCTTCATTTTTTTCTGGGGTAAGAGAGAAAATAAATGTTTATTAATTGAAAAAAAAAATTAAAGAAAATGAATAACAATCATATTTTATTCCCATCCTCTGTGTTGAATGGGGAGAGTTTGGATATCCAGGCTCCTAATATTTGAATTTGTGTTACAAAATGTGCTCAGGGATGATTATATAGAGATGACTTATTTAAAAATCTTCCTTTCATCCATCTCTCCCTTTTTCTCTTTCATCTTCTCCCTTTTTCTCTTTCTCTCCTCTGCCTCAATCTTTCCCAACATCTATATTTTCCAGTCAATAAACTAGCCACTTGTAAGACTTTCAGATGGATACATGCTTTTGACTTGCCTGAGGATTTCCAAATTCTGGGTTTTATATCTCTGTTTCTGAGTAGAGTCATATTGGTTAGTAGATCTAATATGTCTCAGAATAGAATTTGGGCATCAGTTTTCCTGAGTGGATCCCTCTCTCCAACTGGAAAATCTTCAGCAATCAGCAGTCACTTAGCTCCTCTAGATACAAAGTTTAGGAAGATATGGAATTAACAGATCAGCTCAACTTGAAGTCAGTGACAAAGGAGAAATCACTATAAAGGCATTTTGCTTCTCGAGATCATGGGCTCACAGAGGAATCAACGAAAAAAAAAAATGTGAAGGAAGGTGACCTAATAGCACTAGGTCTCAAATTGCTTTACAAAGCGGTAATCATGAAAACAATCTCATACTGACTAAGAAATAGGGTGGTAGATCAGATGAGTGGAACAGATTAGGCATCTGATACATAATAGTAAAGGACCATAGTAATCTAGTGTATGATGAACCCCAAAATCCAAGCTTTGGGGACAAGAACTCACCCTTAACAAAAATTACTGGGGGGGGCGGAGCCAAGATGGTGGCGTAGCAGCAGCAACATATCGCAGCTCTCGCATAGCCACCCCAAAATACCCATAAAACAGGACTCTAAACCAATCCTAGAACTCCAAAACGCACACAAAGATACTTCCCACTAAAGTCAGCTCAGCTACAAGGAACCATATCAGCACAAAGGCAGAGGTTTTGCACCCACCTCTGCTTTGTAGCTTCCCGCC
>CM053581.1:246268733-246316164 GCA_028627135.1 Pseudochirops cupreus | reverse complement strand
GGGCGGGGGAAAGACGGGGAGAAAATATGTAACTCAAAATCTTGTGGAAATGAATTATGCAAACTATAATAAAATTTAAAAAATATTACTTGAAAAACTAGAAAGCAGTTCAGCAGAAATGAGGTATAGATCAACATCTCAAATTTCATAAACTAAAGATAGGTATATAATCTAGACATAAAAGGTGTTATCATTAATAAGTTAAGGGAGCATGGAAAATTTTACCTGTCAGATCTATGGATAAGGGAAGAATTTATGACCAATAAAGATCACAGGAAGTAGAGTGAATAATTTTGATTACATTAAATTAAAAAGGTTTTATACAAACAAAACCAAGGCAGCAAGGATTAGAAGGAAATCAGAAAACTGGGAAGAAATTTTACAGCAAGTTTATCTTATAAGGGCCTTATTTCTCAAATATGTAGAGAATTGAATGAAATTTGTAAGAATGCAAGTCATTCCCCAATTGATAAAATAGTCAAATGATATGAACAGTTTTCAGAAAAAGAAATCTAAGCTATCTTAGATAGCTATTAAGTTTAGCATGATGGAAAATACTTAGCTTATTATGCTATTTATGAAAAAAACATGATATAAATTACTATTGATTAAAGATGTGCAAATTAAAACCACTCTGACCTACCACCTCATACCTATAAGATTGATGAACATGACAGAAAAGGAAAGTGGCAAATGCTGGAGGGAATATGGGAAAATTGGAACACTAAAGCACTTTTGGTGGAGTTGTGAACTGATACAACCATTCTGCAGAGTAATTTGTAACTATGTTTAAAGGGCTATAAAACTGAGCATATCCTTCAATCTAACAATATCACTATTATGTCTGTATTCGAAAGAGATCAAAGGAAAAGGATTGATAAGCACAAAAATATTTATATCAGCTTGTTTTTCTTTGTGGGAAATTAGAAATTAAGGGGATGTCCATTAACTGAGGAGCAGCTAAACAAGCTGTGGTACATAATTGTGATGGAATACTATTGTGCCATAAGAAATGATGTACAAAATGTTTTCAGAAAAACCTGGCAAGACTTATATGAACTGAAGCAAAGTGAAGTGAGCAACATTAGGAGAACATTATACACAGTAACAGCAATATTTTAAGATAATCATCTGGGAATGTCTTAGCTATTCTGATCAATACAATGATCCAAGACAATTCCAAAGGACTTATGATGAAAAACACTATCCACCTGTAAAGAAAGAACTGATGAAATCTGAATGCAGACTGAAATATATTATTTTCACTTTATTTTTCTTGCTTTTTTGCAATACTGCAAATAAGGAAATATGTTTTGCATGATTTCACACGTGTAATTGACATCACTTTTTTTTTTGCCTTCTCAATTGGTGGGGGGTGGGAAGAGAGCAAGGAGAAAATTTGGAATTTTTTTTAAATGGAATGTTAAAAAAAATACTTTTTTTAAAAAAAGGATCACAGATTCATAGATCTGGATCAGGAAGGAACCTCAGAGACTATTTAGCCTGGCCAAAGGAGGTTAAATAACTTGCCCAAGGTCATACAGGTTTATCAGAGGCAGGATTTGAATCCACATCTTCTAGCTTCAGCATATGAGTAATTTAGATAAACGCAAGCTTTCTACGTTTTAGTCCTCAGTAATAATAACTTACGCTATTGACCTCAAATGATTATTGTAAAGACAGAATTATATAATGTGTATTAAAACTCCTTATAATCCTAAAGTGTCTTGTAAGTGTGAGCCATTGTTATTAATAATCACTATTGATAGAGAACTTGCACTTTTTTTGATCCTCACAACAACCCTGTGAAATAGGAACTAAAGATATTATTAACCTCACTTTACAAATAAGGAAACTGAGGCTCAGAGAGGTTATATGACAATTAAGTGTCAGAGGGAGGATTTGAACCCAGGTCTGAACTCACTTCAATTTCAGAGCTAGGTTCAAATGCAAGTTATGCTGTATGCTATCTCTGTGACTTTGTGCAAGTCAGTTAATTCTTCTGGGACTCTGTTTCCATGCCTGTGAAATAAGGTTGGAGGTTGTATCAGATAACCTCCAACAGGTTTTCCAGTTCTGAATTCAATGAACCAGATTGGATGCTATTTGAGGACAGTTGATGTGTACTCCTTCTGAATCCCTTACAAATTCTAAGCCTTCAGTAAATATTTATTTATTGAAATATAATTGAAGAAAACAGAATTTCTTATTTTCTATTATCTCTTATTTCCCAGAAGCAAGATCAGCAAATACTAACTATTGCAGGGTAGCTTAGCCTGCCTACAACCTGAGATGCAATAGTCCAGAAGTTAGAATAATGCATGTCTGCTCTGGGTTCCATTCAAAAAAGGTAATTGACCAAGTATAGGAAGAGACCTTGGCTAGTGCTCCCAGAAAGCAGTGTTTTTTTGGTTTTGTCTTTTTTTTTTTCCTTTTTGGAGGAAGAAAGGCAGGGCAGTTGGGGTTAAGTGACTTGCCCAAGGTCACACAGCTAGTAAGTGTTAAGTGTCTGAGGTCACATTTGAACTCAGGTCCTCCTGTCTCCAAGGCCAGTGTGCTCTATTCACTGTGCCACCTAGCTGCCCAGAAAGTTGTGTACCAAAAAGGTTCTACATGATTTACATTGAGGGCCACTGGATGGAAACCTTTGGAGTAATTGGTACTGGTAGCATCTTTTATAAAACAATAGTGGAAGTGCCAGGAATATACAGACTATGGAGAGTACAGATTGACATAATGGAAAGGGTCAGATTAGGGACCATAATATTATGGAAAAAAGGGTTTTAGATTTGGATTCAAGGGAGCTGGGCTCCATTTCTGGTTCCAAGACTGTTTGAATATCGGTAAATCTCTAAGCTCTCAACTTAACCTCCTCTAAGCCTGCTTCCTCTTTTGAAAAGTGAGGTTAACAATATTTTCCATCTCCACTTCACAGGACTGTTGTAAAGAAAACACTTTGTAAAACCCTCCAACATTAAATCAAGGTGACCTGACAGAACTGTTGGGAGACCTGAGAGCTCTGACATTCTATGAGTCTGTAAATGACCAGGGGAACTTGAACAAAAAATAGAAAATCTCTAGGGGGGCTAATGGTGTGTGCAACCGCAGCAATCAACAAATCACTAGACTTAAGGTCAATCGGTCAGCATTGTTTGGCTGACATATAGACAGTAAGCGTGACTTCCACATGCAGTTATCTGGCAAATCACTGGACTTACAAATTTTCCTTTCTCCATGGAAGGATCACTCCTCATAAAGAGACACTTCTTACCTTCCTTATGATCTCAGTTCAAGAAGATTGGAGAACTGGAATCCTCCATGCCAGGACCCAATCAACCACAGAGACTGACACAGCAATAATGTTCTTTTTGCTTTGAACCAAATTCAATGACTTACTTCAGCAATGACACCTAAGCCCCCAAACGTTAGTGGATTCCTGGGCTCATGTAGAGGATCAAACTTATTCCTAAAAAAGATCATCTTTCTGAATCAAGGATTTTTGGAAAATATGTCTATGAATTCTAGGAGGACCTTTGTGTTCTGTGTTTCTTTGAGTAAAGAGGAAAAAGGAAAGGAAAAAAAAAAAGATGTCCAAGTATCTCTGCCAACCAAAAAATTAGATTTATTTTTCCAACCTTGAATTCCATATCCCAGAAAAATCCAGATGGCTCTGAGCATGCTGGTAGATAGCACTTTTGAAGAGTTCTGTAGTCATCTTAGAAGTAATTTATATGGCAATTTAAATAAAATACATTAAAATTATGGTGACCCATGCTCTCAGAAAAGCAATCAATCACTGGGAGGTCAGTATGATGTAATA
The DNA here is from genome assembly GCA_028627135.1 of Pseudochirops cupreus. Classification (NCBI taxonomy): domain Eukaryota; kingdom Metazoa; phylum Chordata; class Mammalia; order Diprotodontia; family Pseudocheiridae; genus Pseudochirops; species Pseudochirops cupreus. The sequence continues at coordinate 246,312,344 of CM053581.1, read as the reverse complement.
AACGGTTTAGTGTCTGTATTTATAATATGCAATATCTGAGGCTGCCAGTGGCCTCATTCCTTCTTTTTCACAGTTTCAGATTTTCTCACAAGTTCAGCTTTCTCATGTCTGGAAATGTACCTCCACTCAAAGAACCTCAGTGCACATGATGACTCTTTTTGCTTAAGGAGATGGGAAGTTGAAACTCCTGTTTTCTCTGTCTTGTTCTTAAGTCATTCCAATGGTGACTGACCCTTTGTAACCCCATTTGAGGTTTTTTTTGTCAAAGATACTGGAATGTTTTACCATTTCCTTCTACAGCAGATCCGTTTTGTCAGATAATCAGAGGTCAAGCAGCTTGTCCAGGATCACACAGCTAGGAAGTGTCAGAGGCTGGATTTGAACTCAGGTCTTCCTGACTCCAGGCCCAGTGCTTTATCACTAAGCCACCAACTGCTATTTTCTCTATAGGTAGAAGCTAAAGCCAACAACAGCAGAAAATTTATAGCGTGGCAGAAAGAGGGGTGAATTTGGAGGCAAACAATATGGTATCAAATCACCACGTGACTTGAGGCACAGAATTTTCTTTCTCCATTGAAAAGTGAACTCTTAAAAAGCAGGGAAAATATCTGCTCTTCTTTGTACACTCAACCCTGAGCACAATGCTTGGCACACAGTAAGCGATTAAAAATGCTTATGGATGATGATGATGATGATGATGATGGTGGTGGTGATGGTGATGGGGTTGGTGGACCTCAGTTTCCTGGTTTGCAAATAAGAGAGTTGACCTAGATAACCCTTTCTCTCTTTAACTATGGTTTTTGACAATGGTAAATGTATTCTTCACTGCTTTGTTATACTATACTAACATGTCTCCCCTGACATCTACTGTCTGGGTTTCCTGGTTGTTCATTCAGCTTAATGTTGTAACCCAGTTTCTCTAATCTGACCTAATTTTCATCCCTAGAAGCCTAAAGTCTCAGGGCCAGAGAGTCAGAAAAGGGAAAAGCGATCTGAGAATCATCAGAAAACAGGAACACAATGTGTACAGCTTGTTTCTTTGAGTATCTTCAGCCCTTCTGCTTAGTAATGACAATCTTTTGAATTTATAAAGCCTTCTTCTATCCACAAGGTGCTTTCCAATGTGGTATTTCATTTAATTCTCACAGTTTCCTAGAGAGGTTTTGTCTTGATTTCATAAGAGTAGATTGAGGCCTAGAGAGTTTATGACTTATCCAAGACCATTTGGTGGATTAATAGTGTAATCAGGAACACAATACAGAAATTCTATGATATAGTGAGAGTGTACTAGGCTTGGTATTACAGAAATATGGGTTCAAATCCCACAGTCTCAGATTCCTACTCATCTATAAAATAAGAATAATAATCTTACAGGGTCATTATATGGCTCAAAGGAAATAATATCTGTAAATTGTTTTTCAAGCTTAAAATCTCTTCATATGTCAGATTTATTATTATTATTATTAATTATTATTATTATTATTATTCTAGCAACCTAAATGGAAAGAACTCCCAAATCCCTTTATATTAGATCATTGGACTAAGAGCAGGAAAGGACCTTAGGTAAATTTCTTTTTACCATTGAGCAAACTGAGATTTAAGTCCCATGTACCCACAGGTACTAAGTAGTTAAGCCAGGATACGAACCAAGGTCTTCTGTTTCCAAGTTCTCTGTATCACACCACCTACTCCAACAAATTGCTAATATTAAAAAGCCTGGTCTTATTTATATGACACATTTTGGTCTCTAATCCTCTTTTTACGCCCCCAGTTGAAGTAAGCACTAAAAAGGAGGTAGAGGGAATACCAGTTGCTCTGATTTTTTTTTCCTTTAACTTTTTGTTAAATCTACTTATATTTTATATTGGTGACATGGAATTGTTCAGGACTGTACCTACAACATAGCATTCTGGTGAGTTTACTCCACTGAAAACTACAGGAAAGCAGAAAATAAATCAACATATGTTACTTATATATACATATATAATAAAGTAATAATAAATTATATTAATGGATTGATAATAAAATAAATTAAATAATATAAAATAAAGTAATAATAAAATAATATTTGTGTATATGCATTATTAGGGGTTTAAAAATGTTTGTGCACTTGCCTTGGTTACCATAGACAAGTCAGACAAGTAGAAGTATATTACTCAGGTGGCCCCACAGGAATGATGTCAGTCATAGGATTTAGAACTAGAAGGAACCTTCCTTAGAAAATTTCCAGACCTACCCCTTTCTATCTACCCACTCACCCACTCCCTCTTTTTCAGATGAAAAGAGTGAGTCCCAGAGAGGAGAAGATCACCAAGCAACAGAGTCCAGCCTTAATTAATAAAATCATCGAACTTCCAAGTTGGAAAGCACCTTAGTGGCCATCAAGTCTGACCCCGACTCCCAAAGAATTCCCCAGCACGGCATCTCCATCAGCTGGTCCTCCAGCTCTGCTTGAAGACCTCCCATGAGGGCGAAGCCTCTAGGTACCAAGGTCAGCCTTTTGATTTGGGGTACCTCTAATTCACTGCTGTCTTTTACAACTGTGTCTCTCTACGCATGTATTCAGTTCAATAAATGTTTATTAAGCTTCTTCTATTTGCAGAGAACTATATTAGATACTTATCATTTCTAGACACCTCCCCCCAAAAAGATATTCCCCTACCTTGAGGGAGTTTGCATTCCACTGGCTGGACAGAGTACGTTCACACATGTACACACATAATTTAATGAGAGAGCACAGTAGACAGAGTGCAAGGCTTGGAGTCAGAAAGACATCCTCCTGAGTTCAGATCTGACCTCAGACTTTGATTAGTTGCATGACCCTGGGCAAGTCACTTAACCCTGTATGCTTCAGTTTCCTCATCTATAAGATGAGCTGGAGAAAGAAAAGGCAAACCACCCCAGCATCTTTGCCAAGAAAACCCCAAATGGGGTCACAAAGAATCAGACATGACTGAAAGGACTGAACAACAGCAACACCACCACTGAAAACTGTAGAGATCAAGAAAAGCTTGTTTGGGAGGAAGCAACTGAGCTAAGGATTCTAAGACAGAGAGGGAAGGAGGAAATGAATTTCAGGCCTGTGCAAAGACACTGAGATGGGTGATAAAATGCTAAACCCAGGGAACGCTGAAGGTAATTACCTGGCTAGAAGTGAGGATATGTGGAAGGTTTTAAATGCCAAATCAAAGAATTGTTCTATGACCCCAGGTCCTTTTTCCAAATTTAGTGTCCTTTCCATTGCTGTAGTGTTCAGCCAAGTGGGCAGTGTACCGCCACAGGGGTACCCCACAGGCCTCCCTGCAGAAAGCAGCACGGGCTTTCTGCCAAAGGATAATCACTCCTGGCCTCCACATAGTGTACACTGGGCCGAGGGTCCCCAATCCTTAGGGCTTGTCAGACATGTCCACAAGTGTGACAGCCACAGGGCTGGCAGCTTCTCTAAAAGTGAAGGATACCAAAAACAGTAGGACAAGAAAGCCACAGACAGACTATGTGAGAGAATGGAAATTACATGGTTGGTTGGTTGGTTGGTTGTCATACCTCCTTCTGGAAGAGGACCAAAATGACAGCACTAGGTTGGAGTCAAGGTACAGTATGTCTGACTATGTCTGATCAGAGCTCAGAAGGCTCTGCCACAGGTCAGGCACCAATAGTCAAACCCTGAAGACCTGGGTTCAAATTTCATCCGTGACATTTTCCACCTGTATGAATAACCATGGGTTAAGTCCCTTAACCTCCCTGTGTTCCCCTCCTCAGGAAGCAGGACTAGATTTCCTGTGAGATTCCTTCTAGCCCTAGGTTTAAGCTCGTATTGTTGCAGGTGACTTCCCTTGAGAATCAATAAGATCTTGTAGAAAACTTGTTTTAGAGTCCAGGATCCTCCTTCCCTGAAGTTTGCATTGTGTCCTCTAAGGATTTAGGCTGCCTTTTAGCCCAAGTTAGGGGACTGGACTCTGCCCTCTGCAGATACCTTCTAGACTCAGGATTCACCTGTTTGGTTTTTATCTCCCATTAAAAAGTTCCTTTATTTCCAGCACAATTGTTGCCATCTACTGGAGAAATGCAAGAATTAGCTCTGCCTTCTCCCTTTCTTATCTGTCTCTGGGGAGTGAGTCAGCGTTCTGTCTGGGAGGGGAATGGTGTAGGGTGGGATGAGTGGGGGGGACAAGGGAGGAATGAGGGGAAAAGAGCAGATGCCTGGCATACAACCAGCCCCAAGGACCTGGGAAAGCACTTGTCGGAGCCCAGTAGCAGGGCAGTGATTTAGGCCATATGCTAACCTTGCCCTTAAATGTTCCTTATGCCTCAGTCTAAAGGATGGAGGAGACAATGACATCATGATATCTGAGTGAGTGACAGAGCAGCAGGAGGTGAAATCGACATGATGCTGGGAGAGGAGGGAACAGAGAGAGAGAGAGCAAAGGACGATGGAAAGAGAATTGATGGGGAGAGAGCAGAAAATGGAGAGGCAGGCTGAGAGGGGGCTAGCACTGTGAGATGAATCAGCCTGCTTCTCCCGGGGCTCTGTGGGCCAGACCACAGCTGCAGCTGGGCCAGGCCTGAGAGACGTGAGGCCATCCGTACACTGTTTATCAATCCACCTGTTCCCCAGGAAAACTTGCTCCCTCCCTGGCTTAAGGAGAACATGGCTGGATAAAACATGGGACAGGTTTGGGCTTTCATTTAATTGTAGAATTAATGATTGCATTGCGGCAGAAAACCAAGATGCAGGGGAGGGATTAAGCATGATCACTGCCCCTTAATCTGCTTCCCACATTTCCTTTAACCCTATAGAGTCTGGCCTGGAAATTTCTTCAAGCCAGGATGAGCTGGAATTAAGATGGAAGGAGACATTTCCTTCAACTTGTCAAGCGGCTGCCTAGGCAAGATTTGAAGTGCACTGGAGGTTAGAAGATCTGGAGCTGGAAAGGGCCTTCGAGGCCATCTAGCTCAATTCACCCACTTTAAAGACAACAAGATCAAGACCAAGAAAAATGAAGTCACTTGCCCAAGGTCACATAAGTGGTATTTGAACTCAGGTTTTAGGATCAAAGATTTAGAGCTGAGAGCTACCTCGGAAGAAACTGAATCCCTAGCCTCTCATTTTTAAGAGGATAAACTGAGATCCAGATTTAAGAGACTTGTCCAAAGTCACACAGGTTAACAAGTGAGAGAGTTGGGATCTGACTCCCCCTGACTAACTCCCTCCCGGTCTAGTGCCCTTACCTTTGTCCCAGGTCATCTGTTGCACATCTCAGCCATAAATCTTGCTTGTATGAGACACTGTACATAGGCCAAGATGAATTTAGCCAGAGACAGCCAGAAGCCAAATTGCATAAGAGTGTAGCTAGATGGTGCAGTGGATAGAATGCCTGGCCTGGAGTCAGGAAGTTCAAATTTAGCCTCAGACACTTAGTAGGTGTGTGACCCTGGGCAAGTCACTTAACCCTGTTTGCCTCAGTTTCCTCATCTGTGAAATGATCAGAAGAAGGAAATGGCAAACCACTCTGGTATCTTGGCCAAGAAAACTCCAAATGGGGTCGTGAAAAGTCAGCCACGACTAAACAACAACAAAAGGTACAGGTTTCTCAGGGTACTTTAGATAAAATACTGCTTTTTGTTCGAGCTCGAGGGAGACCTTAGAGATCATTAATTTCAACTTTCTAATTTTACAGATGAGTAATCTGAGGCCCAGACAGGGTGGCTAGCCCAAGATTATGCAATAAGTGTCAGAGCAGAAATTTGAACCCGGATCCTCTGACTAAATCTCGCTCTCTTACTCGAGTCCAAGTTTTACAGAACAAATCTTTTTATTAAGGGGATTAGTTCGGTGAAGTTTGGATTCAGTCACAGGGTTGCACTTGAGGACCTAGAGGGCCACATGTGACCTTGAGGCCACAAGTTCCCCATCCTTGCATTAGGGCCTGCAATCATGAATATTCAAGTTCAAATCTGACCTCAGACACTTAGTAGCTGTGTGACCCTGGGCAAGTCACTTAACCTCATTACCCCTCAGTTTTGTCACCTGTAAAATGGGGATAACAAAAACACCTATTTCCCAGGGTTCTAGGGAGAATTAATTAAGATATTTGTAAAGCATTTAACACAGTCCTTGGCACATATAAATTTTATTATTTTATATAAATTTTATTATTTTATATAAATTTTATTATTATTATTATTATCACTATAATTCTACTATGCCATACCATAGAACCTTTTTACACCCAACATATTTCACTGACTTTCTGTCCACAATATTCCTGGGGGTTACTTTTGTTTTCCCTTTAAGAAGTAGAGAGCGGGAGAAGAAGAGAGGCTGTTAGTTTGAGGTCACATGATTTGTATGTGGTAGAATAGAGACTCTATGCATCAAATCACATTAGATGAACCTTTTGTCTGTCATGGAATCCCAGCATTCTGAGTGGAGAGAGACATTGCAGATGATTGACACCAAGCTCCCCAACTCACATATCTTCACACACTGAGGAGACAACGCTGAGGTAACCATTGGTTTAAAAATTGTCAGGATTGGGGCAGCTAGGCAGTGCAGTGAATAGAGCACGGGCCCTGGAGTCAGGAGGACCTGAATTCAAATCTGACATCAGACACTTAATACTAGCCCTGTGACCTTGGGCAAATCACTTAATCCAAATTGCCCTGTCTTTCCCCCTCCAAAAAAGAAAAAAAAAATTGTCAGGATGAAGGACCTGTATTTGCCTGGAAGTAAGATGCCCCTGCCCCCAGGCTGGGAAGTAAGCAACCCTGTCCCAGAAGACACCTCCAATTCAACATTTGTGGCATAATGGGGGGAAGCAATGGAATTCATCACAACCAATTATCCAGCAGATTTTCCATAAAGACAGCGTGATACAGTGAAAAAGCTCCAGATTTGGAGACAGAACCTACTGGGTAGAATGAAGAAGCTAGACTAAATGATTTTAAGGTTTCCTTCTAACTCTACAGACTCCAACGCTATTTTTTTTTTAAATCACAACCAATACCCCAGCAAAATAGTTCAGTGGGAAGAGAACTAGATTTGGAGGCTAGAGGACTTGGGTTCAAAACACCCCTCTGGATGACCTTAGCCTCTTCATTTCCTCATCTGTAGAATGAGAGGATTGGACTAGATTGCCCTCCTACCTCTAGATCTAAGAGCCTGTGTTCCCACAGCCTAGAGGAGAAGAAGGATATAGTGTGTGTACTCCACAGTCTCATATCCCTAGGTATGTTTGCAAAGGAACATCTTTTTTCTTGCACCAAAATTAGGTGATGGAACTAAAATAAGAAGAGTTTTAGTCTATCAAAATGCACTTCCCTAGAAAACCTTTACAAGATGGCTCTCCTCTACTCCCTCTTCCCTCATTATTTCCAAGTTTATAATTTCTTTTTTTCAAGAGCAGCTATGTGGTGCCCTAGGCACCAGGCCTCGAGCTCAGAAGACTCCCCTTTCAAGGGTTCAAATCTGGTCTCAGATACTTACTAGCTGGGCAAGTCACTTTACCCCCGTTTGCCTCAGTTTCCTCACCTGGAAAATGAGAAGGAAATGTCAAACCACTCCAGTATCTCTGCCAAGAAAAACCCAAATGGGGTTACAAAGAGTCAGATACCACTGAACAACACAAATGATGTTTGTTTTTTTGGTTTTTTTTACTCTTTAGCTTTTCTTCCACAAGTTGCATTGCTCCTTTCTGCTTACATAAGTCAACACAGTCCAAAAACTCTTAGATTTCTTATTTTCTAAAACAGTGAAGTCCAGCAGCTCCCAAGGTGACGTTTCTTACGCCTTATAAAACAACACTCACAAAGGAACCAGGACAAGTCAAGCACACTTCAGCATCTGCCACCAGAACTGAGTCCATCATGAATTCCTCCAGATAACACTGTTTGAAACCTTCCTCATGACGAAATTAAAAGTAGGCCTTAATATGATTTATTTTGCAATCTGTGAATTCAAACAAATGATCTCCCTTCTAGGTACATCTATCATATGATCTCCTTCACAGCTGGGAAAAAATGCTATTAGTGCTTCCAAAGCAGTTTTATCATAGATTAAAGAAGCCTAAAAAAAATTGGCAAACAGAAACAACCATATGCCTACTTGACCTGGGATCCATAAACCTGTTGTTCATTCCAGAGAAGGGATTACAGCATTACTTTTTAGTAAGTTGCTTTTCATATGGAAATTTCTTTTCATAGTAAAGATCTGTATTTAATAGCATCATCCTAAAAACATCCCCACTTTTTAATTCCCTGATCATGGACATATAGATTTTTATAGTGTCTGCAAGCATACATTAATGTTAATTTCTCCATTCTCCTTTGTATTTTGTTAATGTCACAATCTGCTGTAAAACCTTGCCAAGTTTCTTAACTGTCATGTTAATTCCAAGACCTATTCTGCACTCTTTGACATTTCAGGACAGAACATGGCAGTAAAAATAGATTAGAAACAGCTTATAAGTATTATAAAATCTAGAACTTTACAGATGGTGGAATTAGATCTGCTGAATAGAAATTTAGCAACTCTGAACACAATAATATTAGAATGGCCTATTCATTTCTAAGGTAAATATTTTGAAGAGGTTGCATAATAGTACCTGAGAGTGTGGGGGAGTCTTTTTTGAAAAATACAGCGAAGTTTTTTTTTTTATTGTAAGCAATATATTGGATGTCTATACCATATCCAGAGTAGTTTCATGTTTCAAAGCTTTTCTCTACCATATAAATAAAGGGCATAATAAGAGCTTGATTTTATTCATGGTCAGTTCAAAGTTCACACAAATTATTTCACACGAGGGATTTGTTGGAGTTTTTCAGTGTTAAAGCAGTGCATTAATATGCTTCAGATATTAAATGACACAGCCACATGCTAAGAAATTTGCACGAACAGACAGGAAATGAGACACTGTTTTCTTAAACTGATTGCTAAAGAATACATACTGTTTAAATGTGCACTATCCATTTCAAAGGGAAGCATTTGCTGATTCCAGGAAGTTTAAAATCAGCTAATCGGGGAGTAATACAAAGTTAGGGTTAAATATGTTTTTCTTCCCAAAAAAGGAAACTATTTCTTTAAAAAAAAAACCCTTTCCCCTTTCCTTTAAGGGGTACTTATTATTTCCATCATCCTTGTCGAGTTGTTGATGAATAGCTCACATCCTTTGCCAAACTCCACCCCTCTGCCTTTTTTCTAAACCCTTTCCTCATTATTTGCTCAGTCTTTTTCCCACAGCCTAGACAGCCCGTCAAGGCAGCTTAAATACAACACTGTATTAACATTAGGAAACAGCATTCAGGTCCCAATTGATCTCCTAATACTTTATGTTGAAATGATAATTGGTACAGTCTTCATTGAAAAAAAAGAGGGAGAGAGAAAAAGTACTTTTCAGTCACCACAAGGTATTATCTTAGCTCATGTATTCAGAATCAGCAGATACATTTTTAAAATATCCCCCCCATCTGCTGGAGACTGCAGTCCACAATTCTTTTCAGCTGACATAATCCAGATTGATTCGTTCAGCAGATAAAATTCAGGCCACTTCTGCCCTTTATAGGCGCAACATAATACCAGTCTTTATTCAGTAACAATGTAACATAATGGCATTGGAATGTGCAAAATGACTGTTCTTAAATTACTGAGACTCACAAGGGCCCAACACAAGCTGAGGTTTAATGTAAAAAATCATTAGGCGCAGATTACTAAAGTGCTCCCGCATTACGAAGGTCAAACCAAGACTGTTTATGGCATTTTTCAGGACAGAAACTCTTTGCTAATATCTTGATTATGAATGCGTGCTAAAGGGGCCCTGAGATATCAGCAATTCGGCATCTACCACACAGGGTCGTTGCTTCAATGGGAGTGCAACAGTTACTGATGGAAGAGCCCAGACCTTTCAAGCAGAGCAGAGGGTCTCTGTTGCATTGGAGCAAGGGAGGGGTCAGGATGGGGGAGGGAAGGAAATATGGAAATAGCAAATGGTTGTGGAGAAAGTTTGGAGCATCAGTTCCCAGGAGCCAAGCTGATCCTGGATGGGTTGGTATTAACCCCCTGCAACCATCTTCCTTTAGCTGTAGATACAAACCAGGAAAGAATTTTGTTTTGTTTTGTAAGGTGCTCTCTAGCTGCAGACTGATAACTCTAGCATGTATCTCATACCTACTGTTCAATTCATCTTTCATCTGCTTACAAATAAGCCTATCATAGGAGAAAGATTACATTAAGGGACAGGATGGGGGTACGGGAGGGGGTCATTATGTTTTTCCTTTTACAGACCAGTCTTTACATCATAGGAATCTTCTTTCTGTAATTATTTTAGGGAAGAAAAGAAGGGGTAAAGTGAAGGAAAGAAAGAAGGAAGGAAAGAAGTAAAGAAGGAAGGAAGGAAAGAAGGAAGGAAGGAAAGAAGGAAGGAAGGAAGGAATGGGGAAGGGAGGGAGGAAGAAATAAAAACAAAAGTAAAAGTAAGAAAAGGAAAGAAAAAGAAAAGGGAGAGAAAGGAAAAAAGGATGGAAAGAAGAAAAGGAGGGAAAGAATAAATGAAAGAATGAAAGAAAAATTAAGAGAAAGGAAAAAAGAAAGGAAAGGAAGAAAGGGAAAGGAAAGAGAAAAAACGAAGAGAGGAGAGAGATGAAGGAAAGAAGTGAGGGAGAGAGGACAGGAGGGAAGAAGGAAGGGAGGAGGGAAAGGAAAGGAAAAGGAAAAGGAAAAGGAAAAATAAGCCTCTTTTCATACTAACTGTGTTTCCCTTGAATTGAAATGATTTTTCAGCTTGGAAGTCTGACGCATGTGATTTAATTTTTAAATTTGAGAGCATTGCTGCTCTCTTATCTTGTGCAAATAGCGCACTTCCACAACTGGAATCGCTTTATTATCAGGTGGCCATTGACACGCTGTAGCTAGTCTTTGGAACACTGGACCCTAGCTCACATTGTGTACCGTCTTTGGTTAATGTTTGAACTCCATTGGAGAAGCGTGTGTGCCTATCTATATAAATGGTTGCATCAATGTGTTTCTGAAGCAGAGACCACATACCCCCCCACACACAAATAAATATATTTGTCTATGAAATGAATTTTACCGATTTATTCTCGTCTCTGAAACTCACACCATCTGAAATATTTGCATATTATTGAGAAGCTCGGCTGTCAATCTTGACTGCACAAATCCAATACCCAAGCCACGTGGCCTTGAAACTTTCAATCAATAGGACCCTTTTAGAGCCTAAGCTTCAAAAAGTTGTATCAAATATATATTCAATGAGGAGAAGGTTAATTGAATAATTGATTACCTAGTAACAATTAAGTGCTCTTCAGCCCTCTTTGAGAAAGCTTGAGATATAATAGTGATAGATATTTATTAGTTTATCAGGTATGACTGATTTATGGACATTATTTATTTATTTTTAGTGCCAAAGTCAATTCTTTCATTTATGTATTTTAACAACAGTGTCCCTGGTGTGAATCAATACATAGTGTATTTTCACTACTGAACTACCAGAGGCTATGGTATGTCTGATAAAAATCCATAGCAGCCAATACTGCCAAGACCATGGCAGCTCCAATTATAAACATTCCATTTGTGACAACTCTTTGCTCACATAGGCAAACATCGCCAGTCAGGAAGAACCAGTCCCCACATTACAGTGGATGCTTCCAATATGGTTCTCAACCTCCCTAATGCCTCAACCCTTTAATACTCTTATGTGAGCGTATCTGCATGTGGGCAGACCTACCTAGAGACGGATAGAGGAGTGGTGTCTCGGTTCCTAAGACCATCGGAAATATATGTGTTCCAATGGTCTTAGGTGACCCCTGTGACCCCTGTGAAAGGACCGTTTGAACTCCAAAGGGGTCGCGACCCACAGGTTGAGAACCACTGGTTTAGATGAAGATAAAATGGTATAGCAGAAAGAGCTCTAATTCCAGAGGAGCAACTGAAGTTTGCTGCCTAGAACTTGTGTGATCTTAGACAAGTCACTTTCATTTCTTTAGGCTTCAACTTCCTTAACTGTAAAATGGGAGATTTGTCCTAGATGGCTTGTGAGGTCCCTTCAAGCTCTAAGCTGAGGATTCTATGAGGCTACAAGAGGCAGTGTGGCATAATGGGTAGAGGGCTTTGGAGTCAGAAAAACTTGAGCTCAAGTCCTGACGCTAACACAAGCTAGCCATGCATATGTCTGTGGGAAAATCACTATCTCAACTGAGGCAATTAGTTAATTCTCTAAATTACCAACAAATTGCTGATTGGTATCGGTGGAGGAAGTTTTCCTTCTAGAACTTTCCTATGCCAATGATGGCATAAATCTGGGCTACCTTCCATTTCCCTAATCCCCTTGTCCCTTCAAAAACGTTTAAAAACTTCAACGCAGTCTGCTTAAGTCTAATGAATAGGTTACATTGCTTTTCTATCATTCTGGTCATCTGCACGCCTAGTTTACCCGTTCTAATATTTTGTTCAGTTGTGTTGTGTTTTCCTCTAGAATCAGAAATTCTGGAACTATATTTTTACTTCCAAATGAAAAGTATCTCAATCCAAAATAAATATGTCTCCTATATAAAAGCAAATCAAAAGGGATGTACTGGACTTGCCAAAGATGGGTCCCCTCGACCCCATGGATGGGTAAAAGAGATGTGTGTGTTGTCAATATTTTACAAAATCAATCTGTATACTTTTCATAGCCAATACAAATGTACCGGAGATATCCAGATTTTTCTTTAAAAATTATCTATATGCCAAAGGAAAAGAAATCCAGATGCAAATACAAAATGGGAAGCCGGGTAAATTCTCTAGGAATGGGAGAACAGTCATTTATTCCTGAGTCCTCATTATGAAACAACAGGGATTTCAATGGCCTTCTCTTGAAAGTCTATGCAAGTTAGTATATTAAGGAACCTTGGACCAACACTTAATCTTGTGGTAAAGTCAAATCTTCCCTGACGTCTAAGTAATCGAGTATCTCATATTCCTATGAGATAATTGTTGGCCATATAGAAACCCTCCCAGACCGGTGACTGTCTCCAATGAATTGAAACTTTGGGGGCATAAGAACCTTCCTGACAATTCTTACCAAGAGAAGTTGAACGAGCTTTAAAAATCTCATTTATATGAGTCATGTTCGTTTTGTTGTTGCCGCTCTTGCCTTTGCTGATCCTGATGTTACCACGAATTGGCCTTGCCTTGATTAATGATTACTCTAGTAGCTCCAGCCTTCTGATGGCTCAGGGTTTACCTTTGGCCTTGTGAGGAATTAACTTAGTCTACAGTGTATGTTGTGGAACAAGAAGCAGAAAGGCTAAAGATAAGTGTGAAAACACCCAACAACTATCAAAATAGTTTATCTGTTTCAAATCAAGATCTGGTGCTTCTGTGTCATTTTGTTCTGTCACTTTCAGGGCCCAAAGAGCATTGCTTTTGTGAATATGTTCCCAGAACAGAGGCTATCGGAATGAAACCCTGAGATTCCAGGGACACCTGATAGTCCCATCTTTGTGGCATCCCACTTTATGTTGTGTCAAGGGTGATTCGTGCTTTCTGTTGGGCCTCATAACAAGATGACAGGCATTGCTGCCCAGTGACAAAGCCAAACGGCAGCGAGGTGTCACATACAGATGTATTATCGCTCTCCTACTTAGACAAGAGTGACATCCTTTGAATCCCAAGAGACAATGTTTCAGATGAGCTAACCTTATTGTACATTCAACAGTATTGACAGTCAACAATTCCATGTACATCAGCACTGCAGGGGAAAGCGGGTTTGGAGACAGGAAGACAACAGCTTTGAGGTTTTATAATTGAGATAGCTTTAACATACAGGAAAAGACTGTGAGCAATGTGCTTTAGAAGAAGCCCTAACAAATAACATGCTGGATTTTTTAATATTGTTTTAATGTGATTAAAAAATCCTAAATTAATTTATTTTCTTATGCTTGAAAATAGTCCAGCACATGCCATATTGTAATGTGTACTCAGAAGAGCACTCTGATAAAATTCATTAGAAAGGAATTAAATTTATCATATAAAATGCAGTCATTTTATTTTAAATACTCTTGTTTCAGAGGACCACGCAGTGGCTCCTTCAAGTAAAGCCAAGGATGGTTTTGGAGAATAGTGGTGGGGTAGGTTCACTGCTATGATTATGTAAACTATTTCTGAATCCCTGCCTACCTTCCTTTGGTCCTAACTTAAGTCTCATGTTATTAATGATACTATCCTCACTGACCAATTAAATAAGAGAGGATCAAAAGGTTGTTTGGATATTGAAGATATGACTTGTGTCTACTCAAGGCCAATCTCTCCCTCAAGACCTGACTTAAGTCAAAGAATCAGAGCCATAGATTTGGAAGTGACCTCAGAGGCCATGTAGTCCTACCCAAACCTGACAAATAGTCCCTTCCTCCACATACTTAACAAGTGGCCTTCCAGTCTTTGCTTGAAGACCTCCAGTGAGAGCGAAAGTCTCTGCCTCCTGCGGGATCTCACCCCAGTTTGAGATCATTCAAATTGAGAGGAAATTTTTCCTGACATTCACCTTAAAACTTCCTTGCTGCAGTTTTCATCCATGACTAAAGTGGCCTTTTGGGGACAAATAGAATAAGAGGTAGGTGGTGCTGTGGATAGAGTGCCCAGCCTGGAGTCAGGAAGATTCATCTTCCTGAGTTCAAATCCTGCCTCTGACACTTAACCAGTTATGTGACCGTGGACAAGTCACCTAACTGTGTGTGCCTCAGTTTCCTCATCTTTAAGATGAGCTGTAGAAGGAAACGGCAAACCACTCTAGTATCTTTGCCAAGAAAACTCCAAATGGGGTCACAAAGACTTGGACATGACTGAAAAACAACTGAACAACAACAAAGAATAAGAGATACTGTAGTGTGGGAGAAAGAGCACCAGACTGGAAGAGAAAGAATTCTAGCTCTGCCATTTACTCTGTCTGATCTTGGCCAAATCATTTATCCTTTAAGGCCTTAGTTTCCTCATCTATAAAGTGAGAAAGTTGAATTTGACAGCCTCTAAGGTCCTTTTAAGCTCTAAATATATAATCCTGAGATTATTCTTTCTCCCAGAATTACAACCCTTCGAAGATTTGAAGACAACTATCATGCTCTCATGCCTTCTCCTCTTCAGGGAAAACACCTGCAGTTCCTGGAGATCCTTTTCTGGTTCATTTATGATCTAGTCTTCATTGCTCACATTCATCTTTGGAGCATGCTCCAACTTATCTCTGACTTTCCTAAAGCGTGGTGCCCAATACCAAACAAAGCAATACAGACATAAGGTCTGGTCAAAGAAGAGTTATGATGGCAGTACTCTAACCTTAATTCTAGACATTGTCCCTCTTAATGTTGTCTACTCTAGTATTCGATTTTTATATACAATTAGATATTTTTTTTCCTCCTCTGGGAAACAAGCTGGTGCATTGGAAAGAAACAGTGTTGGACTTGTAGGCAGGAAAGACATGGATTCTAATCCTGCCTCTTACACTCTACATTTTCTAGATGAGGAAATTAAAGTTTCTTCATCTGGAAAAATGGGAATAATCTTACAATGCCTCGTGTTATCATTGTGGCAAACAAATGAGAGTAAGTATAAAATGCTTTGCAAGCCTTAAAGTGCTGTATAAATCCTAGCTCCTGTTATTGACTGCCATGCACACTATTAACCAGTATTAAATTTAGAGTCCTCTAAGATCTCTAGATCCTCTCCCTTCCCCATAGGACTTATTTGATGCCCATGTCTTTCTAATCTTCCATGCACTATTGTCTATACTGCTTATATACAATCATATGCTCTCACACATCATTTCTCGTTTCATTGTTTCTTCAACTAGCCTTTAAACTGCTTGAAAGACAGGATATTCTTATTGGCATGGGTCTCTTATAGAACCACCCCCCTCTCCCTTTCCCCATGTAACATAGACCAGGTTCATAATAAACGCTCAATCGATGTTTGTTGAATTCAATATGGTTATATTGCTACTGTCCCACTTTCCCCAAACACAACCAATAAATTAAATATTGGGAGCAAGTTCATTTCTATAATAACCTTAAAAAGTAACCATTTCATAACAAGCCGGATCTATGTCCTCAACAGATTATGAAGATGGCAAAATAACATATTGAATCCTGACCAGTCAAGCCCCACTCTACCTCTCTTAATTCTAGTGCCTTCCCTCTCTTATTTCCTGTTTATCCAGTGTATCGCTTGTTTGTACATATCTCTTCACTCATCTCTTCCAGTACGTGCTGAGCCCCTTGAGGGCAGGGACTGTCTTTTACCCCTCTTTGTATCCCCAGTGCTTAGTACAGGCCCTGGCAACTAGTAGGCACTTAATGAATGCTTATTGACTGACTGGTGACTAATCACTGAATATTTTTTAAAGCTTTTTACCCTTTATCCTTGAAATCAATGTGAATGACTTGATTCATACCCCTATCTTGGAAATTTCTTCTCTAATGAGACATATTTAAACCAATAGCTCAACAGTGAGAATTATTGATTAGGTTAATCTGTACAGGGACTTAACGTGGAAACAGAACAGATTCTGAAGTCCCAGGGTCCTTGGAGAGCTAAGTCTGTGTCTTTCCTCACCTCTGAGAGATGTGAGGCCAAAGCATCCATTTTTCTTCAATGTTGAGGTTCAGTAACCCAACGAGTCTGAAGACAATGAGGCCAGTGGCCTTAGCCAGCAGATACTCAGCTGGGTGGTGGTATACATGGCATACCCAAGGTTGTAGTCTCTGATATCTCGATCTCAAGTATTACTTACCAAGAGCTACCTATTCTAGCTGAAGGGAAAGAAGTTTTTACAGCACTGAATGTGAAGTGGGAGCTCAATGGAACCTGTTGATGTGAAAATTTAGTTACTCCTTTCTGAAGGTCCTCAAAAGTATTCCAGATGCCTACTTCTCAGGGATATTGTAGAGAGCCCATAGATATAGATTAATCCTGTCATTTCACAGATAAAGTAATTGAGGCCCAGATTGGGTAACTATCCTTTGACTCTGAATCCAGTATGTATTCCATTATGGCTTGGGTGTCTTTGCAGAAATGTTCAGATATGACCTTTGAAATCCTTAGCAACTGAGAATTATATTGACTTGAATTGCATTGAACTGAACTGAACTGAACTGAACTGAATTGCAGGCTTCCCTTCAAATTTCTCAAAGATGCTAATTTAGGATTTGGTACTTTGTGGTGTGTGTGTGTGTGTGTGTGTGTGTGTGTGTGTGTGTGTATGAGGGAGAGAGAGACAGAGACAGAGACAGAGAGATAGAGACAGACAGACAGACAGAGAAAGATATAAGAACCTTTTTTGAGGGCTCTGAGCATTAGGAAAGCATTAAGAGATCTTGACTAAACTTTTTCTGACCCTGGGCAATCTGTGAAGGATTTAGACCCTTAAACTTAAAACTAGAAGCTATGTTCTTTGAGAAAGTTGACTCTTCAGACTAGTAAGATAAATGTTCACTGTAAAACAGAAAGTGAAAGGATGTTTTTTTGTTTTGTTTTGTTTTCTATTTAGTCTCATTTTATTCACATAAACAAAACAGCAGTTGTGGTGAAAATTGTGGATGTTTAATACACACATTCTCTTCAGTGTATGTGAAAGGTTTTACTTCGGGGTGGGGAGGGGATAGGGGAGGTAACTTCTCTCTCTTCATCAATCCCTACATAAAATAGACAAACTTTCATGGAGAAGGACTGAGTGAGAAAGGGGCAGAGGTGGGGAGACAGACAGAGACAGAGATATAGAGAGACAAAGAATTATAGTTAGAGTACTAGGAAGGAGAAGGGGGAAAGAGAAGAGGAAGGGAGGGGAAGGGAAGGAGAGAGAGGGGGAGAAGGAGGGAGAAGAGAGACAGAGACAGAGAGACAGAGAGAGACAGAGAGACAGACAGAGAGAGAAACAGAGACACAGATGGGGGGGAGAGAGAAAGAGAGAGAGAGAGAGAGAGAGAGAGAGAGAGAGAGAGAGAGAGAGAGAGAGAGAGAGAAAGTGCTCACATTTTTCTTACCACCAAAGAAGATCAAGATTTTGAGAAAAATAAATTTTCTCATAGGAAAGTAAATGACTTTATTAGTTTTACTTATGACAAACTAAGCAACCAACCTATCAACCTAATAATAACCAGCTTTTTACAATTCTTTAGAGTTTTGCAAGATAATTTATAATACTTTATCTTATTGGAGCCTCACAGCAACTTTGTGACACAAATACTATACCGGTATTATTATCCCCATTTTACAGACAAGGAAATGAAGGTTCAAACAATTGTTAAGTGAACTGCCAGCCTCACCCAGCCAGTAAGTGATTGAGGCAGCAGTATTCAGATTCAGTTTTTCCTAATTTACAAGTCCAGCACTCTACCTCTTATATGGTACTGGCTTTCTTGAGGAAGCAATGCAGGGCTCAGACCAGAATCCCTTGAGGATCAAGTTTGAATCCTTATACTGCCTGTTTATTCCTGTGTGACTTTGGACAAATCATTTAACTTCTGAGTCTTAGTTTCTTCACCCCTAACATGAAAGGGTTTGATTAAATGACCTCTTTCAGCTCTAAACCCTATGATCCTAAAGGTCCTTGTCTTCTATTTAACTTACGATGCATTGCAAGTGTTAAAAAAAAAAAGATCTAAGTGACTCAGTCCTCCTGGCTTGTCTAAACTGGGTTGTTCTTATGAATTGAGTAAGGAGTTCCCAGCATAGCATGACAGCATTGGCCCTGTCTACGTGACTAAAGAATTATTGACTTATTTTGCAAATGACAAATCAAGTGGGGAAAAAGGCTAGATTTGGAGTTAGACCACCCGGGTACAATCCCTAGCTATAGATAAGAAATAAGGAGAATGAAACACAAGGGGAGCCAATTAGTGCAATTTCATAAGCAGTATCAAAAAATCGTATTTCTATTTTACTTAGGCATCTAGGTGAACTGGTAGATAGAGCAGAGTACCTGAAATCAGGAAAACCTGAATTCAACTCATGTCTAACTATGTGATGCTCCGCAGAGTCATTTAACCTAATTGTGCCTCAGTGTCTTCATCTGTAAAATGGGGATAATAATAGCATTGACCTCACAGGATTGTTATAAGAATAAAGTGAAATAATATTTGTAAAGCACTTTGCAAACTTCCAACCTAATAGAATGGTTTCTTTTGAAAACATAGTAACTGTTTACTAGCACACTATATAACTCTAAGACAAGGGAAGTCTGATTTTCCCGAAGAGAAAGTCACTGCTTTAGAAAGAAGCCTATGAACTCTTTAAGGCCTATCATAATGGTTCAGGATATCAAATTTTGTGGGGATGCCAAGGAAAAAATGAGTACTTTTTCACAGTGTGCCCCACTTCATTTCCAAAGAGTCAATCTTCCTACTGTAATTTTCAGTGTGTAAGAAATGGATTCTGTGAATTGTTCTTTTTGAGAAGATAAACGTGGTGCCATCAATAACCCTGAGACCCCAAATCTGGTTCAAGACCCAATATTTCTTGCCATTTGACCTTGGACAACACTAAGCCTGAGTTTCTTCATCATTGAAAGGGGGATAAACATGGTCACATAGTGTACTTTATAAAAGCCCTTTATAAACCATAAAATCATATATAAATATCCACAGTCATTAATGCATTTCTGCTACATAAGGCATAATATACAGACATGGCTGCCAGTGACTCATGTGTCGGGTCAAATAGTAAAAAATTGGGCTACCTGTCTCAACTGCCTGGATCAGTCATTTTGAGCAAATTATCTCTCCAGGCCAGCCTTTCACAAAACAAGGAGCTGCATGATTTTGATTCCAGACCCCAAGGAGACTAGAAAGGGCAGAGACACAAAGGCATTGAAAGAGCTTGGTGGGGAGCTTTAAATAATCACTTGAGGCTTGCTTTGCCCTACCAAAAATCTCCTCCAATTCTGGCAGGGACCTCCCGGATAACTATGGAAGAGGGTTGGGCTCCATCTCTGTTCCTCTCTCCTTTCCTGTTGCTCCCTGAGTCCTGTGCCTTGTCAGTAGAGACATACACATTGATAATTACAGTATACAAAGCTTTAGGGGCATTTCACTTCTATTCACAACATTTACCGGTGTCAGTCGGAGCATAAATACAATTATGCTGGAGAGTTCTATTATCAAAGTCAATAAACTTGGCCTCAATAGAGATTCTAAAATTACTTAACTTTTCTTTAGGAAAATATTAAAACAGTATTATCACATCAATGAGAAGAAAAGACAGGAAGATAATAAAGTTATGTTAAACCTCCCTGTATTTACTCATGTGTGAAACAGTTATGTCTGGTCACATAATTGCAATGGTTCTGAGAAATATTTCATATTTTATAATGAACATTAAAAGAGTTTGTGGATCATTACTTTATATGAGTTCCAAAGTTATTACATAAAACCCAATAGGAATGGCTATAAATTATTTGATCTTCCAGTCTGGCCTTGGTAAACATAACATGAAGACTGAAACATCTCAGCAAGCAAGATTCATGGTAAGAGGTAACGTTTCTCTCTGAATTTTAAGGGGGAACAGAATTGTGGGGCACTTGTAACAAACTCTTAACATTTTTGTTGCTGTTTCAAAGAAATTCCATGGAGCCGCTAGCTTAAGCCATCGCAGAAAAATAATGCTTCAGTTGGAACAAAAGAAAACCTGCTCTCACTGCTCTCATTCCCTTTTGTACCAACCTGCCATTCTCAGGGTGGCAGCCCGAACAGTCCTGTCAAATTCTTGAACTTTAGAGCCTAGATTGGGATGAAAATACCATACTTAGCTAGCTTATAATAACACTAGCAATTATTTTATTTTCAAAAGGATCCTGGAGAGAGTCTCTTTGAAACAAAACAAAACAAGAAAAATTCAGTATCCCAGCAAAAATTATATACTTGACAGAACTCTGAGAGATTTTTGTCTGCAAAATACAGTTGTCAGGCAGGATTTTAATTAATAAACCATCATTTGTGTCACGGTTAAGAGTGAGACAAGATGGGTGTTGTGTTCCTTAGCTTTGCAAATCTTTGTACCGGAGGATTACAGTTTCTGTGGGGACCACACCTGAACCTGCCCCCTCCACTCCTACTTCATCTCTGGCATTTTCTAAAAGGTATGGGAAGCCATTAAGTCGAAGGAAAAATCAGGTATATTGACAGAACTTGTATTTCAGGAAGGCCAGTCAGATTCCCTTGTCCATATACAAAGTGAACCTTATGAAAGATGCTATCTGGTGAGGCTGTAAATTCATAGTCACTGGACAGGTTACCCAGAGCAACCTTTGATACTTAATTTCTAGAGACATAGAAAAATATTTTTAAAAAATCTACACCACTCTCACCTCCACATTTTTGGTGGCATCCTCTTTAGACAGGTTAGGCATCATAATGATATCTATTATCAATATTCTTGGAATAATTAAGGAGACTACTCTTCATCTTCTTTCCTGGCTTGATACCTGGTCTGGGTATAGAGTAGGTGAGCTCCACCCCTCAGAATGGGTCCCCCTTTCATAGGAGAAGGAACTGTCGGCATTGCTTTCTTGACAAACAGATGTCTTGGGCAAGATGGGAAGTGCAGCATTGGAAGCCAGATTCTGACTATATTTTGAATTATGTCTGCTTCAATCATTATGCAGTTATTCACATATATTTTAGACATCAATATTGTCTTGAAATATTTTCAAGCTCCTTGCTATTTATATGCTTTCACTTGTGCTCAGCCGGCACACTCCAACATCTCAGCATCATTGGTTGCCTACAGATCATTTTAATAAGTATTTTGGGGGAGAAATTGCTATTTTCTCCTAAAATATTTCCCTCTGAATTAAGCAGACATGAACATTCTTGGGATGCCTACCAGCCCCTATAACCTGTGCAAATTGAAAACATACTAGTTTCTTCATTATTTTTCAGGAAGAAATAATGTTTGTGTTTTGCCTTTTTCTGCAGATAGCAAGTTTTACTAACAGAAAGTGAGAGATGATAAAGGTGCCAACTTATGATGTAAAAAAAAAAATTACTTGTTTATTTACAGAAATACTAATTCAGCTGAGATCTGGGCTTTTGATATCATATAAGCCTGTAAGTGAAAAGAAAAAAAAAATCACAAACCTATGGTAAAGTGTAAAAAGAAAGGAATCATATTTTCAGGACTTAGCATAGCAACCCAGAGAGAGTGCCTACATTTTAAAGACTTCCTTCTATCTTTATCAGTGTTAGAATAAGTTTCAAGGAATCTTTTCAGGGCTCTTAGCGTTCAGAGTCACAGAGTTCAGATTTTTTTTTAAAAGGTAATTAAGTGGGGTAATGAGAGAGAGAAAGAGAGAGAGAGAGAGAGAGAGAGAGAGAGAGAGAGAGAGAGAGAGAGAATATCTTCCAAAGCTAACCTATTGATCATCCTATTTTTGTAGGCGTCTTTGAAGTATTTTTTTTTTGCTGTACCCTCTAGGTGGTGCTAACACTGCATCACTTTGGATTTTCAGCACAATGAAAACATTAATTTGCTATGAGATAATTTTTGACGTAAATGTAAAATGGTGCCCATTCGAACTCAGTAATGAAGCATGGTGCATTTCTACAGCTCCTAATTTGACTAGTTAAATGACTCCATTACGTGTCTAACAGACAGAAGCAAATAATTTCTGGTCAGTTGATGCTCACTTATCCGTATCATTTTACCCTGAAAATAAAGTCTCTAATCTACAATTTCTTTGTCTTAGTTTTTAAGATTATTAAAGCAAACATACTTAAATAATGCAGATTAAACCCATACAAACTAACAATTAAGGCTCTGGAAGGCTTGGGTAAATCATATGTATATAATAGGGGAGGAGGAAAAAAATTAAATGGCCCCTCATAAATTAAATGAACACTTGCCCCTGTTATTAAGACTGGGGTGGGGAAGTAGGATGAGCCTCAGGTTTCAAAAAAGCAACTCTCTCTTTCAAGCCCATTGTCTTGTGGAGGCCAGGAAGAGGCTGCTGGCAAATCTGCCTCTCTGTTTCACTTTCCCAACCAATACAACTTTGAAAATGTTTGGAAAAAATTCAGCATGGTGCCAGTCAATGAAGTAAAAATGCTGCTTTAATAAATATCAAGTGATGAATAATTTTGCCCTAAGGGGAAAAAATGGTTAATATTGAATCTTAATGTTCCTCATCTAAATGCTTTTTTCTTCCTGCTAAAAACAAGTTTAGAATTAAAGCATATCATTTTACACATATTGCATGCATATTAGCAAGACACAGCTGTGTATGTCCCCCTCTTAAGAGCCATATGATTAAGTTATGGGATATCATATAATCCAAACTCTCTTTCTATTGGTCACCTTTCACAGACAAAAGCTTTTTAGTTTTAAGTCTATTAAATGACAGAATGTCCAATTCTATAAATGTGCGAGTAATTATTATGAAACACCTGTGACTCTTATTTTAGTCCATACAACTCAATCTATAAATTGCCATTAAAACCATGCTCTATGGCTGGCTGTAGCTGACAACAAGAAAAATAGAAAAGCACTCAAGAGTTTGGAGCTGAGTGGCAGCTTTCAGTTAAGTACTTGGTAAGGTCAAGGGTCCTAGAGCCCTGTGACCTCTGGAATTCCATGCCCTACTCTACCCACCCTAGAACAGTGAGTTAAAGGCACAGAAGGAGAGAGAGGCAGTGCCGTTCTTCTGTTTAGAGTTATGGACTGCAGGGGACATCAATATTCCAGATAACTATGTGGCTTATAACAGAGCCTCCAAGGTTTAGAATATGATCTATTGGAATACAGCCACCATTTTGAAACTATAGCATTTCCCCTCACATTGTTATATCTTTTCTTAGTGCCTGAATCACCAAGTTAAAGCCATGTCCACATGGGCAAACTGGTTTGAAAAGACATCAATATTAAAATGTAGTCAAACTACCTGTTTGAAAACAGTCACTAACTTCTTTTATCCAAATAACCCATTATTGTACTGACATCTAGACATAATCTTTATGCAATGCCCTCTTCACACAATGAGCACTGTAGCCTTCCAGAAACAATTCTGAAATTGCAAGCCATTTTCATTTGGGGTGCTCTTGGTACTAAATACACCCTCTTCATGCAACTCTTAGACTGCAGATACACAGGCGTGTGACTGAAGACAAGCATGTGGATGATTTCCATGTGGGAACACTTTTTAGCCTGGGTTCAGGAAATAAGTCTCCAAGATAAAGGAGATTCAGGATAATGTGCAAAGTAATGCCAGAGGTCCAAAGCAATAGCACCCTTAAAGTATCAGGCCCAGGAAAAGCTTAGAGATAACACACATGATTACGTGAAAAGTGAACCCCTTAGCATAAACGGATTTCAGATGAAAGATCTCCAAAATCACATGTAGAAAACTTTATCACGCCACGAGAAAAGTATCTTTCACAAGAGTGGATGCCAAGTTCCTCTTGTACACGCTTCACTAAGGCCCATCTAGCATGTGACACACCCCTTTACAATAGCTGATGGCATCAGAAACAGCTTAACTATCAAAGGGTCAACACTCCCTGCCCTGAATTCAAAGTCCAAGATGGTATTAATCCTTCGAAGGGGAAAGACTGCCTCTTGAATCCAGGCCTTAGTTAGTTGGTGCTGGAGCTAGTTTCAAAATGATTCCCCTTAAAATGTAAAGAGACAGAGGGATTGATTTATTGAGATAAGAGGTGGCTACTTCTAGAGAAAATGAAAAATAAATTAATTATTTGCCTCCATGTCCATAAACGGGAGATGAGAGCAGATGCCAGCAGCAGAGAAGCATTTCCCAGAGAGGGGAAAACATTTCTGAAAGAAATCAGAATCATAGCAGAACAGGTGAGAAAGAAATTAGAGTATCTGAAGACTGATAACTCCAGGACCAGATGGGAACCATCTTAGAATTTTTTTTTTTTAAAGAGGAGGCAGGGAGACAGGGGAATGATTAGCAAATGCCTTTAAAAAATGTCTTGGGAAACAAGAGAAGTACCAATGGACGAGAGGCCTAATGTAACACCTATATTTAATAACGGCTCTAGGGGAGATCAAGGAAATTAAACACCAGTAAGCTTGACTTCAGCAGTGGGGAAGATATTGGAAACACTAATCAGGGACAAAATAGGGAAAGTTATGATTTAATTAAAGATATTCAGCATGGATTCACAAAAGGGAGATCATACGTAACAAAACTAATAGAATATTTTGAAAAAAGTAACAAAAAGGAATTGAAGAGGGAAGCCAGGGGTATAATTTACTTGGACTTTAAGAAAGCTTTTGATGTGCTGCCGCACAAAAGACTAATCTACAGTGATGGGAAGTTTGGTTTGTGTATGGTGGGGGTGGAGGGGAAGGGATGAGGGGTAGAAGATGAATGAAGAATTGTCTTGGCTTTGGAAGGCAAAGGGTATTTGTGAGCATTAACACGAAAAAATGAGGATAGAGGGAGGGGACTGCTGGAATTTCTCAAGATCTGATTTTTAAAAATTAATTATTTTTTCTTTTCTTTTCTTCTTTAAAAATAAACTTAGTGCACCAGTAACCTTGAAGAAGAAATGTGATGAAATTTTCTCCAAGGCAGAAAACCTAGAGAGTTGGGGGGGAAGGAGCCAACTAATGCTGAGAAGAAGGACGAAAGAATTTGGAAACATTTCAGGGAAACATAGTGATTGTTTATGAAATATGAAAAATGATTACAAAGGTGTGTGGGGAGGGGAGGAGAATAGCTCCAAATTATCCTAAATATTATTTTAGAAGTAAAGGGGCAGGGGGAGAACAAGGGGTATATGAACAGTTTGACTTATAGCTCAAACACCTGAAGCATTGGACTTCACTAGCGTTACACACTCACTTCACCCATCCACACAGCTCTGGGGTGTCTAAATGCGACAACCAGTGAAAACTTGTATTTTAATTTCATAAGAGGAGAATGAGAAATAACATTGGTTTAAAAAAACCCAACCACATCAACAGCAACAACAACAAAAAATCTACCTTACTCACCTCTCTCTAAGGACAGACAACATTAGGATAAAAAGAGATATGACCTTTCTAAAGCACAAGACTGACCATGTCAGCCCTGCACCCTTGCTCAAACGCCTATAAGGGCTCCCTAGTGCTGATAGGATTCCTCTCCTAAGGAAATGCAGTGGATAAAATACTGGGTCTGGGTCAGGAAGACCTAAATTCAAATCTAGACTCAGACACTTAAAAGCTATGTATCTGTAAAATGGGGAGAGCGCCTACCTGGCTCACAGTAGATACTATAAAAATGTTTATTCTATTCCTTCCTCATTATCATTTAAGCCACAGGTGTCAAACTCATAGGCTGGGCCACAAACCTCTCTAGCAGATCTAGTACCAGATTAAAATGTATTTGGGAAATATTTAACAAGATATATATACAATAAGACAAAGATGATGTTAATTTGTGATTTTTTTAAAGTCAATATGCAGCCCAGAGGGATCCTTTGAGTTTGATACCGCTGATTTAACCTCTCCTGCAGTCTAACTCCAGCCTACCTGTCTAAACTTATTTCATGTTTCTCCCCTTCATATAATCTATGCTCTAGTCAAACCAAATTGTTTGCTTTAACTTCAATTCGGTATTCTGTCTCTGCCTTTGTACTCTCTCCATAAGTTGGCCCTCATGCATGGAATGTACTTAGTTCTCACCTCCAATCATGTGCCACCTCCTATGAGAAGCCTCTTCTGATCTCTGAGCTGAGAATGCTCTGTCTCTACTCAAATTATCACAACTAATCTTATCTGTTTATATGGCATGTCTCCTCATTAGAATGTAAGACCCTCGAGATCAGGGATTTTGTTTCATTTTGTTTTTGTATCTTGGTGTTTACTAAATGCTTGCTGTATTGGATTCCATTGTCATCAGGATATGGATGGTATTATAATCAGGATATGTAATCATTGGATTGCTTAGTGACCCAGGAGGATGAAGGCCCAAAGTGACCATCTTTTGGGACTCAAAGCTAAGCCAGGTCTGAATCATTTCTTTGAAATGTTAAAGTACATAGAATTTGCTTAGTAGTTGGCAGGAATAAATCCAGCACAACTCTCCAAGCATAGATTGGAACTAGCAAGTGAATATGAAATGGAGCTAGACTTTTAAAGACAATCCATAGAGAGAGAAAGTGTGACAAATACATGGGAGCCAAAATACCCATAGTGACCAGAAAAGTGGAGATAGGGACACAGGCAAGTGAAGCTTGTCAGGCAAGTGAATGATTTCTGAACATAGTAAATGTTTTTAATGTGTGAATTTTATATATCTCAAGCAGGTGGTACTGTAAATCTGCTGGACACCATTTGATGTTTGCTATTAAAGTTGTGGCCAACAGAATCTAGATATAATGTCTCATGGGATGTTCTGGGTTGTAAGGTAGTCTTTATAATGATCTAGGTTGGGTTTAGTCATTAATGGATAACTATCCTCACAATGCTTTACCCTAGACTATTCTAAAAAGAAAAGAATCAAATGAAATTTCCTTTGGCATGTTTTAAATAGTTATTAACCTGCAAAATACAGTTCTTTTATCTTCTATACTGATTGTTCCCAGTTTATTTTTTTTACTCACTAATGCCAAAATATGACTTGTCCAGCATTTATTTTTTAGAAGATAATTTAGAATCCAGATTTATGATTCTAGGGGAATGAAAACATACATAAATCCAGGAAAAGAAAGGAAACTTTTCCATCTAGAGGACAACGTGCATGACATTCCTTTTTTTTGTACATCAGAATGGCTGAACAAATAATTCTGATATCTATGCTTCTCTTTTTTCTTCTTCCTTCCTCTTTTTCATCCTTTCTTCCTCCCTTCCTTTCTTTCTTTTCCTTCCTTCCTTTTTTCTTTCCTTTCTTTCTTTTCCTTTCTTCCTTCCTACTTCCCTTCCTTTCTTCCTTCCTTCTTTCCTCCCTTCTTTCCTTCCTTCCTTTCTCCCTATTTAATAAAATCTCCTTTTAAAAGGCATCATTATAATAAGTTTGCCTTTTTATGTGTAATTAAATTCGGTAAATGCATTGATTACTTAATAGCAGAGCCTAGTAGACACAGGGCTATCTCTCCAATCACGATCTGTGTTCTAGTCCATACTAGTTGTGGTGCCCTGCATGGACAAGTCAATTAACCTCTAAGTACCCTCAGGCAACTTTCTAATACTTTAAATTATTAAGTTGATGATTTTTAGCTTCTCAGGACCTCAGCTTACTCCTCTGTAAAACGAGGGATTATCCTAGATGGCTTTTGCAATGCCTTCAGCTTTAGATGTATGATCTGTAGTTTGTCTAGGTAGAGGGAGTGGTTACACTAGAGCGTCACCTGGTACCAATGAGATCACATGTCTGAACCAAAATAAATAAATAAAGTGATGATGATGATGATACAAAAGTTGAGGAGGAAAAGAAAGAAAAAATAAAGGAAAAGAGAAAAAGGAGCATGTCTAGCAAGCAGAGATCGTTCTCAGAAGACAGTCAAGTGGTAAGCAAATGATAGAGTCTAAGAAACAGGTCAAGAGAGACTAGGACTGAGATTTGTTTGTGGCATTCAAACAGTTAAGAACGTCGTGGGTTTATTAGTGGTGCAGTCTCTTTTTGCACTATCTTCCTTGACATGTTTTCATGGGGAGTGGATGAGCAGTCCTTAGCAAAATTCTAAGGAAATTAGAAACTCTATGGAGTATTCGCAATCCTACTATCCAATATGCTGCTCATTTTTTATACTGATGA
This sequence comes from Pseudochirops cupreus, assembly GCA_028627135.1. Classification (NCBI taxonomy): domain Eukaryota; kingdom Metazoa; phylum Chordata; class Mammalia; order Diprotodontia; family Pseudocheiridae; genus Pseudochirops; species Pseudochirops cupreus. The sequence goes on along the minus strand of CM053581.1, from coordinate 246,283,608 downwards.
TTTTCAATGGGAAAACAAAAGTCAGAAAACAAAGAAAGTGCTAGGCTTTTTCATGAAAGTCCTCCTCCATGAATCACCTGTATTTTCAAACAAGTATACTTTGAGAAGTTCTTTTATCATTAAAACAAAATGTTCCACTTATAGCAGAGCCTAGACACTAAAACTGTAGGGCAACTTCACTTGAAGATAACTGATAACTTGAAAATAACGTAAGGCACCTTGAATAAAAACTGAAATTTCATCTGGATTTTTCTCTTGAAAATTATTCATTGAGAATCATCTGTAAGATAAAATTAATTACTATGCATAAAATTCAGAAACCACTATAAACTAAATATATCAACCTTATGAAAGTTAGGAAAATCTCAATTGTTAAATAATGAGGGAAACGTATTGAAAAATTTTAAACATCTCCCATATCCAATGCCATTCATATGATTATTTAATTGATCTCAAAATAAAATGGTTGAGTCTGAGAGGTTTTGATTTTGCTTTGTCTTCTTTCTTCCTGTTGAAAATGGAGATTTGGAAAAGCCACTAGAAAGTGCAATACTTTGCAAAATACAGTGATCAGATCAGAAGAGTTTTCCATTTGAAAAGCTGGTGCCAAAGACCCAAGCTTGGTGAAAAAGTATGATTTGTGAGCCCAGCAGAAGAGAAGAACAGCCCTTAACATTGAATTCCCAAGGATCAAGGTAATCAGTGAGCTATCCCAGTGCAAATACTTTATTAATTTATGCAAAGCTGGTTTTACTTATACAATCAAATCAGTTTCCGTAAATACTTTAAACATGTTTTTGATTTAAGATGTGAATTTCCCCGCTATGTTGCATTTTTTTAAAGCTCAATTGACTAAGGCTGCTTAGTACTGACATTAAAATGGGGGAGGGGAGGATGTGAATTTAAACTTTTGTGCTCAGGTTCTACATCCATAAGTATTAATTGGGCACCTAAAGGACAGGCAGCAAGCAATTTCCTGCCCAACTCCCTTCCTGCTAATGCCAATGCTAAGGGAACCATTTCTAACCACTATTTTAGCAACTATGTAATGGCTAAAAAAAAGACATTTCTCTACTCAAGTTCTCCATACCTATAGGTGAATCATATATGCATTATTAGTTCCTCATACACAGGTTTAGACCCCTTTCAGCATAAAGCAGCCCCCTCACTTTGACCAAAAAACTGGTCCATCCCAGAGTATGACTGACTGAGGATTTCTGCCCAGCCTTACTTTAGGAGACTCCAGTGCTGTCTCCTTTCCCGTCTCTGCAAAATATAACTACACTACCTTTCTCCAAATCCTCCACTTTAACTTGTATATCTGTCTCTGCAGCAGAGGTAGCAGGTTGGGTCTATAAATGTGATCTTCCCACCACACCTATGAGACTTCTTAAAACTATTCTACTGGCCTTGAACTAGCTTTACTTACTAAATCCTCAGGAGAGTGAGCAGATCCCTCAAGACCTATTCTATCCTGGCTGTGACAGGTTACAAAAAGAGCTCTAATTCTGAAAAAAAAAAAAAAAGATAAAATGCTTCTGGTCAGATATGAACCCAAGATAAACAGAAAATGCTTCATTCCTTGGACCATCACCAGTCATCCTGACGTTTGTCTTGCCACTGGACTTTGATGACTCTGGAAGAGAGAGTGAGGCTGATGACTGAGCAACTCTACCTCAGTCAAATTCAATTCATAAGCCACTCAAGTCATCACCTCATGATGTCAATGATCTTCTTTGAAAATGAAGGATGAACAATGACAACCTTCCTTGACAATGGAGGGTCCTTTCATATTTTTGCCAGTGGTCTCTTCACTAGATGATGGAAACATGAAAAGATATTTATGAAATCTCTACAGCCATCATTTTAATTCAACAGCTTGTGTGTGTGTGTGTGTGTGTTTGCTTTTTTGGAAGGGGAAAAGCAGGGCAATTGGGGTTAAGTGACTTGCCCAAGGTCACATGGCTAGTAAGTGTTAAGTGTCTGAGACTATATTTGAACTCGGGTACTCCTGACTCCAGGGCAGGTGCTCTATTCACTGTGCTACCTACCTGCCCAGAACAGCTTAAATTTATGCCAGGTATACCTAACCTTGCACCTTCCTCCTCTTCCAAATGCAAACTTAAAGAAATAAGAGTGATGATTTGTTTATAAAAGTATCCTTTGCATTACAAAAAAGGGGTTTTGTTTTACACTTACCAGAACATACCCAGAATTTAGCTGAGCAAAATTCGGTCTTAAAAATTTTCAGTAATGGGACATTTCAGCTGGACATAACAAGATGCCCTTGTACTTGGTTCAATTCAGTTCATCTTTTACACAGAACGCACTAGTTTTTGACTCTTGTCTTCACATTTGTCCTTCCTCCAGCATGAAATGCTGTTTCCTCTCTCTTTTCAAACTATGACCTCCTCCTTAACAATCCATATCTCCCAAGAAGCCCCCACAGTCTCTATCCCTAGATTACATTCTTTCCAAGGGCCTCTCTTTGTGCAGTGCTAACATCTACCCAACCTCTCTGTGACTTGATAGGAGGGAGCAGCTCACAGAAGGAGAAAATTCAAGTCTTTAAAAACACTTGTTCCCTCTATCTGGCATTCCATTTACTGACTCTGTGGTCATCTCACCTTTTTTCCCTCTAGAAGAATCGCTTGCCCTTCACCCCAGCCCTGACGTACACTCCTTCCTCACCTCCGCTTCATAGAATCCCTAGCTTCCTTCCGGCACAGTTCTATAGCCTTTCCTGATTCTCTAGTTGTTGTTATCCTTTATCTGTCTTTAAAATATTTTGTTGTACTTTGAATTTGCTTATCTGTGTACATGTGGTATTCTCCTAGTAGACTGTAAGCTCCTTGTAGGCTTTTGTTTTTGCCTGTGTCTCTCCACATGCTGGCACAGTGCTTTGGACTTGACATGCACATACATAATAATTCCAGGCTACCTCTGGGGAGGTTAAGTGATTTTTACTCAGGTTGCAAACCTACAAAACATTTTGTGTTACTGATGAAATGTGGTATGTTTTTGTGTCTCAGGCATTCATTGAACCACTCAGTCAGCCTACCCTGACTTGGGTTGTAGTTATTTGTGATGTATGTCCTATTTTCCCAACTAGACCATGAACACCCTGAGGGTAGGGACTGTTTATTTTACTCTGGGTATTCCCCAGAGTGCTAACCACAGGCCTGAAGACATAGAAGCTATTTCAGTGAATTAAATGTTGTTTAATATGTTTCTGTGTATTTTTCAAATGTGTTTGTTTTGTCTCCTCTTTTTAACTATAAGGTTCTGAAGGGAAGGGGTCTTTTTTTTTTCATAACTCCTGATAGCACTGAATCCAGGGCTTTGAATTTCTGCTCGATTCATTGGGATGATAAGGCAGCATGGTCCAATGGAAGAAGTGGGCCTTGAGTCAGATGAACCTAAATTCAAATCTCACCTCTGACATGTGTGACATTGGGCAAACCACTTAATCTCCCTGGACCTTATTATTATTTTCTCATCTGCAAAATGAAGGGGTTGGCTTAGATGGCCTCAGGTTTCCCTTCCACTATAGATATACAGTCCTATCAGAATGAGGGATCAGGTGAAGGGGCCAGTGATAACGATTACTAAGGCTAACAAGATATCTTGGGTCTATCAGGAATGTTCTGTCATCTGTCCCATGTTAAATGAACGTCCCTGCTGCACTGTCTCTATGGAAGTCTGGAGCAAAGAGTTCCTCTTTCTATGAAACCACATTTCCTGTGCCCTAGCCTATGATTATAGTTCTGGACTGGAGAAAACATGCAGCCACAAAGCAACCAAACATAAATGAACGCTGATTGAAGGCTGCAGGAGCTGCCTTTGGTAGGAAGAAGGATGAGGAAGCCTTCTCCACTGCAGTTAGGTAGCACTCCCTGGGGGTTCTGCAGCAAAAAGTCCATCTCCAGGAGCTAGGGGAGCTCTGTTCACCACACGGAGAAGAGGCTGGATTAAGAAAGGGGAAAGGTGCCTTTCACAAAAAGCCGAGACAGTCGTTGTTAACAAATTCATAAAAACTTTTACTCAACTATGGCAACGCCTGTAGCTGGATGCCACTAGACCAAAGGTTCTTAACGGGTTTGGGTTTTTTTTTGGTCATAGATCCTTTTGCTAGTCAGTCTGGTGAAGCCTATGGATGCCTTCTCAGAATCTTGTTTTTAAATGCATAAAATAAAATATATAGAATTACCAAGGAAACTTGTTATATTGAAATATAATCTATTACAAGAAAACTGAGATCTAGCAGTGGGTCTAATAACTATAGTAATTTCAAAGTAATGATGAGTGAAAATGATATTTTGAGATCTTTGCCACAACTGTAATGGGATATGAAAATATTTGTGATTTCTATCAGTGACAAAGTCACGAGTACTGCTAATGCCACTGTGCTTCATTGCCTAAATTCATAATCAAAGGAAATACTCAACTTCAGTGAGAGGTTAGTGAAAATAAAAACTGATTTTTTTTTCTCCATACAAATTCATTAACACCTTGAAATTTCTCAACAGAACTCTTGGTGGTCTGTGCTGGATCTCAGGTTAAGAACCCCTGACCTAGACATGTTGTGGACAGATCATGTCTGCAGTTATATTCTCACAGAAGTGAGGTCTTCCCTAAAAAGTAGACTCTAGAATGTGAGGAAAGAAATATCTGTCTTTGTCTTTTTGTCTGTCTCGCTGCTCCCTTCATCCTTTACATACATCCTAACAGAGATGAAAAAGAGAAGCAGAACCAAATCAGAAATCAGAGAATATATCACAACATATGCATGAGGAAGATTTAAGAACTAGGGAACAGCCATGAGTCAGGCATTAGTAGCAGCAAAGATTAGGCAAATGGAAGGCAGTGACCCCTCTAAGCTCTACCTGTGATGAAGCCTGTCCAGGTCAATGCCCAGAGTTCAGGCTCAGGGTCAAGGAATTGTGGTCAGAACAGGAGTGTGGTTCAGTCTTGAAATCTCAAGACAAGCTTGTGGGACCAGGCAGATTTACTAGAAATCCACGATTAAAAACATAAAGAAGGACATGATTACTTGAATGCCTTCCCCTCTATAACTTTCCATCTGCTCTGAGTTTATCTTTTTTGTATTGATTTAGGTACATGTTGTCTCCCCAACTTCCTTAGAATGTAAGCCCCTTGAGGGCAAGGACTGTTTTTGCTTTTTATTTTTATCCCTAGCACTGTCTTAGTACAATGCCTTACCCAGAGTCACCATTTAATAAATGTTGATTGATTGTAAGTAAGTACAAGTAAGTAAGTAAGTAAGATTTTCTACTCAAGCAACCTGATTGAAGTGTCAGAACTAGACTGAAATGGAAAAATCTTTGGGACTCCCACAGACTGGTCTCTGAATTTCTAGGAAGGAAAAAAATGATCATTTAAGTTATGTCTACATATCTAGTTGAAGACTGGGGTGAGGTAGTATAGTATGAAAAAAACCGAGATATTTTTGTCTATCGTGGTCAAGCCCATCATTATATTTGAGAAATTGGCTTAATTTTTACTTTGTGTTATAAAGATACTACCTGAGGGAGAAGTGAAAGCTGAGAGGTGACTTTAATGAATACCTCGGAGTGATGAAAGCTTTATCACCTAGGTAAGGAGATAAGCTGTCCTCTCACTAAGGACAGAACAAGAAGGAAGGGGTTTAAGCTCCAAGAAGAGGGATTTATGTTAGACATTAAAAGAAGCTTCTTTGTCATAAAGTTTGCTGTGATGTTCTCCAGTAGCTCATTGAGGGAGATGATAACTATTTCCAAGGAAGAGAATATCAAGAGTTATGAACGTCAGGGCTGAAAGGACCTTCGAGATCACAAGACCAGAGATTTAGAGCTAGGAGGGACCTGACAGTGTCTAGCCCACCCCCTTCATTTTACAAATGGGGAAACTGAAGGCCAGAGGAAGGAAAGCAATTGTTCAGGGCCGCACAGTGAGTCGGGGACAGAGCGAGGACTAGAACTCAGGTCTCAACTCCCAAGTCCAAGTACGGACACTGGACTTATTATTTCCTCTTCTTCTTCTGATTATTTACATTTAAACAATGCCTAAAGAGGTTTTCCTTGACATTTTCCCTGTAATGTAGATACTATTCTCTCCATCCTATGGGTTAAAAACCTGAGGTTCATAAGATTGAATGACTTGCTAAGAGAACCACAGGTAATAAATATCAAGGGTAGCTGTCCTGATTCCTAGATTTTTCTGCCTTGGTTTCCATCATATTATAGTTCCCTGAGTTTTCTTTTCTACTTTCCTCCACTCCAAAATTCTGGAGTCTAAGCTCTACTTAGGCAGCTAGGTGGCGCAGTGGATAGAGAGCCCATCCTGGAGCCAGGAAGACTCATCTTCCTGAGTTCAAATCTGACCTCAGACGTTTACTAGCTGAGTCACTCTGGGCAAGTCACTTAACCCTGTCTGCCTCAGTTTCCTCACCTACAAAATGAGATGGTAAAGAAAATAGTGAACCACTCCAATATCTTTGCCAAGAAAACCCCAAATAGGGTCAGGAAGAGTCAGACACAATTGCAAACAACCGAACAAAAACAAAAGGAGATTTCTATTACCCTTTCTGGTTCTAACAGTTTGTCATCCTAATAAGTCACAGGATCCTAGATTTAGAGCCAGAAAAGGACCTTAGAAGAGATGCTAGGGACCTTAAATCTTTTCGTCCTACTCCCTCAAGTTAGAGGTGAGAACATGAGGCCCAGAGAGGGAAAATGATTTATCCAAGGCCACACAGCTGTTAGTTGCAGACTTGAAACCCAAGGCTTCCAGACTCTGAGTTCAGCACTTTAATTCACTATACCACTCTCACGTCTACTTGCTGCTTAAATGGGCCTAATCAAGAATATTGTCATCATATCACAGATTTAGAACTGGCAGAAATCTCAGAGGCCATCTAAGGCCAACACTTACAGAGCCTTTCAGATAATAGGTAAGGAAACTGAGTTCCAGAAATATTAAGTGATTTGCAGAAGGTCATACAGTTAATAAGCAGGGGACCTAAAATTTGAACCCAATCACCTGGCTCAAAATTCAATGCCCCTTCTTTTGCACCATACTCCCTAAGCGACATCTTGTGGTCAGCTCTGACTCTATACAGAATCGTCAATCCGCCTGGACCACTGTCAGGATATTTCTGAGTGGCTCCCCGTACAGGTCTACGCTTCCTTCGCCCACCCACTCTTTGCAAGCAGCATAAAAGGATGCTAGGAACCCAGCAGGCGCAAGGAGAGGCAGGCTCTCTTTACAATGTCCTGCTGTTTTCAGGAACACTGTCCAAGTGACAGCGTATGGATGCGTGTATATATCTGCTGTCTTTGTAATGAAATGGTGATTCAAGGCAGTCCTGAAGCTCCTCTTTACACATCCACAAACTTATGCCATCCACAAGGAGGGCAGCTGCTCCACCAATCTGCCCTGTTTTTTCAAATGAATACTCTCTCTCTTTCTCTCTCTCTCTCTCTCTCTCTCTCTCTCTCTCTCTCTCTCTCTCTCTCTCTCTCTCTCTCCTCTTCTCTCCTCTCCTCTCCTCTCCTCTCCTCTCCTCTCCTCTCCTCTCCTCTCCTCTCCTCTCCTTAAACACACCAAGGATACTATCGGTAATCTTCCAGGGCTCTGAAGACCACTAGGGCACTTCCTGATTCTGGTACCCCCTCACCCCTCCCTTCTATCCCACCTCCCTTCAGGCCAGACAGCATCCCAGGAGAAAAAGAACCAGAGCCGAAATTAAATGTGACCCCCAAGAAGGAGGATTTTTGGTTCAGGCATAAAGCCATCTTGGAGCACAGTTGTAACCATGCCCAGTTCCTTTGGTCTTGAACTGAACATTCTCCCTCTCTTTGTTCCCCCTCCCCCCCCAACTTAAAAACAAATAAAAGACTCTATTTGACTGTGATGCAAAGAAATCAGTCTTATTGCAGAGATACCTGTTCACCACAGTGGACAGCATGTGCCAATGCTGAGCTATCTCCAATACATGCCATATGCCCGTTTCTTTACTTAGGTTTTTTTTTTTGAGAAGGGAATCCTTTAGAGAATCTGATGTCCCAGCATACTTGGCAAGTCAGAGAATGACACCAACACAATATGTGCAGGGATGATGGGTAGCTAGACAAATACACACACAGCCCCCCTCCTTCCCACACTAATACATAGTTTCCTATATTGTTTGACCTTACTCATGAGCTACTTTATCTATGTACAGTAACTAAATTAAAATAAGCTCAGTGCTAAAGAAACACAGCTGATTAAGACAGAATCAGGTCACACTTCTGGTTGAATTATGCAACCAACTTTCTCACCCAGAATTTGGCCATGGACACATACACACACATACGCACACACATGCACACACACTTCTGGTTATATTATCCGAGTAACATACATAGCTCAAGTGTTTTTCACAGGCAGAAACATGCAAATACAAAGGCATATTCTATGGATTTAGGTGGAGAAAGCCCGTTCTTTTCCAACAGGATCCAGAAAGAAATCAACATTACTTTGTCATCTTGGGGCATTCCATTAACTCAGTAGTAAATAGGGAATTTGCTTGGTCACTCCTGGCATTCTCAGGAGCTCTTCAGAAAAAGTCCAACAACTGTTCCTTTCTTGTCCTTATGGGCTTGGCTGCTTTGGTGAGCACTGAAGTGTGGGGTATTGTGGAATCCCAGCTAAGTAAGGGAAGGGAAGGCTCTTAGGCCAGCTAAGAGATCAGCTGCTGTAGGAAATGGTCCCAAGCTCTTATCTAGAGCATGATGCAAGTATGAGGCTTCACTAGAGCTGCCCAAGCTCATCAGTTTTTCACTGACTAGTATCTTAAGCTTGTCAAGTGCTTAGCAAGAGCTTTCCAAGGCAAGTTTGTAGCAAGCATATGGTAAACTCGTCCAGTCCATATGACTGGTTGAGCATCGACCACCACTGTTGATACAATATATCACTTCTTCCTCAATATTATGACAGCATTTGTCAATGAAAATTAAATTACTGTCAAACTTATCCTGCTAACTTACGGCACACAATCAGAGGAAGCCAGCTCAGTGACTTAAGCCAATAAGACCTCTTCTAAATACTCAACCAATTTACGCGCTAGAGAGAAAGACCCTGCTATCTTATTTTGTGACTTCAGTGCCAGCATGGATGAATAGCCAAATTTGGCCAAAGGGAGAATAAGAGATACTTTATTACAATCTAGACCATTGGTCTACACTAAGGTACATGTGTATGTGTGTTTGTGTGTGAGGATAGGTGTGAATCAGTCAATATTTTATATAGGAAATAGCACCAAATGTTACATCCATGTGCTGGTTAAATAAAAATTTTAAATCACATCTTTAGAATCAAAAGACCATTCTGTTGTGTGTTTAAAATCTAATATTGATGTACTGAAGCAATCACATGGAACACATTCAAAAGAGAGATTAAGGCTGAAACGAATATTGGTTTCTTCCATACCTTTGAAAAATCTCTGCCTTTCATACCAGTGCCCAAGACTTACAGCACTAAGTCATTTATATTTTCCCAATAAAGGATTGCATTAACTATGCATATCTTTGGGTTTCAAAAAAAAGTCTGAATTTGGAATCTCATATTTCTCTTTTTGAGCATTGCACTGGGAAGAGGCTTGGAGAAAGAAGTCTGGCTGAGAGATTTACAGGCAGGTACATTGTGGGCAACACAAAGCTTATTTGCATCTAGTAATCATGGTAATAGTAACTATTTCTCATTTTACGCACACCCTTCTTCTTGCCTTCCTCCCCCCAACCCCTCCTAGCCCTAAAACCATGAATTCAATCTCTCCTACCATCTAAAGAAAATACCTCTGAATCCAGACTGACTGATAGGATCAGTTTGGAATTTTTGCTTCTTTGTTATTTTTCCTCTGCACCTTTCATGAACAAATTTTCTCATTAATTTGAGCAGCCAGTGACTTCAGCAACATCAAACTGATTTTGACTGTTAGCATTGGCAAAGCTTATTGGAAGGAGTGATGATACTTTTTTTTTTTCCTGAACCAAATTTTCCTGCCTTTCCGGCATGATTTCGTGATACAATAATATTCTGGAGTAATGGTCAAAAGGGAAATTGTGGCTGCCATCCCCACTTTATATTAGATGCTTTCTTATTTGTGATCTGATGTAGCCATAAAGATGAACTTGAAAAAGCCTGAAACGAACCGAGTCTCCTATGACTTTGTGTGTAAGTACAACTTCATGGCTCTGTATAGAGTAGGGGCATACTTTGACAACTGAGGAACTCACTGGCCTTTTGAACCTGTGTGCACAGCTGGGAGCCATCTAGGTTGGAATGAGGCAAGGAGCAATTTGTGGGCTCTAATTTCCATATGAACAGGAGGACTTATCTAACTCAGCCCTAGTCCCTAGGATTTGTTTGGGGGAACCAAGTTCACTTTGGTCATGGATTAGCTGAAGGTCTAAATACCAGGTTCATCTCTTTTTCTCAGCATTACCATTTAGGGTAGGTAGGGGGAATGCCATCAGAAGGAAGAAAAATGAACTTCTAGAGAAAATTGAGTGGCTTTTGTTCTTTGAGTTTTCTCCCAGATGTGCAGGAGCTACAGATCAGAGGAAATTCTTAAATGAAGAAGGGAATTGAGCTTTTAAAGGAAAAAGGGGTGGGGTAGGGAGGAAGAAAGAAACAAAGATGCCAGTTCGAGGAATGTTTCCCAGATCTTTTTCACCATACCCATCAAAAAGTGTAAGGGCTGGTGAAAATTAGGTGAATCGAGCAGCTACAGGCCGTTCATGTGATCCTGCTAAATTGGAAGTGACTCTCTCTTTATTAGATAAAGGTATTAAAGAGAGGTTCCTAGAGTGGATGGTGTAGTATACACGGCGCTGGGCCTGGAATAAGGAGACTTGATTCAAATCCCCACCCCACCGCTAAATAGGTGTATTGCCATGGACATATCACTTAGACTCAGTTTTCCCATTTGTAAAATTGGGGGTAATAATATTTGCATACCTCATGTGGTATTTAAAAATAATAATAAACATATGAGACACAGAAAATTTGTGAGTTTCCCTCTTCTGTGTGAAGAACAAAATATTTGAGAATTATCTTACTTGACTGGCAAAAGAGAACACCAAACAATAATACGCTTCTCAGCCTTTAAAAATTCCTGGACACTTGTAATCTGTGGAAGCCCATCTTTCTTGTGAAAGTAACAAGAATCAAGAACACATGATAATAACTAACACTTAGATAGTGCTTACCATCTAGGCACTATGCTAAGCACTTTACAGATATTATTTCATCCCCGTGGCCCTATTATTATTATTATTATTATTATCCCTACTTTACAGATGTGGAAACTGAGGCAGAGAGGTTTAGTGACTTAGCCAGGGTCACTCGGCTATTAAGTGTCTGAGGCCACATTTGAATTCAGATCTTCCCTGGCTCAAGTCCTAGCACTCTATCCACTGTGTCAGCTAGCAAAGTGAGAATGCATTAGCACTATAAAGAACCTTAATTATAGTCCTTCTATCCATAAGACTGAGATTTAGAACTGCAAAGGGCCTCAGAAATGAATTCTTCCAGCGTCTTTCTCTCACAGATGACAAAAAGAAGATGCATAGAAGGGAAGGGACTTGCCCAAGTACACACAGCAAGCTGATAGAAGAGCCTAAAGTAAAACTTGTGTCTTCTGATACTCAGGCCACTGCTCCCGCTGCCACTCCTTTTTGCCTCCGCTTGTGATACAGGCAAGATTGCCTTGCAAGGTATGAAAAGATCGAGGGACTGGAACTGATCTCTGAATGCCGAGTGTCACCCTGGCCATCTTGATTTCACTGAGTCGACAATCAGATTTCAATCCCAAATCCGGTTTCCAGCACACAAAGAGGTATGTGTTGGCAGTGAAACAAAAGCCAATGTGGGTGGCAAGGTAGCTGCAAATTTAAGCATGAGTGCTCTGGGTGTGGGGGCTTACACCTGATTACCAGATGCTTCAAGCAGATGGCCAGGGAAAAAAAGAGAGCAAGGCTCATGGTTGCTTCAATGGGGTTACAAAAAGCACCGAATCTAGAGAGAGCAGAAAGAATGCTTGGCTGCCTGTCCCAGGGACCAAGACAGACCTGAGCCCAGGAAGTCTGTAAGTGAGGGTACTGGGGAAACCTTGAGTCCTCTGTCATCGAGGAGAACCTTATCTGTTTATTTTTAACTAGAGATCTAAACAAGAAGAAGGCTTAGTACTGAAAAAAACAAGCTATGTTTTGACCACAGAAACAGCTTTAGGATTTCTTTTGCTGATCACATGAAACAGCACAGGGTGCATCTGTTATTTGATCCAGAAGGTGTCAATAAATGTGATTCATTTGCAAATTGGCTTTTCAGCAATTGGCTTGTGAGCAATAAAAGACAACTTGCATGTGGTGTTTAGACCTCATAACCTGCAACACTGATTTGGGGGTTCTCCCAGGCACCCCAACTTGCCTTTTAGCCTAGCTCCAGAGCACACAGGTCCACAGCTAAGTCCTAAGAGAAGATGCAATCCAAGTATGGAAGGCTAGACCCATTATAGACCCTGCCAAATGGGAGGATTAAATCTGGGGTAACAGGAATTTGTGGTGTTGCTTTTCTGTAGAGAGGGGATGGCCAGCCTTCTTTACTGAAGGCTGGTAAGGCCAACAAGAGGAAGGGTGGGGTAGAGATGAGTGTATAATCATTTTGTATAGACTGTGTCGATGTCCTTCCTCTCTGGTGCCTACAGTTCATTCCACATTACTCAAACCTTTTTGTCAATATCTTGTGTTTACACCTCACACATGGGAGGGATATAATTTTCTACTACATGCATCCTTCTCCCCTTTTAGAGAGTCATTTGCCATTTCTTTTGAAAAAAAATTTTTAAATGAAAAAAAGGGTTTCACCAAATCTAACCCACACAACAACAAAGCCAACATTATATGTAGCGTTCCCCACCCCCACAATCAAGATACATTCTCCTATTGCTTCTTTGGGGCCAGGCTTGGTTATTACACTTTAATAACACTTTAACTTTGTTTTGTAGGTATACTTTCCATTTCTATCATCTTTGTCGCTCTGTATATTGTTTTCTCGGCTTTTCTTACTTTGCATCAGTTTATATAAATCTTTTCACCCTCCTCTGTATTCACTACATTCAACATTTCTTTTTTTTTTTCCTTTGGTGAGGCAACTGGAGTTGAGTGACTTGCCCAGGCTCACACAGCTAGTGTCAAGGGTCTGATCAGAGGTCAGATTGCAGCTCAGGTCTTCCTGACTTCAGGGCTGGTGCTATATTCACTGTGCCACATAGCTGCCCCTATATTCAATATTTCTTAGAGGAGTACAGTTAGTCTCTTGTGCTGTTCTCCTATGTTTTTACATGATATTCTTTTCTCACAGGCTAGACTGTGAGTTCTTGGAAGCAGAAAGCATATTTTCTACTTTTCACGTGTCTCCAAAGGGCCTAGCATAAACCTGAGCACACAAGAAAGAAAGATTTGGTAATGGGGCAGCTGAGTGGTAGAGTGGATAATCTGAGTTCAAATCTGACCTCAGACACTTAGTAGCTGTGTGTCCCTGGGCAAGTCACTTAACCCTACTGCCTCCAAAATTATTTTAAAAAGAGAAAAATTTAGGGAGTTAATTGATAAGTTTTACCAAAGCACCTCAAAAAAGAGAAAAAGAAATTTTAGTCAATTTCCTAGAGGTTATTCAGTAAATTAACTGTTCCCAAGCTAGGTCAATAATCTCTGGGGTCCAATTAATTGATTGCGAGCCATAGTCACCAAAGACTGCCACTAGCTGATGCCAAGAAGACACAGAATCATTTGTGACACCTCCAGTCTTCCATCTTGATTTTGTCAAATGAATGCGTGAATGAATAAATGAATGATACTTCGTACAGCATTGAATCAAATACACTTTCTATGTCAATAAAATCAGATAAATCAGAATCCACTTTATTTCTACTATGGTCTCTTTTGGGAATTATGAGAGAAGTGCAAAAAACAGTTATAGGACTGTAGGAGTTAGTAAGGAATTGTAATGTAAATGTAAGATGTAAAATTCAAGGAATCTTACAAGGCAGCCAGGTGGCAAAGTGGCCTGGAGTCAGGGAAACCTAAGTTCAAATCTGGCCTCAGACACTTAACTAGCTGTGTGACCCTGGACAACTCACTTAACCCTGTTTGCTCAGTTTCCTCATCTGTACAATGAGCTGGAGAAGGAAATGGCAAACCATTCCAGTATCTCTGCCAAGAAAACCTCAACAAGGGCTGGATATGAATAAAGACTCAACAAGTAATTGCCAAGTGCCTACTATGTTTTGGGCCCTGAACTAGGTTATGAAAATATAGACATCATTGTCTAGTCCATCACTTCACATCTTACCAATGGATTGACTGAGACCCTGGAGGTTGTAGCAGAGGCAGGTTTTGAACCCAGGCCCTCTGATTCCCAATCCAGTGTCCTTTCTACTATACCAGTCCCTACTCACAATAAGCTATACTCTGGTAGATGTTAAGACATCCGTAATTTTTATTCTGTGTGATATAGAAGAAAGAACATTGTCCTAGGAAACAACAGACCGGGTTTCTAGTGGAGGTTTGCCACCAAATAGTTGCATGACCTTGGACAAACCACTTGGACTCAGTTATTCATCTGTAAAATAAGAAAATTGAACCAGATAATTTCTGATGTCTCTTTCAGCACAAACAAACTTATAAGTTCTATACTGGCAGTCATACTGAACATACAAGAACAGTGTCTATTCTTTTAAATTTCTCTGTCATTGTGAAAAAGTAAGAAAGAAAGAGAGCGAGGGAGGGAGAGAGGGAGAGAGAGAGAGAAAGAGAGAAGGAGGGAAGGAGGG
>CM053581.1:246210264-246268633 GCA_028627135.1 Pseudochirops cupreus | reverse complement strand
AGGAAAGGAAAGGAAAGGAAAGGAAAGGAAAGGAAAGGAAAGGAAAGGAAAGGAAAGGAAAGGAAAGGAAAGGAAAGGGGAAAGAAAGAAGAAAGAAAAGGAAAAAGGAAAGAAGGAAGGAAGGAAAGAAAAGAAGTAAGGAAGGAAGTTCATTTTCCCTGGGGCTATGATTTTCTCTTGTATCTTCTAAGATTAAAAAAAAAAAAGATACTCTTGAGAATCTCTGGGTGATAGACAATCCTGGGCACACCCTAACACTTATAGGAATAATCAGAGGAGCCTGCCTGCCTTTTGCTCTGCTACTCCCCAATCCTGTCTCCCTCAGCCCTGCTTCCATAGAGCTCTGCAGAGGTAAGTGGGAGGTGATAGGGGATAGGGTCAGCTTTGGAATGGCAGAGAGCATCCAGGTTGTGACCAGTTACAGTTATTCCAGACCCCAAGGCTCTTTCAGCACAGAGACAAGGATTAGCCCTGGTGTCCTGGATAGATTCCAGCTCAGATCATTTCATTTGGCCTACTTAGTGTTCCCCTAGGGTTTCCAGGGAATAGATTATTCATCATTGTCTGGGCTGCCCACATGCAGAGGATGGCTTCCACCCCAGAAGTGGCTGCATCCTATACTGCCTGGATGACACATCCAGGATCTCCAGCCTCTGCTAATTCTTTGCAGGGATACTGGGAGAGAAAGGTGACAGGAAGGTGCTATTATTTCATAGGGACTCAATAAAAGGAACAGTTTGATTTGACTCTTACTGAGTCAGAAATCAAGTAATCATGAGCCATGTGAACTTCCCTTAAGGAAGGAGGGTTCCTGGTCCTTTCCCCCTATACCCCTGACAATTCACATATCAAACACAAGCTTCATCTTCCACAGAGCAGATCGATGGAGTCATATTAGGCTTCCTGTTCCTGCAGGAGGAATCTGGCTCATTTTTCTAGGAGACCCTGTCTCTGAAGCTCCAATTCGAGGGCTAGACAAGACTTCCCCAGATGGGAGACTAAGGACAAAACAGTACAATATGATGTCCACTGGATTGTGTAAAATACTATGTGGAAGGAGGTTGGGTCAAATTATTGGGTCAATAATTCTTCTATAAGACAGAATCAAATAGGAAGAGGAGAATGAAGTAAAGGAGTAAGAATGGACATGGTCCTTGTTATAGGGGAACTAAGGACTCAAAAGCCAAAGCAGAAGGTCTCAAGGGGAGGAAAGACTGACCTTAAGGAGTTGTTTCATAGGCTTCTGTTGATGAGCATAGATGTTACCTCTTATACCCCCTTGTTCTGCCTCCCTCAATTATAATAACTGACACTTATATAATCAGATTTAAAAAAAAATAACTTTGTGTACATTTAACCTCACGACAGCCCTTCAAGGTAGGTACTACATGTATTAATATCTCAGTTTTACAGATGGAGAAACCGAGGCTCAGAAAGATTGTATTACTTGACAACTAGTTGCACAGCTCTCGAGTGCCAGACAGCAGATTTTAAACAAAGTCTTCCTAACTCAAAGTCCAAAAATCTAGCCATTATGTGATACTGCTTCTTAGTCTTAGGGCTATGATGATGAAGACAAGTGGTAGCTGTCTAGGAGAGGCTTGAGGAGGCCTCAGAGGGCTGGGAGATGAGTCCCAACAATGTGAAAAGGGATATGCTGAATTTCTCACCATATTCTGGCCAAAGAATTTTTTTTTTTTGGCTTGACACATCACTGACAATGTGGCCTCTCTCTCTCTCTCTCTCTCTCTCTCTCTCTCTCTTCCTCTCTCTCTCCCCTCCCTTTCTCTCTTTACCTTTTTTCCTTTTCTCCTCTGAATCTCTGTCTCTCATTCTCCATGTCTTTCTTATTCTTTTTTTTCCTGTCACTTCCTTCCTCTGTCTCTGTGTTTCTCTCCCCTTGTCTCTGATTCTTTGTCTCCCTCTTTCCCCTCTATGTCTCCTTCCCCCCCTACCTCTTTATCATTTTCTCTTGTTTCTCCCTCCCTCCTTCTCTCTATCTCCCTTTCTGTCTCTTTTCCTTACTCTCGTTCTCTCTTCCCCTCCTTCTCTCTTGTCTCTTTGTTTCTTCACCTTCCACTGTCTTGGTATCTCTGTCTATTCATCTCTTTATCTGTGCCTCTCTCATTTTCTCTTGTCTCTGTCTTTCTCTCTTAAAATTTGAATAGTTTGGCAGATTCTTAATGATCTATGGATCCATTTAAAACAACAACAACAACAACCATCACCAAGAAATATGATGCATAGAGTTTGATCTATTTCAATAACAAAGCAGGCTGAGGAAGAACAATGTTCTTGTGAGAAGCAACTCTGGTTTCCTCTGGCCTGTCATCTCTAGCGTTCTAATCATTACAGTACATCCGCTCAGCATTACTTTTCCTTCTGCACAAATAATTAAGAAACACCTGTGTTCTCTCAGTCAGTGTGACACACTGAGAAGAGGTACCCACTCTCCCCAAATCCAGCCCGTGCTTTCCCAGGCCGAACAAGGGCAGCTTGCTGCCCAGGGCTAAAGCCTTATCAGGGGGAAAAAAAATCACCAGAAAAGGGGATCTGGAGCAAAACCGAAAATTAATCTGCTTCAAAATGGCCGAAGCCCCCATACAACTTTGAAATCTGAATAAACTCCTGGAGGTGACTCTTTGCCAACACTCACTCCTATGCCAGCTTTCTCACAAACGAACAGCTTGTATCCCCATGAAAATCAATGGATGGAACAAATTGTATTAAATTATGTAAAATGATACTAAAGAGCACAATCTACCAGTAAAAAGGAAAAAAAATTAAACCCCCAGAAAATCTTGTTTTAATAAATCTGGCAAAATTATAGAAGACAATTAGGAGAAAAATGCTAAATTTTCATTGCACTCAAAGGCGTGTCTTATGGCCATAAGGAAAGAACTGAGATTTATCTTCTCATAGGTCAGACAAGTATAAATCTTTTGTGCCTTTGACACCTGTGAGTTATTTTGCCCACTTCACACAGTATAGAGAGAAAGCTCATATCTCAGCACCCTTGGATGGGCACAAACTGGCCCAGGCTGCAGAAACCAATGAACATTTTTTGGAACCAAATTTTCTTCTCTTTCACATGAATTTTTTTTCCCTTTGGTAAATAACTGTAATTAGCACTGAACTTGCAATATAACCTCTTGCCTATAAGTAGAAAAAACCATTTAAAAATATTTTAGCCACTTCCATCTATTCAATATCCTCCAACAGCTGCCAATTCCTTTTCCCTTTTTCTTTTTTTTTTAATTCAGGAATTTTCAGTGACATGGTGATCAATAGGTCAAGCAGTCTGTTCCACCCAGGCTGATAGCTGGAGCTGGTTTGGGTCAACTTTTAGCAGGCATCTATGTCAGAAACATCATCATTCAGGACTCTGCTATATAAAAATACAATTACCTTATACAAGTCACTTAATGTTTCTGAGTCTATATTTCGTCATCTATAAAATGGGGGTGGGAGGTTTGGGGGGTGAGTTGAACTTGATGATATTATGTTCTAGATAGATTTCAAGAACCTGAGACAATAGCTATATGACAGCATAAAACAATTGGTGGAAAAATAAAACCACCAAGCAGTTGGTTTGTCTCCAATAACTAGTTTAAATATAAAATTGAATAGCTGATGTCCAGTCATTCCAAATCAAAGAAATCAAATGCATATTAAACACCTACTATATACAGAGCACTGTACTAGGCACTGGCAGGGGAGGAAGTATAAATATTGATAATGTACAGTGCCCTTAAGGAGTTAATGGACTAATAGGAAATATGACTAGAGAGAGAATCCTTAACCAAGCAAAGGTTAGAGATCACGAAAGAATAAAAATATATAATTTTGATTACATATAACCAAATAGCTTTGCATAAACAGTATCAGTGCAAACAGAATTAGAAAAGAAGCTACAGATGGGGAGGGAAAGTCTTTGCATCAATGACTCTGATAAGGATCTGATATCCAAGACGTATAGGGAACCAATATAAATATTATACATAAATATAAAAATCTCAAATAAAGGCCAAATGACATTTTCCAATAAGTAAGTGATCAAGGAACATGAACAAATAATTCTCAAAAGAAGAACTGCAAACTACTGCTCATAACTATATGAGCAATTGCTCCAACTCCGTAAGAAGAGAAATATAAGCTGAAATAATTATGAGGTTTCAGCTCATACCTAGCAAATTGACAAAGATTACAAAGGATAAGAATAGTCACCGTTGAAGAAGCCTAGGGAAGGCAGACAAACTAATGTCCTATTTGTAAAATATTTCCATTCCAAAAGCAATTTGGATTTGTGATGGAAAAAAAGTGACTAAAATGTCCTAGCTCCTTGCCCAAAGCCCTCACAGAGAGATATATGCCCTAGCAAGGTCAGAGGTGGAAAAAAATGTCCCATATACACTAAAATATTTATAGCAAAATATTTATATTTTTGTGGTAGCAAAGCATTGGAAACAAAATAGATGTCTATTGATTAAGAAGTGGACAAACAAAATTGTGGGATGGAATTGTGTATAATGGAATATCATTGCACTATAAGAAATGATAACCATGTAGAATTCAAAGAAACATTTAAAAACTCATGTAAAATGATGCAGAAGGAAGTAAGTAGAACCAGGAAAGCTATCACAATGACTACAAAGTGTTAATTCAAACAACAACAATAACAAAAGACTGGGTAATTATATTGACCAATCTAGGATTGAAAGTCCAGGAAGAGACTATAAAGTGTACTCTCTACCTTTCATTGCAGGTTTGGGAGACTATAGGTATGGGACATTGTAGATACTGCAAGACTCAAATGGTTGATTACTTGAAACTACTTTGGTTTTTTTTTCTTCCTTTTTGGGGAGACAGCATCATAGAGAGGAAAGAGTACCCAATTCAGAGTTAGGGGACCAGGGTTCAAATTCCACTCTGTGAAGAATTACCTGTGTGATTTTGGGCAAATCATTCGACTTCTCCACGTTTTAGTCCCCTCATCTCTAACAGAAGAGCAATGGATTACATGGCCTAGCCCATAGGGTCCCTTCTATGCCTAAACTGATGATGCTACTATGTCGTGACTTGTGACTTGCTTATAAGAAAGGAGGGGACCTATATTTGAAAATAAAGGTGATGTAAAAACAAAAGATATCAATAAATATTTTTAAAAGAAACAAAAAAAAACCAGAGTCCCAAATCATTATAATACCAAATAACACTTTGTTTGGATCCTTTTTGTGCCCCTACTTTCCATGTTCTGTGAGACATCTGGCTTGGGGAGGGGGAGCGATAAGCGGAGATGGGATTAGAAAGGGCTGCATGGAGTAGGAAGATTTTGACAAGTCATGAAAGTTTTGTATCATATTTAAATCAAAGGCACAAGGGGGAATTACAAAAAAGATTCCCTAGAGGTGTTTAAATAGATAATAGGAGGAAGGGAAGGCATGATTCACTTTGTGAATGTACAGATTTACTGGACATGTATCTCACAATGACTGGAATTCATTTTTCTCCTATCTACCTTTTCACAGGTGATATTCCATTCCTATTCCTAGCAATATTATTTTTTAAATGTTCCTGACATTGTTGGAACGCCCCTCTCCTCCCCAACATATCATCAGGTCAAGTCAGTCTGCCCTGCCCCCAACACCGATCTGCATCCAATTTAACACATTGCTTAGATGATGGAATAATTCTAATATAATGCCATTTCAATGTAGACAGGAAACTTGAGGAGCAACTAGCTCCTATGATAAATTATTGGCTGTCTTGGTCAGCAGTCTTCCTTATGCCCATCACTGAGTCACCATTTCTAATTCCCCACATCTGGCTTCTTTCCAGTAGCTGAAAGAGCAGGTCCTGTTACACTCAGTCAACCAAGTGGAGTTGTAAGTCCAACTTGCACTACCCAGGAAACTCTAGATATCCAGTGCGCTAGACATTTGCCATGGCCAACAAAGAGTGTACTAGCCACTGAATAATAACAATGGATTGCTATAAGGAAATAGCCATAATCAAGAGAAGGCAAATTCTTTCAGCTTGCAAATCACTTTACCTCTCTAACTTCAGTTTCCTTATCTGTAAAAGGAAACTTGAAAGAGAGGATTTTTTTAAAAGTCTTTCCAATTCTAAGTCTATGGTCCTTTGATTCCTTCAATCTGTTCCTCTGCCCAAATAAGTCAAGAGGCGAGGATGTGGTGAAAGTAAAGGTGGGGTAAAGGGAAGGGTGGGAAGCCCTTGAAGGGTTAGACAGTCCCCAAAGGGAGTCTGGGCTACTATCCTACAAGAAATAGACCAAACCGAGTTCCTAGGACTTCAGGCAATTCTTGGTTCTTCCTTACTCTTAAAAGAGAAGTAAAGATAGGATATATTCCCAATACCACCCTTCCAGGTAACCCAGGGATCCAGAGTCTACTGCTCTTGTGAAAATCTCTGCTGCCATCTATGGAGTCAGATTCTTCCATATTCAACCAGTATCTTGAAGAGTTGACTCACTCAAGAATTTTTCAGAGTCTTTAAAAAAAAAAAAAGCAAAAAGTTAGTATACCTAAAGTTTCTACTTTGCTTTTTCCTCCCCTTCTATAAGAATCTAGACTAAAGTTAGCTCAGATTTAGAATTTGGTTCAATTCTATAGATGTTTAAATGAAATAAATAAACAAATGAAATTAAATGAAAGAGAGAAATATTATATATGTGTGTATATATACATATGTATGTATATATGTATACATGTATACACGTACACACATATCTATCTATCTACCTGTCTGTCTCTATCTATCTGTCTATCTATCTATCTATCTGTTCTGTACTGTATCTCTCTATCTCTCTATCTCTCTATCATCTATCTATCTATCTATCTATCTATTCTATACTAAATTCCAAAGACTAATAACTCATATTTATGGAATAATCTAATGGTTCTAAAGCACCTTCTTCAAAACAACACTTTGAGGAAGGAAATGCAAGTATTAGGATGTTCCCCATTTTATAAATGGGGAAACTGAGGTTCAGTGACTTGACCAGGGTTCCATAGCTAATAAAACATAATCAATAATTCAGTGAAGTTATATGCTTACCATGTGTCAGTTACTGTGTAAGCTCTGGGGATACAAATTCAAAAGTGGTCTAAATAGTCTTTGCCCTCAATTAACTTACAATCTAGTTTTACAATTAGCTTCAAATATACATATGAGTATATATACATAATATTATATATATTTGTATATGTATATAATATGTACAAAATAAACCCAAAGAAGTTTGGAGAAGGAGGTGTACTTACAGCCAGAGTGACTAGGAAAGGCTTCAATGAAGAAGGTTGGGCTTGAGCTAAGTCTTAATGGAAACCAGGAATTCCAGGAAACAGTGAGGAGAAGGGAATGCACTCCAAGCATGTGGGGAGGTGGGGCAGCCACTACAAAGGCATGAAGAAAGGAGATGAAGCAACATCTGTGATGCCTAACAGCGAGTAGGCCAGGAAAGTTGGAATGCAGGAAGGGGTAAGATGGAAGAAGTCTGAAGGGTTGGAGGGGACTAGGTTGTGAAGAACTTTAAATGTCATACTGAGAGTCTTATATCTGCTCCTGGAGACATCAAAAAACTGCCGGAGTTTGCTGAGTAGTGATGGAAAGGACAAAGTCCAGAGACAGACAATCAGATCTGTGCTTTAGGAGAATCACTTTGGCAGCTGTGTAGAGGATAGATTGGGAGGGGGAAAGATTTGAGGCAGGGAGACCAAATAGTTGGCTGTTGGAGCAGACTAGGTAAGAGGTAATGAGGGCCTGAATGAGGATGGTAGCTGTCTGAAATATCTGAGAGATATTGTAGAGAAATAAGCAATAGGATTTAGCTTGGATACATGGGGTGAATGAGAGTAAGGAGTTGAGGACAATAGCAAGCTGACTGGCAGGTATCTGTTGCCTCCCAACAGCAATAGGAAAGTTTGGAAGAGAGGTTTGTGTGTGTGTGTGTGTGTGTGTGTGTGTGTGTGTGTGTGTGTGTGTGTATGTGTGTGTGTGTGTGTGTGTATGTGTGTAATGGAATACATTAATGAGTTTTGTTTAAGCCATGCTGGATGTCCACTTTTCAACTGTCCAATAGAAATTTGGTGGTACCAGACTGGAACTCAAGAAAGAGACTAGAATTAGAAATAGACATCTTGAAGTCATCTTCATAGGTATTTTTTTTTAACCAATGGGAGCATGAGGAGAGAGAGAGAGAGAGAGAGAGAGAGAGAGAGAGAGAATAGAGGAAAAAAAAAGAGCACCCAGAACAGACCTTTGGGGAAAAACCTCTGTTAATAAGTGTGATCTGGATGAAAATCAAGCAAAGGAAACCGAGGAGTTTTCAGGCAGATAGGAAGAGAATGAGGAGAGAGCAACGTTCTGAAAACATCTAGGAGGAAAGGGATGGTTTCATAGCCCTAAATGCCACAGAGATCAGGAAGGATAGGAATTAGGAAGAGGCCATTTGTTGGTTAGGAGATGAGTGAAGGTCCACTGCTATATTATAGAAGCTTTAAAAGAGAGTGAGGAGAAGTGGAAACCCTGAGCATAGACAATCTGGGGAAAGATTTTATTGGAGAAAAGGAGAAGAGACAGATGGTAGATAAAATGAGGACAGTCAGATGAAGGGATGGTTTTGTGAAGATGGAGGAAGGTCGGGCATGTTTATAGGAAACAGGGAAGGAGCCAGTGGATAGGAAGAAGTGGAAGGTTAGGGTGCAACAGGGGTTGCCATGACAGGAGGGTTGTTGGTAATCTTCTGAAGAAGATGGCAGGGGATGAGATCTGGGGTATATGTAAAGGGAATGATTGACCTTAGTGAAGAAAAAGGTCACCTTTTCATCAGACTTTGGAAAAAACAAAGAAAGGATGTGGATGGTATCAGGGAACTGTGAGATGAAAAGAAGGGGGTGTCAGATGAAGGGGGGGTGGGGTGAAAAGTTGGTTCTCAATGAATTTTTGTTGTTCAATTGTTTTCAGTCATGTCCAACTCTTCATAAGCCCATTTGGGGTTTTCTTGGCAAGGATGCTAGAGTGATTTGCCATTTCTTTCTCTAGCTCAGTTTAGAAGGGAGGAACTGAGGCAAACAAGCCTAAGGACAGATTTGAACTCAGGAAGATGAGATGAGTCTTCCTGACTCCAGGCCTAGAGCTCTACTCTTATCCTCATCTCAAATATGCTAAAATTGATAAAAGAGTTCTAGGCCATGAATGTAGCATTTTTCCTGGTCCTGAACATATGGAGGAGGAGACACCACAGCTAATTCCTCCTGGAAATGGAGACTGTAGAGATGGGGTTGATAGGATACCCCAACACTAAAAAGGGTGGAGGTCAATAATTGGCAGTTAGGTGGCAGAGTGGATAAAGGCCTGGACTTGCAGTCAGGAAGATCTGAGTTCAAAATCTGCCTCCGTCATTTACTAGTTGTATGATCCTGGGCAAGTAACAACCTCTGAAGCCTCAGTTTCCTCCTCCGTAGAACGGGCATTATAATAGCACCTACCCCCATAGGGTTGCTGTGAAGACCAAATGTATGCTGAATACTTTGAAAATCTTAAAGTGCCATATAATTGCTAGCTATGATGATCCTGAAGTCTAGCAAAGGGATCAGAGAGGTCTCCATTGATGCTTCAGGCTTCTTACTGTTTCTACCATAACATCTTGTATGTCTTAGAGTGAAAGGGACATTCTCCCGCCTGCTCTTCCTCTGGGAATACATGCTCCAGACAACAGAAGCTCCAGAACAGCCCTTGAAGGGTTAACCCCGGCTTCACAAATGAAGTTTCCTCCCTCTGAGACCCAGTTGCCATTGACAGCCTACCCTTGTGACTCACAACAGCTGGAGTCTCTAAACTGGCAGCAGCACAGTATGGCATCAGGAAATTTCGGGTAAAAAACATATAAAAAATAAAAATCATCCCAATAAACTCTGAAAATACAGAGGTGTAAAGCACTGTGTCCCAAAAAAGCCTCCTGCTAGAGAAACTATTTTTAAAAAGACTATTAAGAGGTGTGAAAGTGAAGCTGTCTATTATGTTTCTAAAGAAAGGAACCAAAGCTTACTTTTGCTAACAGCAAATTTAGAGTGACCACTTTTGACAGACAGTTAACGCAAGGTCACTGCTCGTTAGCCGGCTCCAGGCCAAGAATGCCTCCTGGGTGTAAATTATAGAACTTTGAACGTTAGGTTGCCCAAACAATTGAGAGGAAAATTGAACTGGCCTAAACACTGTTGGTTCATAGAATCTGAATTAAGCTTGAACTTTGCTGATGTCTCTTAGATTTTGCTCCCGCTAAACACCACTTACATTTCCATCATTAGTCCCCTTCCTTGTAAAAGTACAGCTGCTGTACTGACTGATTTTATACATAGAAAATAGCCCCCCCCCCCCCCAATCAAAATAAATAACATGGATTCTGTTCTTTTCATCTGCCTATAGGCCAGTTTAAAGCTTATGGAAATGACTCACACATGCACATATTCTCTCGCTTCTTTTCTCCATCTCCCTATTCTTCCCCTTCTATCTATCTCCTCTTCCTTGACTTTCTCTTCCCGCCTCTTCTTTTCCTTTTTCCTTCCTCCCCTCTCCTCCACCTTCCTTCTCCCTCTCTTTCTCCCCTCCCTTCATCTCTTGTGCTGCCTCATCTCCTCTTCCCTCCTCCCTCCTCCACTCTTGTACCCTCTCCTCTCCCTTTTCCTCTTCATCTTTCTTCTCCTCTCCTCCCATTTTATCCCCTACTCCGTCTCCTTCCCTCTCTTCTTCTCCACCCTCCTCCCCTTCCCAACTATGAATTTCATTCAGCTCAAGTCCTGAAGTTGAATTGACTTAAGTGAACACTTCTTTTTTATGACCAAAAAAATGTACAGTCAACCTAGTAATGAATCTCTCTGACCTCAGCTCACCTGTTTCTAGGTCAAGGGGCATATATTCGGGCCCATTTCTGTAGACTTACCTTGGTAGGTTTGTTCTCTCCTGAGTATGGCCTTCAAGAACTCCATGCCCTTTGGAGACACCATAGTAAGGCTCCAGAAAGGTTCTTTCCCAGAATCAGGGGAGATGGATTTTTGAAGTGGAGAAGTTAACATTGGGTTAATTTTTATCATTAATTAATTTAATTTAATTAACTAAAATCCCTCTAAATTCTGAAACTCTTCTGGAGTGTGGTAGGGGGAAGGGAAGGGAATAAGCATTTAAAAAGCACCTACTATGTGTCAGGCTAAGTGCTTAACAAATATCTCATTGGATCCTCAAAATGATCCTGTGAGGTAAGGTGCTATTATTACCCACATTTTATGGCCAAAGAAGCTGACACAGCCAATGGTTAAGTGACTTGCTCAGGGTCATACAGCTAATACATTTCTGTGGGCTGGTTTTTAATTCATATCTTTCTGACTCAAGGTCAAATGCTCTATTCCCTGTACAACCTCGCTTCCTCTAAGGAGAAAACTGGGCCATCATGACCCAAGGAGGTTACACATGAAAAAAGTCAAACACTTAATCCTAAGCCATAAAATAATCAAGGAAAACTACAATGACCAGTCAAAAGAGTCATTTCTGATCCTGAAAGGAAGATTAAGGGAGAAAAAAATGTCATTTTGAATGAGTATCAGAGTGTCCCTAGATAAATCTGACATAGTCTTGCTGTCTTTGGATTTGGAAATATGTGCGTCTTTGTGGGGGGGGGGGTCAGAATTCAAGTGTCTACCCCATAGGGAAACACCATTCCACTGACAACAGCCTGTTCATCCCAGTTTTATGCCCATATTAACTTAAACATCCGTTTTAAAACAAAAACAAAACTATATTGCTATGCTGAGTTATAGCTGGTAGTTATAAATATGATGTCTTTTAAGTCTGGTACACAGAGGCAGTATTTCTGGACAGCTTTCAAAAGAAGGGGAGGCTTCTACAGCTCAAATTCCATCCATTATCAACTCTTGGATGTGACCCCATAGAAGATTGTCTCAGTTCTAGTTTTTCTTCTAACCAAAAGTGTCCACACAGAGACAAGTTGTGCTTATAACTCTGGGGGTCAGAGAGCCTCTATTTTGTAGAGAGTCACCCCCGGCTTCCGCACCGCTTTCTATATATCCCACATTAAGCTGAGATAGTGAGTGTCAAAAGCTGCTGTCACCTTCTTAGTCCAGGGGTGGGGAATCGGAGGCCTCAAGGCCACATGTGGACTTCTAGGTCCTTGGGTGCAGCCTTTTGACTGGGTCTAAGTTTTACAGAAGAAATTCTTTCATTAAGGAGACTGGTTCTTCGAAGTTTGGATTCAGTAAAAGGGTCCCATTTGAGGACCTAGAGGGCTACATGCGCCCTCAAGGCCACAAGTTCCACACCCCTGATGGTCTATGAGAAATAGTCAGACTTCCTTGAGACAGACTAAATGTTAATACATGGCAAGTCTGCACAAAAGGCTTTGCATTACTTGTCTTGTAAGTGACAAAAAACTGAAATCTGATCTTTGGGGAAAAACAACACAAAGAACAACAACTTAAAATCTGGTTGATTTGACCTTCTGCTTTTCACTATTTACGACCCTTAAATTTAGTATCTCAGTCTTATTGTGATTTGATGTGTTTGCTGGTTCTCCCGTCCCTTCTTTTTCAAGGTTATCCTGCATTTCGTCTTCTTCAGTAGGATACAAGTTCCTAGGAGACGGGGACTGTTTCACTTTTGTCTCTGAACTCCCACAGTTTCGGGCACATGATAAGCACTTAATAAATATTTATTCATCGACCGATTGCTAAAAGTTGTAGCACGTTAAAGGTGGAGGGGATCTCAGATATCACATATTTCAAACCTCTCATCTCACAGCTAGACAAACTGAGACCCAAAGTTGGCAACTGACTTGCCCAAGGTCACACAGCAACTCAGCACTTTTAAATGCTATCATTTTAATATGCAAAAACATAAGTAAAATGCCTTCAAAAGACATGCATAACACTTTAAATGTCACTAAAAAATGAGCAGTTATTTCCAATTTATCGCAAACACTGTCTGATGCACCATACCTAAAGAATACTCTTGATTAGGGAAGGCCTTCCTTTTGTTCAGTTGTTCTAAAAATATAAGGACTATCTCATATGCACACAAAATAAAAATACTTGTACAGGTGACACAATTTTTCCCCCATCAGACTTTTATGCAAGAAATTGGGGTAGCGCATTATTATATAGGATTCAAAAAGAATAATTAAAGTTTTACATGGACACAGATCTGCCTCCAGGCAGGCCTTTTATGTTGTTTTGCATTCTCTGTGTCATTCAAAAGAATTGCAACTGGGAAATGATGTTGAACTAAAATAAGACAAGAACACATTGACTGAAATTATACCCTGTCCAATCTACTGACACCCCTTTAGACATCTCACCGTGATGGCTCGGGTACAGCCACTGTTCTACATGTGGGTAACATTTAGACTCATGCACAGTGGCACACGGAAATCAAACACAGAAAGTGGGGACAGGCAGCCTTTCTGTAACAGAAGACACAGGCGAAAATTCCAGAAGGAGAGAAAGCTGCTTGGGATAGGTTTAGAGCAGCACATCCTTCCAGAGTATAAAAAGTCACCTGCTATAATACAGCGGTGTGGTGGCTACCTTAGACGCCGTGGATATGAACCAAACTGGGGCTGTGAGAGGCAATGCCTGCACGATGCTGGTTGTCAGTCATTCATTGTTGGTCAGCCAACATGGCCATTGGGAGGGTGGTACAAAGGAAAAAGTAAGACCTCTGGAGTCAGAGGACCTGAGTTCAAATCCTGCCTTTAATGGCTACTGCTTTTGTGACAAGTCATTCAATCCTTTTGGGTCTCAGTTTCCTCATCTCTAAAAATGAGTTTTTGAATTCATAGAGCTTTCCGAGGTCTCTTCTAAATCTATGACCTTACGATGCCTGGGCTTCTCCTCCCAGGTTTTAATGACATGGCTTTGGAGAGAGGAAGGAGGCCTTACCCCCATTAGGCATTACCACCTCATCTGGCTTTGCAAAAATTTATTTCCCTTCTTTTAGCAAATCCAAACCTAGCCAACCATCATAGATCATCTGAAGTCACACCTCCTGCATGAGCCCTTTTCTGACTACTCCAGCTGCATTTTCTCCTTCTGAACTTTTATACTAATTTCTTTTGGTCTCTATTTACCCCTGCCAGTGCCTAATCATGGTTTATTTTCTTAAAATCATTAATAATATTATTGCTAACAATAACAATAAATCACATACTTAACATCTTAATTTACAAAACCCTTTCATATACATCATCTCATCGATCCTTACAATTCTGTGACGTAGGTAGGACAAATCTTGCTATCGTAATCTGAATTTAGGCCACACACTTAAATTGAAGTCTCTTTGAAAGAGGGAAAAACCCACTACATAGCTATACATTGACAAAACAACACTATAACTCACACACAAGTTTTATACAAGTCAAATCTGAAGGAAGAACAAAGCCCATCTAGGAACCAGTGTGCTAATATCCCCATTGTACACATAAGGAAATCAAGCTCATAGGGGCAGAGGTCATACAGCTAGTCATTGACAAGGCTGGAACTTGAAACCAGGTTCTGAGTCTCAGTATGGTATTCTTTCCACTATAATCCACTATTTTCTTATTTCCAGCATGAACTGGTAAATCCCTCCAGGGCAGAGGTCATTTTTTTTCAGTTTCCTGTGTCTCCCACACAGTAGGCTCTCATTATAAACTCAAAACACTAAACCCTAGATGGGATTACCTAGCAGCCTTAGCATGATAGAACTGGAGGAAGACTAGGCCAGATTAACAGGAATGGTCTGGACCAGAAAGAACATCTTGGCAGTGGGCTTGGCTTTTGACTTGTGCTTGGGAGCAAATAGTTATTCAGTTTTGACAATCTTTCTCCCAAGAAAAAGATCAAAGGAGAATCTAGGGGTGAGGAGCCCCGTAAACATTTATTAGCAAGGACTCAGACTTGGTCTGCTCTGTTTGGCTTTTCTAGATCTAAAACAATACAAAAGGAGAAATAGTTTTGTCAGCCATGAAAGTAAGCACAGTCCCAGCCACATGTCTCCAAACAAAGTAGAAATTAGGCCAGGCCAAAGGAAATGGGAACAGTGGGCTCAAAAGATGAATCAATACTGATTTTTATTTTTATTCCCTTTGTCTTTATTAATCCTTTTTCTGGGGGAGCCCATCTGAGGAACAAGCTATCTGAGGGCTGAAAGCAGACTTTTGTGGAGTAAAGAGAGAAAGTATAACATGAGAGGGGGGTGACTAAAAAAGGGAGAAGTAAGTATGTGGGAGGGGATAAATGCAGCCAATAATAGTTCACATTAAAGTAGTTCTTTGAGGTTTGCAAAGCACTTTATATAAAATATCTCATTTGACACTTGAAGCAACCAATTGGTATCCCAATTTTGTAGATGAAGATAAATGAAGCTCAGAAGTGGTAAGTGATTTGCATACAATTAGTAAAAAGTATCTGAGGTGGAATTTAAATCCAAGTCTTCCTGACCCCTAGTCCAGTTTTACATCAACTGTTCCATGCGTGTCTCAAGTTCTATCCCCATTTTACAGACTCAGAAACTCAAAAGTTTTCTGATGGACATATAGCTGATAAATGAAGGAAGTATGATTTCAACCCAATAGGATCAATGCTATCCATTATTTGAGGACACCGTCCCTAAGTACTAGAATATCAAAATGCCCCTACCTACAGGGTCAGCCCAGAATTCTATCCTTGCCTGGACACCTAGGTGTTGTTTCTTTCTTTCTTTCCTTCTTCCTTTCCTCCTTCCTTCCTTACTCCCTCCCTTCCTTCCTTCCTTTCTTCCTTCCTTCCTTTCTTTCTCTTTCTTTCTTTTTTTCTTTCTTTCTTTCTTCCCTTCCTTCCTTTCTCTTTTTTTCTTTCTTTCTGAGAGGCACTTGGGATTAAGTGACTTGCCAGAGTCACACAGTTAATAAGTGTCTGAGTCTCTGAGATCAGATTTGAATTCTTAACTCCAGGGATGATTCTCTATCCACTGAACCACTACCCCGATGCGGTTTCTTAAAGGCCATCATTCTAACAGTTTGAGAACATACCACTAAAAAGCTTGGTTTCTTTCAAGGTCTGGGAACGAGTAATACAAAACTCTACCCGCTGAAACACCCAGCTGTCTTGCCAAAATTAGTGTTTAAGGTAGGAAAAGGAAGACCCACTGTAACTTTTAGCATGCAGCAGAGAACAAAGTGGGTTTCCCTCTGCAACACTGAAGGAAACAATAGTCACTCCTAACATCCACTGAAATGACTCAAGTCTAGCAGACAGAGGTTTCTTCCAAGCAGGTCATTCTATGAGATTTTGATTCTAAAATTTAGAAATGTATCCCCTAGAGCAAGTCATAATACTATTAGAATCTCAGAGCTAGAAGGCACTCTATGATCCTGACAGATTAGCCATTTTGCTTTACCTCACACATAACACTCCAACTCCCATCTTTATATGGGGCTTTGTCTCTATGCAAGGTGCGCATTCCCTGCTCTCCTCTCCCTAGTAAAATTCCAAGTTTCTTTCAAAGCCCAGCTCAAATACTGCATCCTGCAAAAGGTCTTTCCTCATTTCCCCAGCTGCTAGTCCCCTCCTCAAAAAATTACTTCATTTATTTTATACATGTTTTGTATACATGTCTGTTGTCTTCCCCAAAAGAATATGAACTTCTTATGGAACGGGGGGTGTATCATTTCTGCCCTGATATGCCCAATGCTTCACATAATACCCATCACATAGTAGGTGTTCAATAAGTACTTGTAGATTGAGTGATTGATCTTCCAGAAGGATGTATCTTCCCTCTACTATCAGTGACTGCCTGCTTATAAATCCACCATCCTCATGGGTCCAACTGGTGGTGGCCATTCTAGTTCAGTTTCAAGGGCTATCTGTATGAACTGTATTCAATAAACTATGGGTCCTTCAGTAAATATTTAACTAAAAGTGGATTCCTTCTAGAAGTGCCAGTAAGGTTACCAATGAAGAAAAAAGGGTAAAAACTCCTTTATTTAGGAAGTTGCTTTAATGGCAGATTTTTTTCCTGAAAGGACCACAGACCATAGGTAAAAGTGATCTTTGAGCCCAGTTCTATTATTTCATAGATAAGGAACTGAAGCTAGTCAATTTGCCCAGGGTCACACAATCAGCAATCATCACACAACTAGAAAGTAAAGATGTGAATGGAGGTCTTCTTGATCCCAAGTCCAGAACTCTATTCTCTAAGTTTTGGTTTCCTTAGGTTAGTGACTTAAGCAAAATCAGTGCTGATATACCCAACAATCCATTGCATTAAATGGAGAAATCAAATACATGAGAGGTTGGCGTGAAGGAAGGGCTATGTGATGCCGTCCACAGTGGGTTCTATTCTATTTGCTCATAAGATGAACAACACAGTCTGTGAGTGTTGATATTACTTTCCATGATATGTGGTAATCTGTTTCTTCTGCATTAGTGGGGCAGCTCAGTGGTACAGTTTGATAGAGTGTCAGACTTGGAGTCAGGAAGACTCATCTTCATGAGTTCAAAACTAGCCTCAGTCATTTCCTAACTGTGCGACCCTGGGCAAGTCACTTAACCCTGTTGGCCTCAGTTTCCTCATCTGTAAAATGAACTAGAAAAGGAAATGGCAAATCACTCCAGTATCTTTATCAAGAAAATCCAAAACACGGTGACAGAGTCAGACACAATTGAAAAACAACCACAAAATTTCATTACCTTTGACTTTAATGTCTGACAGATGAGTACAACATATGAGTATGTTGCCCAATTGTCAGTCAGAGGAGGTGGTGGTGATTATAGGCCCAAAGTACCTTTTAAGTCACCAGTCTAAAAATGGAATGATGGTAACAAAAAGACTCACAATCCAAAGTTTCTGAGACTTTGCTTTACTAGTCTGGAAAATAGCAGCCATATTCTGGTCCTGGCTACTTGCCTAGCCAAAGAGCTTTGGGCAGCTTTTAGGCCTCCACCTGATGATAGATGAAAGGAAGGTAATAACACACACACATAACTGCATCAAGGGTGTTGGTATGTGAAAGCGCTTTAAACTTATCTTGTGGGGATTCTTTTAAAAGGACCATGTGTTTTACTCAACATGAATTTATTAAATGTCTGTTATGTACAAGACACTGTGCTAGGTTCTGGGAGTACAAAGACAAAAATGCAGTAGCCCCTACCCTCAAGGAGTTTAAATGCTACTGGAGGAGTCTATATCCTACGGCATCCTGCAAATTCTCTTCCTTTCTTTGACATGACCTATGCCCAGAGGAATAGCAATGAGCCCCTTCTCCAGGTCATGGCTGAGCCATGAGAAAGGGAAGCAAAGAAGACAGAATCCCCAGGATCAGATAGCAGTAGGACGTTGGCATCAAACAACCTTGACTCCCAGTTCTGTGCTCTTGCCACCAATTCATGCTTGAGATGAAAATTATTTTGAAAACCAAGGCCAAAGGCCATGGGCATATATTTGCAGTGGATTATTGACACGAGTGTGCCACGAACCTAGCCAATCAGAAAGTAATTTTATAAACACTGTTATTAAACAGAAGGGCAATTACTTTAAGTACTGAAAAAATGTCAGGGTCATACATGAATTTTGTGGGTATCACATTTTATTTGACACTCAGTGGATCAATGACTCCAAGGAAATTTATTCAACAATAATATGGGCCATGTCACCAATCTTAAAGTTAATCCTCCTCTACATATACTGCCCCATATTAGAGAGAGGAATAATTTCTGATTTATTCAGTTTACTAAGTATTCAGAAATGCAGTCAAAGCTCTTTACACATAAAAGTATTGAAGTAATTAGGGATTACGTGGAAAGTGTACAAACATAGTTTATATGCCTGCATATTAGAAAGGACCCCTTTTATTTCTGCCTTTGTCAACTGAACAGAGCAAAGGGGTTTAATGTACTCTAATAAGAAGTGTAAGAGGGGCCAAAGGACAGCTTTTCTGTGATGCCTGTTTGTAAACTGAGTGGCCTCAAGGTCCATCTAGTTTCATGTTCTCCTTTTCTGTGATGCCTGTTTGTAAACTGAGTGGCCTCAAGGTCCATCTAGTTTCATGTTCTCCTGTACTTTAGATTTGTTCTATGGTCATATACATTATGATAAAATTAATGATAATATGAATAAAGATGCATTGTGAGAGGCAGCAATGTAATGTAGTGTATAGAGAGCTGGCCTGGAAGTCAGGAAGTCTTAGGTTCAAGTCTAGTCACTAAAGGGTACTGGCTGTGTGACCCTGGTCAAGTCACTTAATCTCTTGGTTCCCTAGGAAACTCTCCAAGAAGGTAATGTACCAACCAGCATTAGTAGAGGGATTTCCTTCTCTGGGAGATGCCCATAGCAATGAAATCACAGGTCTAATACCTGTGATTAAGAAAAAGAAGAAAATAATTGAATTCAGGAGCCATGTTGTCTGCCTCTAGTGGGCAATCCGCTGAGTTGAGATTATTCCACATGGAGAATGTAGTAGAAAAAACATAGTCTCTGAAATCAGGCCATCTCTCTTCAAATACTTGTATGACTTTAGGTAATTCATTGAACTTCCCTGGTCCTGTTTCCTCCTTTGTAAAAATGAAGGTATTAGAAAGATAACTTCTAAAGTATCTTCTGACTTTAAATTTATGATCTTATAAAAGCAAGATATGTTACGTACAGCGGGTGGGTGGGTGGGGTCAGAGAATGGACAACACATGGCACCTGATTGAATATAAGGATATTAGGAGCCTGCTGACTCAGTCATTCTTGGAAATCTCTTAATGAACAACTTGCACCAAGTTGCCTTCTAGCTATCTGGAACAGAAACAGAAATGGAATGAATCATCTCTACTGTCTACTTCTACCCTTGGCTCCTGCCAGGTCTGAGGAAAGTGGTCAAGGATGGACGACAGGATTCCCTTGATTCACAATTGATTCTTTCTTTGGGGAGGCCCATTGACCTTTGTATCTGGCAAAGCTTGGAATGCAGGAAATAAGATACAGCCACTAAACCTCTTAGGAGAAGCAGGCCTAAATACTAACAAGAAGAAGTAGGACATAGGCAATCTAACCTGGTTTGACCAGAAGTAGTGGGCAGGACTTCAAGTCACGTGTCGTTTGGAGTCATTTTGGCTCGCTCTTACCCTCCAGTTTGATCAGGACAGGTGAGCTGCTCTCATTCTTTTCTGTGTTGAGCCACATATCTGTAAAGAGGGGAGGATGACCAGGGCTTTTCTCCAGAGCACTGACGTGGGGGGAGATGAAGGTAGCCTGCTTCTACCCTGCAGCTCAGATATTATCACTGATATGCTTCAGTTCTCCTTTTATAGACCTCCATTATCCTACATCATGTGTTTTTGTCTGACCATCAGCTACCAACCTCTGAGTTTCATCTCCTTGCTGTCCCTCTTTCAGGACCTTCCTTAACCCCAGTCCTCAAGGAAGCATAAGCTAGACTCTTTGGAAGCTGCCCTGATTCCTGGCATAATTGTATCTGCAATGGAAATGTGCAGCGTGCCACTGGCCCTCCCGCTTCCTCTTCTCAACCCCACTTAATTCGTTTAGAGCTCTGCCTGTTGGCCAGTAGAACAGTACTATTTGGGTTCTGTTCTCTTATTCTATCTGGTTGAAGAGAACCCAGAATTAAAGCTATCTCTTCTGGGTGAGCAGAGGCATACAACTAAGTTAGTCTACCCTTCCCAGGTAACTGCACAGGTGGGCATCCTGGGTCTAGGATAGGTATGAGATCATGGTTCATTTCACTGCCATGCTCCTTTTATTTATGAGATCATCATTAAGGATTCTATATTCCCAACTGGGGAGTTCCATATATCAAGGAAGTCACAGATCCAATCCCTATCCCAATCCCTATTTGTTACATAGAAGAATTATTTTTATGTTTTATTAAAACATTTTTTTTCCACAAGGCAACAACTTTTCAATAACCCCTCCCTTACAGAACAATAACAGCAACCAACCAATCAATAGCAACAGATAAGCACAACTATAGAGGAGTGATTTTTGGTAGATTTATATATTTGGACCAAGTCAGGAATTCCCATGTGCTTGACAGCATTCAACATATACTTGGCTTGTAGGGATTTCCCTTGTAGTCCATATGCCTGATAGTCCTCATTAAATATCTCTGTTTCTCTAGAGATTTTTTTTTTAATTAGGGAAGTTTGGCTCTCCAGGTATTCTGTTGCATAGTGAATATAAGACTCAAGGAATATTTGTTCTAAGCAGATCTGCAGAGCACTAGACTTGATAGCAAAGGTGAGGGAGAGAGAAGACTCCAAGAGGTATTTACAAATATACTTGGGGAGTGAGAGGTCATGGTGGGGTAGGAATAAGGACTGGAATTGTGATTCATTGGTTTATAGAACTCCCAGAGGAAGAGCCTCCTACTACTACAAGTTGACACTTTTTCTGAGTCTTGGGGTCTTAGAGAGCGACCTAGGACACTGAGAGGCTGTGAATTGTCCCAGATCACAATGTCACTATGTGTCACAGGGTGGAGGTTAACCCAACTCTTCCTGATTTTGAGGTCAGCTATCTCCCTATTATGCCATTGTGCTATGGATATTCATATAACTCCTTCCTTCCAAGATAAAAACTGACAAATCAAAGAGCCACAAAAGATGCTCCATAAATAGTCACTGGATGAATGATTAATTAATTGATTGGTTGAATGAATGAATGAATGAAAAAGCCTTTTTACAATTCTGATACAGAAGAAGAGTAAGCTGGAAGGCTACTTCATTTAAGAAATAAATCTCCAGTAATTCTTTCCAAACACATCTAGGAGTGTTTGAGTCATAGCCAAATCTCAGATGAGTAGATTAACTCATGTACCACCTTTCTTTTCAGGAAGCTGAGGCTGTGTTAGCAGTTCCTTTGGGCACTGCCAATTGTGTGTGGGCAGCCACTGAAAATTCCCAGGGTCCAAGAAATATTGATGGAAAGAATCATAGCTGTTTATTCTGTTGACCATTTGCCACAGGGGAAATGTTTCAGTCCCTGAAGAGCAGAACTAAACCAAAGTGTAGTTTTAGCCTATCAATTAGTAAAGGGCTGTTTAAGGTATGTTTTTAATGGACACAGGCCCATAAAAATCTAGTCAGCCATTCTAATGCATAATATAAAATTAAGCTCATTCTTCCCTACCCCCTATTTCAGTTAGGTATACTTAACTGTTTTGTCTTCATAATAGCCCAGAAAGGTAGTGGGAGACTGACCAATGAAAAGTCTATGCTTGAAACTTGGTGTGGTCTGCTAGCTGCCAAACCACACATAAGGTGTGGGTGAGCCTGCTTCTAGAAATAGGGGATAACGGGTAATGTCAGGCCTTGTTCTCCAGGAGCCATGTGGTAAAGAAGTAGACTTTTGATTGACTTCTTTAGCCAGAATTGGGAGTGCATACAAAAGATTCACAGGAGAAACGTGACCCTCAGAGGAGGATGGACTGCTGTGGGCTTCTGGGCAGGGAAAGGTCCTCTGTTGCTAAAAGAGACAGTGTGAGGACTATTGGCCTACTTTACCTACCAGGGTTGACATGAAGCCTTGAATACATGGCCCTGCTAGTTTTTTTCTGAACATGTTATATCTATTCTTTACTAACATATGTGAAGGAACTATTGGAGATAGAATATACTAGGCTTGGACCTTGTGGATTTCAATTTGTTGGGAGAACCAGAGAGTTCCAGGAGCTGAAGTCCATGCCATAGTCTAGAGAACGCATGGGACCCCAGCCCAGCAATGGGTTGACCACACAATGAAGATGCTGGGTCCTACAAAGGGGAACAAGCTGTTTATTGACTAAGTTGCATTTAGAAATGAACTTGGTGAGGAAAATGCTTAGATATCTCTTTAATTTTGAACCCACTTACCCCAGGGAAGAGTATGCCTGGGATGCTGGGGGAAATAGTTTTTACTTCTGTCCCTGATACATCTTCTAAGTAAATATCCCTTTTGCAACAACTTATGGTGTAAATTGCTCAAGTGAACCTGGAAACCTAGTCACTGATGACTGAAACTGGGGAAAGACCATACCAAAATGGATGCTTCAGCCAATAGCATTAGAGTGACCTCTACAAAGTACCTCAGGGAGTACCCTTAGAACCCTAAGTGGGTAGAGAATAACCTTCCTCATGGATCTGACTGGTGGGTGCAAGTAGATATTGAAATATTGATCAACAGAGCTTATAAAAACTCTCTCCTGAGATCATTCCTCATGAGTCTTTCCTGGGTTAACTCCTTCTGAGAGATACCCAGAATTAAGCTGACTCCTTGGTATCAGGTTCAATTTTCAGTTAACACAGCAGCTTCTTGGGACATCCCTCTTCAGCAGCTCTAATGTTTCTCCTCACTCCAATTAAGAGATCTCCAATTACTTCTTATAATTAATTCCTTGAATACTAAAACCAGGGCTATACCACTTAGGTGAAGTGGGAAACATGAAATGATAGCATATTGGAGTTGGAGACAAGAATTGGATGAGAATCCCATCTCTGAAGTTTTTCTAACTGTGTGGCCATTGGCAGATTGTTTAACCTTTTTAATCCTCAAGTTTTCTCATCTGTAAGATGAGCATATTAGCATTTCCCCCACTGGATTTTCTTTAGCCCCAAATATAGTAATGAATATAAAGTGCTTTACACACTTCAACATATTTTATAACTATCATTCATCAACGGGGTTCATCTTTTTGTTGGAATTCAGATAGAAATACCTCAGGGACAAGTTACTGTCCTGAAATTATTCTTTTATATTTAATGTTCTTTGGACTCTTACAATGATAGATGAAATAACTATTTTTATAGGTAAATAAAAGTATTAGAATATAACTTCATCCTTTATATGCTGACTGAAAGTATCCTTGATTCAAATCCAATAGCAGACAGGACAATAGGCACTATATATACATCTCATCCTGTTCCCACATGGTTTTGATTTTTCTATTCAGTCTCCATATTTTGAAGGTTTTCATCATTATTATTACTATCGTTACTACTACTGCTACTACTACTACTACTACTACTACTACCACCACCACTACTACTACTACTACTTCTATTACACTTATATGATCTTGGGTAAGTTATTTCACCTCTCCATAATTTACTCCTCTGCAAGAGCCTGTACTAAATGAAAAAGTGGAATCAGATGGCCATTGTCTTCTACAAACCATACTTTTCTTCCTAAGGGCTGTTCATAAACTGGTAATTCTATCTTTTAAGTTGAATTAACAAAAAAAAAATAGTAAGCCATTTCTTGTTTAAAATGTCTTCTAATTGGTAATTAATATATAAAATCCTCTTGTCCTTGAGGATGAACTCTTAAAAATTGAAGTTACGCTTTTATGCATTTATGACCATGGACTAGGGATGGGCAGCAAACATGGATATCTGGCATCTAGACAGCTGTGTAAATCCCATATCACCTATGTTCTTATTCAATTAAAGAGCTTTCAACAGACACCCACATGAACTCTAGTTTTCTTTTTTCAATGCCCTTTTTTCCACAGTGTGAACACTCTGTTGTCAGACCAATCCTAGCAGCAATTTCTGGAGCCTACAGGACAGGCCTTGAAATGACAGCTGTCAAGAGGTCCTGTGGCCATCTGCCTTGAGAGAAATTGCCATTCACCTGAAAAAGATGAGAGAGGTTGAGCCAAGATGGTGGAGTAAAGGCAGGGACTCACCTGAGCTCTCTCAGCTCAAAGACAGTATTGGGATTGGACAATGGTTAAGAAACAGATTTAAGTGTCCTTTTACTGGCACCAGTTGCATTACTGTTGCATTGCCTTTACTTGGATCTGGATTGCAGTCCTGGGTCTTAGTCCCAGGGTGAGGAGGAGCACTTGCACAGCAGAGTTTGTGACCACAGTAGGACAGGGACCCTGGTCACAGTTCCAGGTTTGAAAAGAATGCTTGTGGTCACTGACAAACCAGTGCACAGTATGGGCCAGTAATAAACACACCTCTCCCTAGATCTTACCACCATGGAAGAGCCAAAAACTTAAAGTTACCCAGAATTACCTCTAAAAACAGTTGCACAAAATACCTGAAGCTTGGGACAGTGCTCCTCCACTAAAAAAGCAGAGCCCCACTTTAACATAGAGTTAAAAGTCAAGGAATAGACTGGAAAATGGGCAACAGGAAAAAAAAAAACCTGTGACTATAGAAAGTTACTATGGTGTCAAGGAAGATCAAAACCATTCTTTCTTTTTTAAAAAAATATTTTATTTTGCTTTTTGGAGGGAAGAGGGCAGGGAAATTGAGGTTAAGTGACTTGCCCAAGGTCACACAGCTAGTAAGTGTCTGAGGTTGGATTGGAACTCAGGTCCTCCTGACTCCAGGGCCACTGCTCTACTCACTGTACCACCTAGCCACCCCAAAACCATTCTTTCAAAAGAAGACAGCAAAGTCAAAATTCCTGCTTCCAAAGCCTCAAAGAAAAATCTGAACTGGTCTCAGGCCATGGAAGAGCTCAAAAAAGGATTTCAAAAATCAGTTAAAAGAGGCAGAGGAAAAATTGGGAAGAGAAATGAGGGAGATGCAAGAAATCATGAAAAAAAGAGTCAACAGCTTGGTAAGGGAGGCACAAAAATACTGAAGAAACTAACACCTTAAAAAACAGATTAGACCAAGTGGTAAAAGAAGCACAAAAATCTAATAATGAAAAGAATACCTTTAAAAGAAGAATTGGCTACATAAAGAAAAAAAATACAAAATTCACTGAAGAGAACTCCTTAAGAAGTAGAATTGGCCAAATGGGGAAAAAAAGATATAAAAGTTCACTGAAGAAAATAATTAAAATT
Source organism: Pseudochirops cupreus (assembly GCA_028627135.1). Lineage (NCBI taxonomy): Eukaryota > Metazoa > Chordata > Mammalia > Diprotodontia > Pseudocheiridae > Pseudochirops > Pseudochirops cupreus. The sequence continues at coordinate 246,242,802 of CM053581.1, read as the reverse complement.
GGGTAAGTGGAAGCTAATGCTTTTATCAGATTTCAAGAAACAATCAAGCAAAACTGAAAGAATGAAAAGATAGAAGAAAATGTGAAGTATCTCACTGAAAAAAAAACTGACCTGGAAAATAGATCCAGGAGAGATAATTTAAGAACTGTTGAACTACCTGAAAGTCATGATCAAAAAAAGAGCATAGACATCATTTTTCAAGAAATTATCAAAGAAAACCACTCTGATACTCTAGAACCAGAGAGTAAAATAGAAATTGAAAGAATCCACCTATAATCTCTAGAACGAGAGCCCAAAAGGAAACTTCCAGGAATATTACAATCAAATTCCAGACCTTCCAAATCAAGGAGAAAATACTGCAAGCAGTCAAAAAGAAACAATTCAAATATCCTGAAGCCACAGTCAGGATAACATGAGTTAGCAGTTTTTACATTAAAGGATCCTCTGAGGCTGTGGAATAAAATATTCTGGGGGGTACAAAAGAACTATAATTACAACCAAGAATCACCTACCCAGAAAAAGTGAGTATAGTCCTTTAGGGGAAAAAAATGGTCATTCAATGAAATTGAGGACTTTTAAGCACTCATGATGAAAAGACCAAAGCTGAATAGAAAATTTGACTTTAAAACACAAGATTCAAGAGAAGCACAAAAAGGTAAACAGGAAAGGCAAATTAAAAGGGATTTGATAAGGTTAAACTGTTTATATTTCTACATGGGAAAATGATATTAACTCCTAAAAGTTTTCTATTATTAGGGCAGTTAGAAGGAATATACACAGACAGAAATCAGAGGTATGAGTTGAATGTGATGGTATGGTTATCTAAAAAAAATAAAATTAAGTGATAAGAAAGAAGAATGCACTGGGAGAGGGAGAAAGGGAGAGGTAGAATGGGATAGATTATCTGACATAAAAGAGGCCTAAAGAGATTGAACAGTGGAAAGGAAAATGAGGGAGGTGGGGAGGGGAGCCCATGAACCTTAATCTCATCAGAATTGGCTCAGAGAGGGAATAATATACACACACAGTTGGGTGTAGAATCTATCTTACTACCCCAGAAAGCAGGAAGGAAATGGGATAAGAGAAGGGGTAGGAGCTGATAGTAGACAGGACAGTTTGGGGGAAGTAAGTCAGAAGCAAAATACTTTTGAGAATGGACAGGGTAAAAGGGGAAAAAGAATAGGATAAACAGGAAAACAGGATGGAGGGAAATACATAGTTGGTAATCGTCATTGTGAAAAAAAATTACAGGGAATTTCTCTGATAAAGACTTCATTTCTCAAACATATAGAAAACTGAGTCAAATTTATAGAAACAAGAGCCATTCCTCAACGAATAAATGTTGAAAGGATACAAACAGGCAGTTTTCAGACAAAGTAATCAAAGTTATCTATGGTCATATGAGAAAAATGCTCTAAATCACTCTTGATGAGAGAAATGCCAATTAAAACAACTTTGAGCTACTACCTCATACCTGTTAGACTGTCTAATATGACAGAAAAAGAAAATGACAAATGTTGGAGGGGATGTGGGAAAATTAAAACACTAATGTACCATTGGTGGAATTGTATACTGATTCAACCATTCTGGAGAGCAATTAGGAACTATGCCCAAAGGACTATAAAACCACGCATCCATTTTGATCAAGTAATACCACTACTGGGTCCATATCTCAAAGAGATTAAAAAAAAAAAGGGAAAGGATCTATGTGTACAAAAATATTTGTAATAGCTCTTTTAGTGGTGGCAAAGAATTGGAAATTGAGGGCATGTCCTTCAATTGGGCAATGGCTAAACAAGTTGTTGTATATGATTGTGACGGAATACAATTGTGGCTTTGAGAAACAATGAGCAGGATGGTCTCAGAAACACATGGAAAGACTTACACAGACTGATGCAAAGAGAAATGAGCAGAACCATTGTACACAGTGACAGCAATATTGTAGGAAGATCTACTATGAATAATTTAGTTATTCTCAGCAATACAATGATCTCAGGCAATTCTTAAGATTTATGATGAAAGGTGCTGTTCATCTCCAGAGAAAGAACTGGTAGAGCCAGAAGGCAGATCAAAGATACTTTTTCTTTACTTTCTTTATATATCTTGGTTGTTGGGGTTTTTTTGTCTGTGTTTTCTTTCACAGCATGACTTACATGGAAATGTATTTTGTATGACTACACATGTATAACCTATGTCAAATTGCTTGCCTTCTCAATGGGTGGAGGGGAAGGGAGGGAGAGAATTGGGAACTCAAATCTTGAAAAAAATGTTAAAATTGTTTTTACCATACTTGGGAAAAATAAAACATGAAATAAGATTTTTTTTAAAAGAAAAAAATGGGCAGCTCTTGGAAAAGGAAATATTAGTGGGAAAATGTAATTAAATTACTTTAGAAATCTTCAGGATCTTTTTTTTTTCTTCAATTCACAAGCCACCTTGATTTGGTCAGAATTACACAGTGTACAAATTTTGCAATGAGGAATAGCACATTCTCACTCATCCACAGCATTGGCTTCCTTTACCTACAGTTTTCAAAGTACAATATTCTCTTACTGACACAGGAAGGCTTTTGATCTTCTTAAATGTGATCTTGTAACAGTATTTTTAAAGTCACTCAGAAGTTTTGACTCCTCTCCATGAAAAAAGGAAAAACGTGCCAATGATATGCATTGGGGCTCTGATGGAAATTTGTCAGGTAATAGTAGTTTTTTTGTCATCTGCACAACAATTCATATTTAACTTCTGGCTAAGCACTGTTATCAGTGTCAAGGAGGCATTATACATAGAAAATCTCGTCCTTGCACATCTGTGTTCCCACTCCCATTTTCCAACACCATTTGCCAGGGCTCATGGCTAGTACCCAGTGGAGAGGAAAAATAAAGGCCATGCTTCCAATGAAGAGCTGCAGGGCCCCAGGCCTTATTTGACTTTGATATGTGGAAAATGCAAACAACTTCAGGTGTTAAACCCTTAATTGCTTGTCTTTCTGAGATATTTTGCCATTTAATGTTGCTTCCCAGATGTGATATAATAGAATAAGTCACTAGACAGGAGACCAGCTGTAGAACTAAGCCTAAAATTTTTATTTCCTAATTGCCAAGTGACCTTGGGCAAGTCCCTTCTCTCTTTTTCCTTATGTGTTAAATGACAGGGGAATTTTAAGGACCCTTATACCTATGATTAGCAGTTTAGACTACTGGACTCAGTGTAGGACTTAAAGGCACGAGAGTTTGAATCCAGCCTTTTACAGCCTAATGACTGACTGTAAATCCCTCTAACATCTCTGAAACCCAGCTTAAATCATCTGTAAAATAGGGATACTGAGATTCATCCTTCTTACCATCTTGGGATTTCTTTGGGGGAAGGGCAGGAAACAAGGATATAGTAAGCCCCTACTAAGTCACTGTGCTATGCACTTTACAGATATTAACTCATTTGATTCTTACACCAACCCTGTGAGATGAATGCTATTATTACCCCCATTTTACAGTTAAAGAAATTGAGATAGACAGCAGTTAGAGACTGCACATAGTAAGTGAGGCTGGATTTGAACTCAGGTCTTCCCGACTCCCTGCCTAACACTCTAGCTACTGCACCTTCTAGCTGCCTCTGAGGAGGCACTTTGTAAAACTTAAAAGCACCACTTGTATTTATTATTATTCTACAGTTACAGGTTTTGCAAAGTTGCTATATTGTGAACAACATAATCTATTTTCTTGCACATAGCAGGTACTCAATACAATATTTGTCCAATTAAAATGAATAAACTTGAGGCCATCACATTACGTTAATAACATGTAAGCTCTTTGAGGGCAGGGGACTGTTTTTCACTTTGTCTTTGTTTTGACAGATTTATAATATAACTTACACAGAGTAGATGCCTAATAAATGGCCAGCACTTAGCACGTTGCCTGGCACATAGTAGGTATTTAATAAATTTCTATCGATTGATTATTGATCAATTAAATACATGTTGCCAGACGGATCACACAGACACCTTGCAGTAATTCTGATTCCAACTGGCCTTGTGTTTATATTTTTACTGGTGGCGTGTCCAGATCTTTTTTTTTTCTTTTCATCCATTATGAAAATTCCTTATTGCATTTGCAGCTTTTCAAATGCATTATTAAAGTCTGATGACAGCACATTGCATCTCTGCTCTTTGAATTCCCTGGGTCATGGCTGCACCTTAGCACAGATAGAATCGGGTTTTACACATAATTGATATTGATCAGGACCATTAAGGCAAAGGCTCTTCCATCAGACTGCGAAGGCAAACCTGAGACTGTCCCTGCATTAGCAGTTCCCCTCATGCCGCTGCTCATAGGAGCCCTGGGAACTCCGCTGCTTCATTCTCCCAATCTAAACTTTGGGCCAGTGTCTTGAAGTGAATCTTTCTGATGTGCTCACGGAAGAGATCAAGTACTCTGACCACTTATGTGGATTTTAGGGGTCACTTCATTTGCAACATGACCAAGTTGCTTCCTTTGCCTCCACCCTCAAAGGGCTGACATGACTTGGGGGGGTTGGTGGGGCAGGGTGGACACAAGAGCTGTCTTCCAGCATTTAAAGGTGATGGCTGACAGATTAGATTTATTCTGCTTGATTGCTAAGGGAAGAATTAAGAACAACGGGCCAAAGTTACAGACAGGCAGATTTAGGCTTGATTATAGAAAAACTTATTAACAATTAGAGCTATTCTTATTAACAATTAGACATGTTCTAAAGCAGATTGGGCTGCCCCAGGAGGTAATAAGTTTTCCCTCACTAGGTTCTTCAATCAAAGACTAGATGACCACTCAGGGGATGTTGTAGAGGGGGTTTATGAACAGGTATGCACTGGACTGCATGGTCCCAGATGATCTCCAACTCAGAAATTTTCAGAAATGCTCAGTTATTTCATAGAAAGAAGGGCAATGTAGCACACATTGGTGCTGCTTTTGGACTTTCACAGGGGCAGGGGCAGGAAGGCCCCTAAGTATATAACTGTGTGCCTGACTTGTATCAGCAGGTTGCTATTAAAACCATGGATAAATCCATACCTGTTCTCATTCACAGCCTCTATGTGTGCTCAGTTGTTTTGTTTTTTTCTCACATAGGTCATTGTTTATCAGTTAACTTGGTGGCAATTCTTGACTCCATCTATAAGATGGCGGACCATCTTATCATCAGTAAATTATGATGTTGTGTGTGACCCTCCTTCAGGGATACCATAGAGGACATATATGGAACATAGATCCACAAGGTACCATTTATTTAAACCCCTCTTTTATTATTACTGGTAGTAATAATCAATGATGGGTAGCATTTATATATAGCATCTACTATGTGCCAGGCACATATTAAATGCTTTACAATTGTTATCTTATTTGATTCTCACAACAACCCTGGGAGGTAGGTATTATTATCGTCCTCAATTTAGAATTGAGGAAACAGAGACAAGCAGAGTTTAAATGACTTGTCTAGGGTAACACAATTAGTGTCTGAAGCAGGATTTAAACTCAGATATTCCTAACTCTGGGCCCAGGACTCTATGCACTGAACCGCCTCACTCCCTCTTAATGATGAGGAGACTGAAGTGTAGAATGGGGAGTATTTGCCCAGAATCACACTGGTAGTTAATAGAAAAGCCAAGGTAGAAACCTAGTCCTCAGGTTCTAAATCCCATGGGCAAGAATGTTGCCCCTGTGCAACATTATTTTCTCTTGAAGGAGGATGGAGAATGGAACAGATAAGTTTCTTTCTAGCTCTGTGATTCTAGGATCCAAGGAGCTAAAACCTTCCTGCATAACAGTGTGAGGATCCCACAGGATTTTCTACCTCAGGACTGATGTGATCACGCTTAGGCACCCTGTTATTGACCCCTGTTTCTCTCCATTATGTAATGGCCACCAGTCTCATCTCAGTTCAGGGTCTGGGCTGTCTTAGTTCATTTCACCCTATTGGCTCCGTGATGATAAGGCTAAGGGCAATATTCTGCCGATTTTGACTAGTCATTCTCAAGATCTTTCCCACTGTGTGAAAAGTTTAAAAGGTCCCTAGCTACCTTAGGCTGCTTGTCTATCCTACACTATCCTCTCAGAGGACAGGAATAACTTTTTTCTGAATTTCTTCATAGAAAAGAAGATCCATTCACCTTTTGGATCTCTTTTGTGAACCTTTGTCTCCAATCTCTGCCTTAAATCTTTCTCCCCTAAATTCTTTCTATGCAGAGATCAGGAGACTTTTTTCAATGAAACTCTTTCTAAGTAACAAGAAACAGGCAGGGTAATCCCAGTGCTCTTGCACTGGAGTAGTAATTCTCCCATATGAATTTTCATTCATTCATTCATTCAAGTCAGTCAGTCATTCATTCATGTGACCCTGTAGTCAAAAAGTTCCTCCAGAAGAAATTTTTCAAAACGATATTTCCTTAAATAGGATGGCTTTGAGCATTTACACTGATCATATCACAGGAAGGGTAGGGAAGAAGGAAAGGAACTGAGCTAAGGAGTCTCTGCTCTTGGAAGAGGGGTGATAAATAAAGATAATGAATGAAACTATGAAATGAGAGAGTAAGGCAGTTGTGAAGAAATGAAAAGAGCATAACCTTTGAAGTCAGAAGACCCTGGGTTTAAATTTTACTTTTGATGCATCCTAACTGAATGAACTTAGCTCATGACTAAACCTTCTGGGGACTTGATTTCCTCATTTGAAAAATGAGGGATTTGGACTACCTGATTGCTAAATTCTTTCCTAGCTATGGAGAAACTTATATGATCTTATGACTTAACTTACAAAAATGTTATTGGTGGAATCTTTTTTGAGAACCCATCAGTTGTCTGAAGGTAGGCACACCTAGATGCCTAATTATCACAGACCAATGGATTAAGCCTTGTTCTGAGAACCACACTATCTGAGTTCTGTTTTACAAGCTTCTGTTGACTTCTGTGGGACTGTGGGCACTTATTCTCTGGACCTCAATTTTCCCACCTGCAGTATGAGAGAAATGATCCCTATCACTTTACAAACTCGGTATGTATTCCCCAAAGGCCTACTATGCATCAAGAACTATGCTAGGTGTTGTGAAGGATAAATCAAAGAATAAGGCACAGTCTCTGGCCTCACAGGAGGGTGAAATTCTGTATCATATGAACAGAAAATGCTTATCCCTCAAACCATACTTGTTCCATTTAAGGAATTATTAGGATTATAGGGGGAAGAGTAAGGTATGTGAAGGTATTTTCCCTAAAGCACAGCCTTTGCTTGATGCTCGGTCTTTATGACTTTATTCAAAAATGTTCTTCTCCTTTGGTCATTGTGGCTGCAGCTCCTAGTTTCAGGTAGAATGTAGATCTAGTTTCAGAAGTTGCTTTGTTAGAACTATTTAATGACAAAATTGTATGTGTATCTGTATGTATGTCTGTGAGACTAAAACTCAAGATGAGTATCTGATTATTCTATTTTTGAGGGTTTCCTATGACTTACAGGCAAACCAAAAAAAAAAAAAAAAATCAAAAGCCTTTTCACTTCTCAAAAAAAGTCCATGAATATGTTTAAATACTTCAAGGTTGCTAGGAAAAGACAAGACAAATGGTCTTTGTAAAATTCATAGAATCTCATCAGGTACTCATCTGTCCGGGCATTGTTGCCAAAATTCAATACTTTACTTGTAGCTATCATTTTTCATGTGATTAAAAAAGAACCTAGTCCTGTACAAGGTTTTGAACTGTGGAAGTCTGAAGATTTCAATTCGTCAATTTCCCTGGGTTGTATTAGGAGAGTTGACCCTGCCGCCTTTGCCCAACAACATGAATTTGCTAAAGGTTTGTAAGGAAGGTGCTTCATTCAGTTAGCAAAGCACTATAGAGAGGGAAAGGGCTATAGAGAGGTGGCTAATTATTATAATTGAAGTGGATGAGTAAGGGAATGAATGAATGTCTTAGGAAATGAATGAAATATTTAAGTCGGGAAACAAATGGGAGAAGCTTTTAAGATTAAAAGAATGAAAACCAGCATTTTTAGCGTGAACTTGGTCTCTTAACTTAGAGTAGTGGATTGAAGAGAATGTCTTATCAGAATCTATTTGTGTATACTTGGCATTATTCAAAGTAGAAGATTTGTTATAATGTGATGAATTAGAGCTGTGTATGTAGACATTAAGAGACAGCATGGAATAATAGATATGAGGAGACTGACCCTGAAGTCAGGAAGACTTGGAGTCTAGAAAACTTATTCTGCCTCTGACATATACTACTGTACGATCCAGGGCAAATTATTTAAACCCTCAGTAACTTCTCTTAGAGTCAGGGCTGGGGAAGCTGCAGCCTGGAGGCCACATGACTTCAGTCAAAGGGTTGTACTTGAGGACCTATAGGGCCACATGTGGCCTCGAGGCTGCAGGTTCCCTACCTCTGACTAGACTATAAATTATAGGTAAAGTGGGTAATGTGACAATCTGGTCTTGTTGGTGGGAGTTCCTATAAAGGGGTTCTAAGACAGAGAGAGACAGAGACAGAGAAAGAGAAAGATAGACAGACAGAGAGACAGAGCCACATAGAGAGACTGAAAGACAGAAAGTCAAAATCTGAGATAGACCAAAAAAAAAAAAAAAAGAAAAAGGCAAAGAAAGAGACAGCTACAGACACAGAGAAACAGAGAGACAATTTTAAAGTCAATATGACCTGGTTTTCAGTCCTACCTCTGAATGGCTGAATGATCCTGTGCAAATCATTTACACTATCAGTGTTCTAGGTAATTTTCCAAATCTCTAAGTCACAAAAATGGTGCCAATGTCCATTGGTAGAGGGATTTCTTTATCTAGGATTTCCCTATACCAAGGAAATTAAGGTCAAGTCTATCCTCTCTATCCCATTTATGAACTCAATGAGCCACTAGTACTACACTTCCTCCATGTATTATCTGCATTACCAAGATACTTCAGGAAAAGGTAGAGCCTTGAAGCTCTTGAATAATCCAAACAATTGCTGCTGTGTAGGTCTGTATATTAAAATGTGCTTTTAAAAAAGTTTTGCATAGTTTACAAAGACTCCTTGGACCCACATTCTCTTCGACATTCCTATGCTAGTATTTGCGTATAGCATCTTGTTTCTTTTGTTAGATAACAAGTGGATGAGACGATAAGATACCATGACTAAATATTTGAGGTCAGCATTTCACAAATGAATTTGGTCACAGAACATTTTTTTTAAATGTTGGATTGAAAGAATATCACAGGATAATAGACTGATACTGGAAGGAACCTTGGAGGTACCTGATACAACCCTTTTGTTTTATAGATGATAAAACTGTTCAACAGAACATAGATTTCAAAATAGAAGGGAACTTAGAGGTCATTTACTCCATCTCCTCAATTTACAAATGAGGAAACTGAGGCATAGAACATTTAAGCTGTACGCCCAAGGCCAGACATGTAGTGTCACATGTAAAATATGGACCCACATCTTCTTGACTCCAAAGCCTTTCTTCTATCCATTAAACTGTACTGTCCCTCTAGAGTCCCAGAAAGGTTAAAATAATTTGCCTAAGGACATACAGATAATACTGTGAAAAAGGAGGATTCAAATCTAACACTTTTCACTATTGCATGTAGCTGCCCCAACATATGAGTAGAACCCAAATGTATCACTGTTACAACCCATAAATTTTTGTCTAGAGGAGGACTTGGGAATAAAATAATGGAATAAAAGAAGTCAGGAAATCTTTTAAGCAAAATGGAAGAAATTAAGCCCATTTTCATCTCAAACAAAATGCTGCACAGTAGTTTTGTGAATACATAATTGAATATTTAATATTTTAGAGGGGATAGTATTGCAAGCAACAAAATTTTCTTAAAGAATCTCTAGTTACAACATGTGGTTGCCATTTGGGAAATGTTTGCTTATAGGATACACAAGCAGTCAGAGTGGGATCACCCTGTTAAGATAAGACATTTTGGCATAGAATCTTTTACAAAAGACAGGTCTGACACTGTATGTGTGAGGACCAACTTGGATAAACTGTACTCTTCTCAGCAATGCACAGTTATAAGACATCTCTAAAAATCTTAGGATGGAAGGAGATGTCTACATTTAGAGAAAGATCTAGAAAGAACAGAGTTTAAATGGAGACTGAAGCAAATTACATGCTCTTGTTCTTTTCCATGTTTGGTTTTATTTCTTCTTTCCCATTGTTCACTCTGTTGGTTACAACCCTTCTTTACAACCAGACTAATGTCCAATGTGAAAGTATTTGCAGATTCTGTACTTGATTGCAAGCCACCATGGGGGGAAGAGGAGGAGGGAGGGGAGAAAATTTGAAACTCAGGGGACTGTGGAACTGAATCTTGTAAACTAAAAGTAAATAAATAAATCAATTAAAAAAAAAAAAAGACAGGTCTGGACATGGGTTCCAAGGGATATAATGTTTCCCCTCCAGGTAGCTAGAGAAGTCAACGCTGCTATCACAGAGCTGACTGGTTTCTAGTTGTACCACCAAGACAGCTTCCTTGTCTTGGTCATTCAAACTTACCAAAAAATCTGGGTATTTGTTTATATCAACAAATCAATCAATTAATCATGTTTGGAAAGTGCCCATTATATGTCCTGGGCAGATGGGTGGCATAATGGATAGAGTACCAGACCTGGAGTCTGGAAGACTCACTTTGGTGAGTCCTCAGACACTTAATGAGCTGTGTGACCCTGGGCAAGTCATTTAACCCCATTTGCCTTAGTTCCTCCTTTATAAAATGAGCTGGAGAAGGAAATGGCAAATCACTCCAGTATTTCTGCCAAGAAAGCCCCAAATGGGGTCAAAAAGAGTAGGACACGACTGAAAGGACTAAACAACAACAATGTTCTATCTGATTGCTTCATGAATGTACAGAAGAGGAAAATAGACTCTACCTTGATGTTCTTAGTTGGCAGGCAACGCACACATGAAACCATTAGAACAGAACCAGCAGATATTAGCTTTAATATCATCAGTTACCTTCAAATGACATGGAATGAGGTTTTGATCACCACCATAAGCCTAACTGTATGTATCCATATTTTGTGTTGAATTATCAATAGATATATTGTATCTCCAGTAGAATATAAGCTCCTTGAGGGCAGGGCCTGTTTTATTTTTATCATCATACACTCAGCATATAATAAGTGTTTGTTGAATAAATGCATGAGTGGGGGAAAGAAGGAAGGAATGAAGAATAAGAGGGAGGTAAGGTGAAAGGGAGGGGAGAAGAAGGAAGGAAGGAAAGAAGGAAGGAAGGAAGGAAGGAGGGAAGGAAGGAAGGAGGGAAGAAAGGAGAAAGGAGGGATGGAGTCAGGGAGGGAGGGAGGAAGGAAGGAAGGAAAGGAGGAAGGAAGGAAAGGAAGAAGGAAGGAAAGGAAGAAGAAAGGAAAGGAGGAAGAAAGGAAGGAAGGGAGGGAGGAAGGAAAAGAGGAAGGAAAGGAGGAAGAAAGGGAGGGAGGGAGGAAGGAAAGGATGAAGAAAGGAAGGAAGGGAGGGAGGAAGGAAGGAAGGAAAGGAGGGAGGGAGTAAAAGGGAAGGAATCATTATTTGGATGTCCATCTTCCTCTGGATAACAATAAGGGACATGTAACATAAGGTAGAATTTAAAGAACTTAAAAAAAAAAAAGGAAGAAAAAAAGAAAACCTCCAACATGTTTAGTGGATCTCCTGTCATGATTCGGGGAGGGGATGGGATATGAACAGTTGTCACAAGCATAAATAAGTTGTGATCATTGGAGGGAGCTCTGAAACGTGTGAGACCACAGATGCATTTGAGCATTAAAGAAAACATCCAAATATTCTTTTCCTCTCCTTTTCAAGAGCACAGAAAGATCCCACTTCTCCAAGATTTGCACTCAGCAATGAAAGAGAAAACAGCTACATTTTGAGCGAGTGTCCAAAATAAACCAAACACCACAACAAAAAACAGGTACAGAGGTAAAAAGGACTGTGACAGAAAAAAAAAACCAACCCTTTTCTCATTTGGGGGAATACTTTGCTTCAGATGGGGAAAAAATCAGCACTAAATCCATTTTGATTCTGGCCTCATACACCCTCTGTGGCCACAAGGGAAGAAAAAAGTTTCCTTACATATTACGCGGCACTGTCCTTATAGACCCTATTTTCCTCGGAACTTTTTTTTTTGCAGCTTTAGAAAAATAGATAATTACTTCAGTTAATTTCAGCAAAACAGTTCAAACTCATCAGGGCTGAACAAGTATAATTTACTGCTCCTTCTGACTTATTGTTTTGACTAGATCGAGATTGATGATTAAAGTGGTAAACAGTAACATTTTTATAAAATGGCTGACTCTGCCAATGGCAACAGAATAAGGAACCTGCCGAAATAGCTGGGCTGTGATTGTGATTGTGCTCTAGGCTGTCAACAAAGAATATAAGTATTTGACAAGGTGTTATCTAATTGTGTTTTTAAAAGCCGCGATACATACATCTTTTAATGTGTCACTTTAAGCAGCCAGAGAATTTCTTTTATTAAAAAGTACAAAGGGAAAAATGAATGCCTTGCATTTTCGTGTGCGTGCGTGTTTTTTTTCTTTCCTCCAGCTCTGCCCTTTTGCCGTCATTCGGTGGAATATATTTGCTCTTTAGTCAAATTGGCTTTTATTTAAATGGTTGCCCAAAATAGCACAGCAACATTAGGTGCATAAGAAGAAAGAACAGTGTGTCCCATAGACAGTTTTTGCTTCCTTGAGGGGGTTGGGGGTGAGGGGGAGATGCAGGGATTGACTGATGGTAGCAGAAGCTTGAGGATAAAATCCTTCTGGCACTTGGAGATGAGGACAAGGAGTATGAGGGTCAATGGCAGATTGTTTCCTCCCTTGTTCTGTTTTCCCTGAGGGGTTTCTATGGGGAAGCACATTATGGGGAAGCCCCTGTGCTGCTAGGACCTTTGGAAAGAGGCACCATCTCCAGAAGTAGCAAGCCTTTTGTACCCGTTGCCCCACAGAGTATCTATGGCCACCTCTGGGACCCCTCTGTCAACCTCTTCCCACCTCTCTCTTTTTATACCCTCTCTTTTCCAATTGTTTTCCTTTTTCCTTCTGTCTATATTTCCAATGCATTAACCCTGCTGGTCAGACACTGTGCCAAGGAGGCTGATGAACTCCAAACCAGAATTAAAAAGCTACTGATAGGGAAAGCCCATCTGCCTTCTCTAACACACTAGAGGATTCTAGCTGATAAGGCATATAGCACACTTGCTAATGCAAGCAGCATCATAATGTAATATGCTCAAGAAGAATAAGGGGATTCAAGAATTCCCTTCAGTGGTAACATCCAGGGGTAACTCCCAAGAGAACATGGAATAGGAAGGACCTGGGAAAGGTAAAGGCCTGGCTTGGGTGGAGTTTCTATCATAACTATCTCTGAAGACATCCTTAGAAGCTGAGGATAGGTATAGAGTAGGGGAAGAGACAGACAGATGGACAGACACACACACACACACACACATATACACACAGAAATACACAAAAAAAGGGGAGTAGAGAGACAGAGACAGATAGAAACAGACAGAGACAGAGACAAGAACAGAGAGAGATAAAGAAGGAGGGACGTGGTCATGTGCTATAGGCTGCTGGGCCATGATAAATCTAAAGATCAATTTGTTCCTTCTGTCAAGTATATAAGTTTCTAATAAACTTACTTTTTTTGAGCTTGTGAGGAATATATATTTTAATTCTTTCAAGGAGTTTGCATTTATTAGTCAAACAAAACTTCCACCCAGTTCTCCTAGTTCTAGTCTCAGGTGGCCCCAGAACAAAATAAATACCTTTTCCATATGACAATCCTTCAGATATGTTAGGACAGCTATTGTGTACCTTTCTATGTCTTTACTTTTTTTATACTGAAAATTCCAGGTTCTTTAACACATCCTCAGATGGCATGAATTTGAAGTTCTTTCCCATATTGGTTACACTCCTCACCATCTCATCAATATCTTTCTTAAAGATGGTGCCCATAACTAAACAAAATGCTATAAATGTGGCCCAATTAGACAGTGTAGAGTAGGATAGGGACAGTGGGGTGGCATAGTGGGCTTGGAATCAAGAAGATTCATTTCCTGAATTCAAATCTGGCTTCACACATTGACTAACTGTGTGACCTTAGGCAAGTCACTTAACCTGTTGGCCTCAGTTTCCTCATCTGTAAAATGAGCTGGAGAAGGAAACGGCAAACCACTCCGCTATCTCTGCCAAGAAAGCCCTAAATGGGGTCACAAAGAGTAGGACTGAACACCAACAACAAAGGGCAAGATAGACTATCAACTTCTATTTCTTGGACAATATGTCACTCAGTGCAGCCTAAGATCACATTAGTTTTTTTGGCTACCAAATTACATTGTTGACAAATATTGAGCTTGAATTTCACTAAAATACACAGACAGTTTTCAGACAAAATATTGCCAATTCCTCGCTTGTACTTGTGAAGTTGATTTCTTGAACCTTAGCATGACTTTACATTTATCTCAATTAAATTTCATTTTATTCAGTTCTGTATAGTGTTCTAGTTTGTCAAGATCTTTTTTAAAAAAATTTTGACTGTGTTAGTCACTCCTACTGATACTAGAAGGATATAAGAATTTGATAAGCATGGCATCTCTGTCTGTATCCGTATCATTGACAAATATATTAATCAGCATAGATCCAAGCACAGTTCCCTGGGGCACTACACTGGTGACCTCCTTTCCAGTTGACATCAAACTACAATGACCACTCTTTACTTCTGCCCATTGGTTCTAGTCATTTCCAACTCTATCTAAGTGTATCACCCCCAATCAAATACGTCGTTATCACCATCATTTCAACAATAACAGCATGAAGGAATCTACAAAACTCTTTGCTAAAATCCAGGCAAATCACAACTATAGAATTCCCCTAATCTGTTGAGTAAACCTTCAAGAAAGGAAAGCAGTTCCGTTTATCACGACTTGTTTTTGATGAAGCCATAGTTACTCTTTGTGAACATGACTTTCTTTTCTTTTCTGTTATTGCTCAGTCATTTCTATCCTGACCAATTCTTTGTGCCCTATTTGGGGTTTTCTTGGAAGGGATATTGCAGTAGTTTGTCATTTCCTTCTCAAGTTCATTTTATAGGTGAGGAAACTGAGGCAAACGGGGCTAAGTGACTTGCCCACGGTCACACAGTTAGTAAATGTCTAAGGCTGGATTTGAATTCAGGAAGATCTGACTCCAGTCCTGACACTCTATCTACTGTACCACCTAGCTGCACCTGTTTTCTTTTCTAGCAGTTCACTAATCATCCCTTTAGTAGTAAAGAATTTTGTCAGCAATTAAAATCAAACTCACTAACCTACGGTTTTCTGATTTTTGTTCTCAAAAAAAATTATAGAAAATAATTCACCCTACTCTATCATTTTATGGGTGTAGAAACTGAGGTCCAGAAAAATTAGTAACTTGTACCAAACCACGTAGGTAGTGAGTTACATGGCCAAGATCCAAACGCTCCATCCACCCTCTTCATCCTGGCACTTTAGACCTTCTACAATCTGGCCCCAACATGCCTACCTAGCCTGTCTACCACTACTCTCTACCACATGTCTTAACTTCAGTCAAATTAGTCTTTTCACTCTCCTGTGAACTTGCCATATCACAGACCCCATCACTCTTTAAGCTTGTCTCTCCTTCCTTCCATGGATTCTAATGCTGCTACCTATTTCTGAGAACTGAGCTCAAGCTTTTCCTCATCCGTGGAGCCTCTCTGACTGCTCCAGTCCCTACTGTCTTCTCCCTTCTCTGTCTATAGCATTCATGTCACGTAGAAAATATTGGCTTGAATTGTTCCTTACCATTTTTATGCATGTATATATGCTTCATCACATAACTCAGATTGGAGCAGCATGCTCAAGGACAGGCATTGTGTTTTATTCTCATGGAGGGTTCTGCACATAGTAGGTATTTGAGAAATTTATTTTCCCAGGGTTAGGGGGAAAACTGGCACTTCAGAGGGAAAGAAAAAAGAGTGAATATAGGAATAAAATCCACTGGGACTGGTGTCCTTGGAAATTCTACCTAGTCTCCTGGCATCATTAGTTTGCCAGGCTTGCTTTGGGGAGGTCTTCCTGCAAGGTATATTGTAGTTTTAAGACTGTCTTCACGTCTTAATGAGATGGTAAGGTTTTTTGTAAAGGATAACAAGATCATGTATTTGTAAAATACTTCATATTTCCTCAAAGCATAGGTGGGGAATGAAGGGGTAAGAAACCGTCATTCCATAAAGAAACACTTGTCTGTGTGATGCAGAAGGCTGAACTTCTCTCAGCTCTTTTGTTCTGTCATCAAGCCAGAATTAACTTTATAGGAAATCATAGATGATAGGTGTAGAAGGGACCTTCAAGATCAATTTAGCACAACCTTTCATGTTATAGAAGAAAATCGGAACTATTTCATCAAGAGTATCTAGGTAACTTATTTCTACTATGTAATTTCTTAACTTGGATATCGACTCTCTCTCTGTTAGTCCTATTGGTTTTGTCTTTGCAAGTTCATAAAGCATTGTTCCGGACAGCGAAAACTGAAGCAAAATGAAAATTTGCCTTCTTCTTGTTGTTAGATATCATCATCTCATTGACTTTTACCATTGAACTTTGTCCAGCTTTGATTCTCCACTTTTATCCAATATAAGTAGCAAAACAAAATGAAACAAACCTTTTATTTTGGGGGGGGAGGGGGCGGGAGGGCGGTTAGTTATTAGCATTTCTCACCAAACAACTCTGGGCACTTTCACTGGCTTTCTGGCATGCCTGGAATACTCTCCCTCCTCACTTTTGCCCCCTGACCTCCCTGTCTTTCTTTAAGACCTGGCTAAATTCCTACCTTTTGCAAGAAGCCTTTCCAAATTCTCTTTAATTCTAGTGCAATTATCTCCAATTTATCCTGTACATATATATGTTTGTGGGTGTGCATATGTGTCTATATATCTTTAGATATACATACACATACATATACATATATAATATGCAAACAACTATGACCAAACATCATATATCATATGTAATACATGCATATTATATAATAATGTATATATTATATATAATATTTTATATCATATTATATATAATAATGCATATATACTTATAAACAGTGTGTATATATATATATATGCGTGTATCTCTATCAATCTGTTCATCTATTTCTCTATCCATCTACGTATCCATCCATCCATCATCTATCTATCTATCTATCTATCTACTGTTTGTACATAGTTGTTGGCATACAATCTCCCTCATTAGATTATGAGTTCCTTGAAAGTAGGGATAATGCTTTTTGCCTTTTTTTGTATTCTGGCACTTAGTAAGCATAGAGTAAATGTTTGTGAACTGACAGACTGAGCTCAATCTATGCTTTAACACATGACACAATTTTTACAGCTCAGTGGCAGAGCTCTTACATTCATCCTTTGTTGTTTCCCTCTACTTCCACTTTTTACATGTCTTTTAAAAATCTAAGTTGTTTGGTAAGTTCTCTGGATGTCTATTTGGAACACTTCTCTTTTTCTTCCTCTTCAGAATCATTTTTCTTAGTATCTTCAGAATTTTAAAGGTATGTGTGTGTGTGTGTGTATGTGTGTGTGTGTGTGAGAGACAGAGAGACAGAGACAGAGAGAGAAAGAGACAGAGAGAGAGAGAGGGAATATTCCTCACAACAGCGTTGTGAGCTAAGTAGCAGAAGGATTATTATCCCCATTTCATAGATGAAGAAACTCAGGCTCATACAGGTTTTGCCCAAGGCCACACATTTAATAAGTGGTTGAGACAGGACTCAAATTCAGCTTTTCTGACTCCAAATCCAGTATTTTCTCCACTGAAACATGGTGACATTTAAGCCTAATTATGGAACTTCTGGCTCAAGTTAGAGATATTTTGAGGCAGGGGTAGTGAATGGGCACTTCCCAAGGCTCCGCACATCACACCATCTATTTACTCATCACAAACCAAGTCTTATCTCTAGGCTTGAGTTTCTATGAGACCTCATATTGATATTTTAGTGCCTACTTCCCTAACAGATATGGTAGAAAAAAGGAAAGGGAATGGGAATCCAGGGAGGAAAGAGAAGAGTGGGTTGCCAGAAAGGGGTGGAAGAGAGCCTGCATTCACAGGAAGTGCAGCAGTGTGCCCCTCTCCTTTTCCTATAGAAGTCTCAGTTGGGCATCAGAGCAATGAGGGACTAATGACCTGGTCAAAGCAGTTATTTAATCCATCATAGTCAATGTCATGCAGGGAGTCAAGCAATTTGCTACCAGTTATGCAAAGAGGCAGCAGTACAGAGAGTGAGCCAAGTCTGATCAGAAGGGCATGATATCCTCCCAGGGCATTCCAGGGCATTTTCTCCCTCCGACAAGAGCAGGGTAGTTACAGAGAAGAGGGGTGGGAGTGGGGTAGGGTGTGATGCTCTAAGGAGGCAAGATTACGTGGCTAGGCTTGTATACTCTGGATCTGCCTTCAGTAGGAAAGTGGAAGTTAGAGGAGCTGTCTCCAAACAGGGCTCCTGTGTTCTGACCCTCACCATGCTGCAGGTGTGGAGTAGATGGCAGCGGCCACCAAAGAGTGCTTAGGAATGGGGGGAGGAGGGTTATGCAGTTACCACTATGGAGTGGACAGATGTTGAGAGGTCAGGTCAAATTGGTATTCAGAGCTGCCAAATACTGTAGCAGCAGCTGGAGAAGGAAAGCTTTGGTACAAGAAACCCACCAAATGCTTTTCAGTATTAAATGTCTATTGATTGCCCGTCCTGAGAAATCTGAGGGTTTCTGGGATCCTTAATTGAACTTTGGAATTTTGTATTTTTAGCCTTAGATGGCTCACAAGAGCTCTATGGCAAGATTCCCTGCATCACTCAGGTACCATTTCTAAAGATGAGAGAGAGCAAAGGAATCCTAACTAGCCGTGATGAGGAGGGGACGAGCTGGCCTCAAACCATTTAAAGCGGTTCACAGTGGAAGTTGAAATATCTTCAAGGCCTAACCTTTGTTTTGTCTTCTTTTAGTCAAAACAAATGTGGATAAATAACTAAATTTCTTATTTAACTTGCTTCAGTAATTCAAGGATCTTTCATTTTTTCTGTAAGGTAATCCTGTCATCATCAATCAACATGTATTTAATGAATGCTTGCTGTGTACCTAGTGTTGGGCACACAAAGAAAAGCAGAATCTTGGTCTCTGCCTTCAAGGGGTGCATAGTTTAATGGAGAAGACAACATGCAAATAACTATGTGTGCGTGAGATAGAGAAATCAATAAATAGACACAGACAGTGCAAATGGAAGGCAATCTCAGCGGGGGAGCATCAGCAGTGGGAGGGCTAGGAAAGGCCTCTTGTAGGAGGTAAGATTTGCACTGAGTCTTAAAAGAAAGAAACTGGGGAAGCAAGCATGCTGAGATAAGGATAAAGAGCATTTTAGGCATGGGAGACAGCCCATGAGAAAAGCACAGAGTTGGGAAACGGTGTGTTTCTGTGCAAGGAGCAACAAAAAGACAAGGGTAACCGGAAGAAGCTATGCAAGAAAGGGCTTTATATGACAAATGGAGCATTTTATATTTGATCCTGGTGGGAACAGAGAGCCATTGGAGTTTACTGAGTAGGGAGTTGAGATAGTCAGAGCTGCTCTTTAGGAAAATCACTTTGGTGACTGAGTGGAAGAAGATAGAGGGCCAAAAGGAATCTGCGAGGTCCACTAGTCCAAGTTGCCCAAAGAGGTTCATTGACTTTCCCAAGGTCATGTAGTTAAAAAGTGACAAAGGCAAGATTTTAACCAGGAGCTTTAATTCAAAATCTAATTTTTAATCCACATGACCACACCCCCTTGCATTTCTCTGTCCTTCCATAACTTATAAATGCATTAATGAGTTGCAGTAGCTAAAATAACTCATTATCTGGTGGTGACCCTTAGAGGGATGCTGGTCCTCAGGTAACAGACACAAACATGACCCACTACTTAAAGTCTCTCCAGTGTGGAAGGAATTCTCAGAACTTCTGTGCTTCTGAAAACCCAGAGTCACTTCCAAATCAAGATGAAGCACTAATATAGGGCTTTAGCATAATTATATTCCACTTAACAGATCGCGTTAATATGCATTTGAAATCATCTTGAGGCTGAAGGCAACGACTGCATCAGAGCTTAGGGTAAAATTCCAGACCCTGAAGTTTCTACGGTCATTGCAGGGTGAATAAAGGAGGAGTCCTTGTACAGAGAATTAATAATTCTTCCTGGTACCCTAAAAGTCCATCCTAGAGGAGAGAAAAAGACAATAACCAAACTATTTCCCCCAGGATCATTTGTTTGGTGAGATCAAACCCAGACACTAAAAACCATCAAAAGGATTTGGTTTTGCCAGATAGTTTTATAACCCAATTTGCATTAATGTGACTTTGTCAAGCACTGACTCACTTCGGAAAGTGGCATTTATTCATTTGGTATAGTCCCTTTGGAAGTCTGGCAAGTCAAGTCAACATATTGCCTCTGGCAGCTACAGAAAGACATTGGGCCATGCCACATGGTGAATTTGATTTTGGGGGTGGGGGCTTTTCCAAACTTCTTTCCTTCTGGGGAAAAAAAAAGTGTATACCAGGCATGGTAGACAGCAGATGGCTTGTCATAAGTAGCTCGTTATGATTCTCTTCTACAAGGAAAGTTCATTCTATTCTGATCTGGCTTTTCAGTTAGAACAGGGGTACCTTCTTGGGTGAGGTGAATTCAAGATCCATAGTAATGGGGATGGTGGCCATTCTTAAATCACAACCCATGTTGCTTAAGCCAAGACTCATGCTCGCCTATAGATTGATTCTGAACTAAAGCACTAGACCACCCACCTAGGGGAAAGGGAAAATATGTAGGGAAGAAGGAAGGAAGAATGAATGGAAATTAATTAGTTGGTTAGTTCACCAACTGATTGATTTTAGAAGGAAAATACTACCAGTAGTGTACATTCTCCTACACAAAGGAGATATTTTCTGGTTCATTTTATGTTGCAGCTTTTTAACAGCATCTCTGATCTGCCTTTCTAGAGTTGTAAATACTTGGTAGCATTTTCACAAACATTTTTTTTTTAAACAACAGGTTTCCTGGAAAATTCTGCTCCAACATTAAGGAGAAAATGCTGAACTTGAGGTATCTCCTAAATGGTATAAAATGTGAAAAACCTCAGCAAGTAATGAACGTATCTCAAGCTTTATACCTGTTTATTTCACACTTTCTTTAATATACCAATTATTCATGTAACACCTAACAGAAAAATGTGTTATAGCTAGCAATCACTTATAAAAAAAATTTGTTAAACTGTAGCACAACAGCTATGTCCATCACAAGATCATTTATCATCCTTCTATAACCATGAACTTGCTGCCAACTGAAAAAAAAAGTTGATTTAATCTTTGGGCTTAGAGGGGAAAAAAAAACCCACAGAAAATATTTGTGATTATGAGATATTTGCTTTGCATTTCCACAGCCAGTTAGGATTCACAAACATGGAAATCCATTATGGAATGGTATATAAAGTGTGACCGATTCTTGTTCAGTCAATTAGTGAGCAAAGTCTGAATATGATGTTTATCTGATCATCTGAATCTTTAGTACAGTCAAAAGTGAAGAAGTTATTAACAAAAGATTGGGCTGAGTTCTAAGGAGTCCTTGACTTATCAAACTATACTTCTATATATCCACAGCATTTGAGAGCGATTATTTCTTATACTGAATGTGATTGAGTTTAGGACAAGATCTAAAAGGCCCGGAAAACACACACACACACACACACACACACACACACACACACACACACACATACACACACACCTGAT
Source organism: Pseudochirops cupreus (assembly GCA_028627135.1). Taxonomy (NCBI): domain Eukaryota; kingdom Metazoa; phylum Chordata; class Mammalia; order Diprotodontia; family Pseudocheiridae; genus Pseudochirops; species Pseudochirops cupreus. Next base: position 246,220,983 of record CM053581.1, on the reverse strand, counting down.
TCAGTCACTAAGTTCTTTCAGTCTTTCGCGAGTCCAGAATGTGCTTTATTCAAAGAGCATTCCTACCTGCCCTGACTTTGTTTCCTTTCTGACGCCTCAGTGCAACATCCAGCCCTTCCTCTCCAAACCGATGCTATTTTTGCTGTGTGTTCCTGCACTTGCGGCACCCTGACTGGTACGTGGAAATTATCCCGCACATCTGTATTCTGATTATGATATTTAGTGCAAGGGTCATGAATAATAAAATTGCTAAATATGCTTATTGCCATCTATAAATAAAGGTTATCACACAGAAGAAGGTTTTGTTTTTGGAGTGGCAGAACAAGGCGGGTTAGTTGCGAGACAATAGAGCTTTAATTTTAATATGAAAATAAATACTTAAATTTATAAATATTCAAATGATTGCCGACATACAGGGAAACCACATTAATTCCTGCTTCAGGAATGAGTAGAGTAGCTGGCAGCAATGAGTTGAGAAAGTTTGCAGGCCTGGTAGGAGTACACTCCCTATTTGGCAAGGCCCCAACCATGCTTGATTCACTCCGGCTCAGTTTGTTCTCTGGAAGGACTTGGGCGCTTCCACAACGGTCTTGTCTTTACTCGCGTGTATTCTAGCTCTTCTTTATTGTTTTCCTTCATTAGAATGAAAGCTCCTTGAGGGCAAGCACTGCTTCCTTTTCTTGTATTTGTGTCCCCAGCACTTAGCACAAGTCCTGGTGGAGGTTTAATAAATGCTTTATCCATTTTTATCAATCAAAGCAGAGGTAGGACTGGTAATGGTAGTGATGGTGACAGGACCGTGATGGCTTAGACTAGATGATATTTTTAATTTGAATAAAATGCTATGTTGCCTATTGTTTCTGTTTCTAAACTCAATACCTTGACAAAGCCAGCTATCACTGCTAAGTAGGAACAAGAGCTTTGGGGAGTCAATCTAGGAGAAAAGGGATTGGGGAAGAGGCAGGAGAACAACAGTTATAGGTCTGAAAGATATCTGTTTTACTGAACTAACACTCACTGAGGAGAAACCGGTTTGAGAGCAAAGATTAAGCCTGTCCAGTGACCAGGAGTGTCTGTGTATGAGAGAATCCAGTCCCTATGTGATGTCCACACAGTATGGTCCCAAGGAAAGAACAATGGATCTGGAATCAGAGGTTGTTCAGTGGTTTTCAGGCATGTTTAACTCTTCATAAACCCATTTGGGGTTTTCTTGGCAGATACTGGAGTGGTTTGCCATTTCCTTTTCCAGCTCATTTTACAGATGAGGAAACTGAGGCAAACAGGGTTAAGCGACTTGCCCAGGGTCACACAGCTAGTAAGTGTTTAAGGCCAGATTTGAACATGGGAACATGAGTCTTCCAGTGTTCAGGCCTGGTGCTCTGTCCATAGCACCACCTAGCTGCCCCTGGAGTCAGAGGACTTGGCTTCAAATCCCAGCTCTGCTACTATGTAATTTTGAGCAGTGTGGTTGTGGTAGTTATCACTTGGAGTCAGAAAGACCTGAGTCCAATTCCCACCTCTGACTGTTACAAGTGGTACGACCATGGGCAAATCATTCAGTCAATCTGAGGGTGTTTCCTCTTTGGTGAAATGGGTCTGATGATGCTGGTAGGAATTATCTCATAGGGTTGTTGTGGGACTCAGATTAGATAACATAAGCAAAGTGCTTCTGTGGACTTGAAAGGGCTATATGAATTCCAATTATTATTATTATTCAGTCAATTCACTGTTGAACAGTATTATTGTTCAGTCAATTCAGATAATCATTATTGTGTTGCCCTCCCTGGGTCCCAATTTCGTCCTCTATATAATAAAGGGGTTGAACTGGATCTCTAATATCACTTCCAAGTCTAAAAACTTAGATCTCATCTAAATACAGACTATTAGAGTTACTATTTTGATTTTAGTTAGATTAGTATTTGGGGGCTGTTCAAGCCAGAAGTTCTTAAATTGAGATTCATAGGTAGATTTAAGGGAATATGTATGAGAAAAAAAACATATATGCATGAGAAAAAACTGTATCCTTATTTTCACTAAACTCTAATAGAAATTTATTATTCCCTCCGATTATGAATATAGGCAACAACATATTATACTGAGAACAGCCACAAACTTCACCAAACTCCCAAAGAATACCATGATAATTAAAATAGATGAAGACACTCTGGCTTAGTTTGAGAACTAGGTAACTAAGTAATAAAACCAGCCCTTTCACAAACTATTTGGATGTGCATATACACAAGTAAAACACCCTGTAGATATGCCATGAAAATACCACTGGATAAAGGAGTTTAAGTAGCTCTCTCTTACTGTCCCCACTGTATGCCCCACTGCACTGATTACAACAGCTCTGGAGAGCTGCCCCAAAGCTGGCATGTCTGTATTGAAGTGTCCCAGAAGCCCCTAACCCTGCTCCCTGAGAAATGCTTCAACAGGGATGTTCTCGAGCACTTCCTCAGTTGGCCCTTTTGCTCCCCCTGCTTGCTGTTAGCTCTCTTCAGTTTGCCAAACGATGGGCTCACAGGCTCATCAGTTTAGATCTGGAAAAGATGTTAGAGATCATCTATTACAACCCTATTATAGTCAAATAAACTGAGTCTCAGAAAGGTAGAGTTACTCGCCCACGCTCAGATTGTGTCAGAGGCAGAATTTGGACCATGATCTTTCTGAGACTTCCTGAATCCAAGTCCATCACCATTCTATCCATCACACCACACTGCCAGAGCTGACCAGATATCCTAGCAACCATTCTTTGCCCATAGTACCCAATGGGATCAAGAAACAGTGATGAGGACATTAGTCTGATCTTCATGACACTCTCTATTCTTCCCACCTAATGGCCATGGAAACCATCTTACTACATGAATCCTGGGACATCCTAAAAGTTTTTTCTGCATAGTAGGATCTTCCTATCCTGTCCTGTCCTATTCTACCTTTAATGTGGATGGGAAGCCCCGTCTTTAGGACCCCATCTATCCTACGCCCAAAGGAGCCAGAGAAGTCAATCTACAGCATCAAGAGGAGTATCCTAAATTTCTTAGCCATTTATACTTAAACTTCAGTTAGTTGGGAAAGCATTTACCTAGAACCTCCTGTGAATCAGCATTTTAAAAAAATTGTATTAGCTTTGTTTTCTGAGCCTATCTTTCACAAGACTCAAAGAAACATAGAGTTTTATTCCTGAAAGGGACCATAGAGATAACCTACTGTGCCCCGCTTAGACACTGTCCTGGAGAAAAGACAATCATATAAAAAAAAAATGAGAGTCAGAAGAAGCTAGGTATCCTAGCTCCCAGTTCAATGTTCTTCCCACTATGCCCTGATCATAGGAAGCATGCACAGAGCCTAGTGCGCCTGGATGTGCTCACACACTTGGCCCATATTCTATGCACTCCTCTGATCACAATGCCATTGGTTGATTGGTCCAATGACTGAGCATCAGGCTGGTGTTTCCGGGAGGACTAGGTGTGTATGCTAGCACTATTGTTAAGCCCAAAGGGGTGCTCTCAATCTAATTTTGTTCCTTCCTGCTCAGACATTAGCCAGGGGCCAATTAGTTCCTTTTTATAAACTAGATCCCAATTCATTAATTTCCCCACCTAAGAATAAATCAAGTTAGTATAAGGGATTTATTATTTTTTTAAAAAATCATTATTGGATTTGGAGTCAGAAGACATAAATTCATATCTCTGCTCTATCACCTGCTTCCTGTGCAAAATTGTTCAGTTCTTTTCACCTCCATATGCCTCTAAAATGAGAAGTTTGGATCAGATAGTCCCTTCAAGGTCAAAATACACCACCAGCAGCAACATTTGGCAAATACATTCTTAGTGTGTGCTATATACAGTCCCATTCTGAGACATTATACCTCCTCTAAAGTCCTTTCTTTTCTAGGCTAAGCATCCCAAGTTTCCTTCGGCTGATCCCCATCAGACATGGTTTCCAGGTCTGTCACAACCTAGTCACCCTTTTCTGCAGGGTCTCCATGGTGTTCCCCTGAGCTGGATATATATTGTTCCAGATATGGTCTGGCCAACAGAGAGCCATGGAAATAGCTATCCTCGCCTCACTTGTTTGGGTACTGATTCTCTTAAAGAGACTTTAAAAGTGCCCAGGAATCTGGCCTCAACACATGCCCCACATGTGCTGAGAGTCATTTTGTTTTCCACAAAATTCTTGTGAATTTTGCAAGGGTTCCACCTGCCAGAGAGGACAGAGCAAGGGAACCAGACAGAGCTAGGGGTGGGGGTCAGATTTTTACAAAGACAGTGATGAAAGTGCAGCCAACAAGTTATGGACAATTTGCCACAAAGCTCAGAAGGTGCCTCTCCCAAGCTACTCACACAGCTGCTGATGGGCCTCATCGAGAGGCCATGTGTCCCTGCTGGAAGAACACGTGGACTGTCAGCATCTGGGCCTTCTGAAAAATATTTAGCCATGTTTCCATTTGTGGGGGGCTGAGTGTGCATGCATGGAGATATAGACAGATCATCAGGAGAAGGGGAAAATGATTAAGTTCATTAATTAGATATTTCTTAAATATATAGCTGGTTAGAGAAGGGATGTAGGTTTAACCCTGTGAATCTCAGAGTCTAAACTGTGGTTTCATCCTTTACCTCTTTGTTTCCCCTCTGCCTTTCCTAATTAATTTGTAGTCTAAGTATGCCTGTGCTATTTGCCATCACTCTGTAGGTTTCTCTACAGTCTTGTTTTAAAATGTACCATGACTTTTTTAAAGATCCAAAAGGCATCTTTCTCATCTGTTCTTCTTGCTGAAAAATATTCTTCTCCAGAATGTTTCATAAAACATGACCTTGTAGACTGACTGGTTAATTTGTACAGTAAGTGAACTCCGTGTGTTACAGTGCTGGAGATCAATGGCTCAATTGACAATAAAGGATGGGAACTTAGGCATGCAGTGGGGTGGCTGTACATTTGTGAGACCTGGAGGGAAGGGGCAAACTGGGGGGGAGGGGTAGACAATGTAAAAATCCTCTTGCCTTTTCTTGTTCCAAGCTGTAGTTATAATAGTAGGAACCAGACACTCACCACCATGTTGGGGGTCAGGTACCTCAAGAGATTCACAATGGGTGGTGAAAAATTTGTTCACCATAATTAAAAGGTTTGGAGAATTGGAAAGCTAATGCCAACTGATCTTGATTTAGTTGGGAAAAATGCATCCTATCATTTGTTGTTAACTATTAAAGTCATTTAAACCCTTCTGAGAATAGATCTAACGCTGGCCTGCTTTGAAGGTTTGATATGTCTTGTAATCCATAGATTATTGAAGTTAATTTCTCTGCTGAGATCCCGCTATCAGTAAAATTGCATGCATACTCAAAAATATACTTTTTAAACAAAGACAGGTTTTAATTGGATTTCTGTTTATGTTTCATTCTGGAAAAGTGAAATGATGGGGACAAAAAAGAAGCCTGCTAAAGGTTCTATAAGGAAAGATACCAGCAAACCCCTCAATCATTCCCAAATCTTCTCCTGAAGATGGTTCTTCTCCACCTGCCCCCATCTTCTTAAGTATACTTTGCTCTAAATCTATAATTCAATCATTTAGCTACCTTTTTTGGGAGGAAAGGGTGTTGTTAGAAGAGCCCCTTACAGGATAAGATAAAGTAGGCAATAACAATATGTTGATTTATATCATTGTGGATCATTTTTTCCATACTTCAAATTAATTTTAATTGAATTTCATCCTCTTGACTTTCACTTACTTTTAAATGAGTTTTCGTTGTGGTGCTAGCATGCAACAGACTTCACAAGTTGACAAGTTTTAGTGTTTTGATCATAGATTATTATATAATGTTGACAAATGTTTCTTGGACTACAATACTGCATATTAAATGCTACATGATACTCATGGTATTTTCAATCCATGCAATATTTTACAGGTAGGCGAAAAGCTTGCTAACTGTGTTAAAAATGTAATTAATTTCTAGAAGGTACAATTGCCTCAAGAGACGATTGCAAATAATTTACCAGTTTATGACCATCATGTAGAAGCTGGCTAGGCAGAGGAATCCTTTTTAAAAGCTATGTTCAATAGAAGGACCTATAAAAATGACTTGAAAAACAACAGAGCTTTCTATGCTGGTATTCAAAGTCATTTTTCTGTGCTTTCCTCCTCTTCACTGAGGGACTTGGCCTACTATCTCCTTGTTCATAGATCCTGGCATCCAGATGTACTTAGAAAGAAGAGTAGAATCAGAAATTTGGAGTTTAGAACCAGAAAACCTGGGTTACTTGGAATTTGGAAGAGTTTGGAATCAGAAAACCTGGGTTAAATTCCTAGCTTTTCCACATACTACTTGTGTGAACTTTAACCAATCACTTACCTATCTCTGGGTCTGAAATCCCCATCTACAGAATGAGAGGGTTGGGCCAGATGATGTCAAGGACCACTTAAAATCCTATCACCCCAGTATTTATTAGACAACTTAGGGGCATGAAGTTTGAAAGGAAATTTCTCCTTTTGCTCTTTAGCTTCATTACTTGTGGATGTGGAATGGAAGGTGTTTAATACAATCCTTTTTTTTTTAATACGTCCTATGTAGTCTTATCACTGATTGAGAGCTGCTTGGAAGGCACTTTTGAGGTCATTTGGACCAATTTTCTCATTTGAGTCAGTCAACAAACATTTATGAAGTGTTTACTATGTGCCAGGCAGCAAGCTAACTGATAGAAAGTGAAGAACAGAGGGCTATTTGCCCAGGGTCATGCAGGTCATAAGTAGCAGAGTCAGGGTTTGAACTGAGAGTCACTGAGACAAAATCCAGCCCTTATTCCATTCTTTCACACTGGCTCTGCACTGTGAAAAAATCAGAAACTCCCCATTCACGAAGCTCACAGGCTTCTTGTGATGAGGCTCAATTTAGCACATATTGATTAAGAGCCTATTATGTGCAAGGCATAATACTCAGCATTGGGGATAAAAGATTTCAGAGAGTCAAAGGTCCTGCTTTCAAGGAGCTTACATTGGACAAAGTGCTAAGCTAATGCGGCCAAATTGGATAAGAGGCCAGAGTAGACCTTGAGGGTGCCTTCCAACTCTAGGAGCCTATGATTCTATGAAATGGTCAATCGTATGCTCCACAGGATAAAGATCATGGGACAGACTGTCAAGATGAAGGAGCTGGGCAATGTGTCTTTCAGTGTCATTATGAAACAATTCCTGAAGGACTTAACCCTTGAGCAGGGGTTAGAGGAATAAGTCAGATATGGGTAGGTAGCACCATTTCATTCTGGAGGAATAGCCTGAACAAAGATTTGGGAGCAAGAATGAACAAAGTGTGCCACGTGGAGGGGTAAGTGAGGTACGCAATCTGACTAGGAGGCAGTATGTTCCTCCAGTTAATTTTGGATTGTAAAAAGACTTTTAACCAGGAGATTCTATGCATCCATAAAGATCCAACAGGTCAGTTTTCTTTTATTTGAAATACAGAATATTAGGGGAGGCTAGGTGGCACAGTGAATAGAGCACTGGCCCTGGAGTCTGGAGGACCTGAGTTCAAATTCAGCCTCAGACACTTAACACTTAACTAGCTGTGTGACCTTGGGCAAGTCACCTAACCCCAATTGCCTTGCTCTTCCCCCCTCCAAAAAGCAAAAAAGAAAGAAAGAAAGAAATATAGAATATTAAAGCTGACAGGATCTTAGAGAACACAGAGTCTGATCCCATATTTCATGAGGGAGAAAAAGAAGGCTCAGAAAGGGAAGTGACTTACCTAAGATCACATGCAAGTTAGTGGCACAGCTGAGACTAGAATCCAGATACTCTAACATCTAGTTGAATTTTACCCTCTTGGATCTTTAGTTAATCATTTGAGCAATGTAGCACTTCTTCTTGGCTTCTGGGCTCAGATTCACTTCTCCATTGTGTTGAATGGCATCCTAATAACTAAGACCAATTGATGCATGTACCCAAGGAGCTAATTTACATTTTGATATTGTTTATTCATCTCAGCTACTGGTCCTTGAGTTTCATGGGCAGGTACACATTTTTGTTCAAGCTAAAAGAAAGTGCCAAGTTTGATTCAATTAAATTAATACTCATACATGTATGAGTCCCTATATCATGCCAAGCCCCATATGAGCAAAGAGAAGGACATGGTCTTTTCCCTCAAGGAGCTCACAGTCTAATTAAGAAAACAAGATGACAAGCACACATACACTCACACACACACACACACACACATATGTGTGTATACATATACACACATCTATGTGACACACATTTGCTGTTATTTCAGTATTTCATATATGTATATTTATGCATACAAATATGCATTTGCTGTTATTTAGGTGTTTCATATATTATATATGCATGTGCATGTGCATACATATATACATACATTTGCTGTTGCTGTTTAGGTGTTTCATATAGACATGTATGCACATATATATATGCACATACACACATATGAAACACCTTAACACCAGCAACAGCAAAAGTACTTAAGCACCAGGATGTCTGATGTCTCACATAATATGTCCTGGGGCATAAGGAAGGGAGAGAATGCTTTGGGTCTGGCAGTTCAAGAATGGCTTCACAAAGGAACAGAGTTTGACCCTAACATTAAGGGCTAAGTGGGATCTGGATCAGCAGAGAAGATGGGGAAGAACATTCTATGAAGAAGGATGGCATCAAATGTCTTCAAGTATTTAAGGAGCTGTCATGTGGAAGAAGAATTGGGCATTTTTGCTGGGTTCCAAAGGGCAAAAGTGGGACTGAAATAGAAGTTGCAAAAAAGACAAATTTAGTTTTAATGTGAGGCAAACATTACTAACAATTATAACTGCTCAAAGATAAAGTGGGCTACCATAGGAGGTAGTGAGGTCCCTTCTTGGGTGTCTTCAAGCAGAGGTCTGGTGATCACTTTTAGAGCATATTGTATTGATGAATTCTATTTTTCAGGAATGGGGTGGACTATATTGTCCCTGAATTCCCTTCTGACTGTGAAATTCTGTCATTCTATCTAAAATTTCAGACTAACATTAAGAATGATGATGATGGTGATGGTGATATGTTTACACTGTATTTAAACTGGGTTCCTGTAACATTCAAAGAAAAAAGATCCGAGAGTAGTCACATGGGAAGTTCCATTTGTCTGTACACCAAGCCAAACCAAACACACAGCACCTTCACCAAAAGCTTTCTTACTACTGATCCCTTATCCCACTGATGCTGGGGGATTTGAAAGTGTAAATAACACTAGAGTTAAGAGGAGTTATCTATGTGAGTCCCACAAGGATCAGTTGAAGAAGTGACTTTTCCATATACTATTACACACTTGACTCTATACTCTCTGCTCAGAGCTGTGCTGAGTTTTCAACAGAAAAAAAAAAAAAGCAAACAAACACGTTCTAACTTTCAGTGGAGAAGGCTCATTCCTCTGCAGATCCAGAATGAATTGTGCATGCCCTGGAGCTGCACACATTTAAAACAACTCTCCTTAGGAAAGGAGGAAGCCTTTTTGAAGATGATAATGAACCAAGTTGGGGTGTTAACCTTCCCACTTTCCTTTGGGGCATCTTTCAGAAACTAGTGATTTGAGGCCTGTTGCAATTCCCCAAAGCAAGTCTTGGCCTCCAAGAAGTCTTTTTCATGAGGCAGGGTCATCTGCTCCATACATATGGCTTGAACCTGAGTACCCAAAGATCTGAAGGTTATAAAAAACATGACCTCTGCTCATACAATTATTTCAGAAGATGGTCATCTTAGTACTCAGTACTCTGTAACATACTGTACTCATTGCCTCCACTTCCTCCAAGGAACCAAATGTTGGAATTCTGTACACACTGAGTTTCTAGGATTCTTTTCCAGCAGTTTCCCAGGATTTCTTTTTCATTTCTTTTCTTTTTCCCCATTTTGTATCCAGAATACACTAGAAGCAGAAAATAACACATCATGGCCAGAAGGGCTCTTTAATAACAACTTCAAAAGATGTGAGTGCTTTTACCTACAAGTGTTAGGGAAATAAGGTGTGTAGTTCAATATTTTGCCTTGATGGCCAATAATAATGGCTAACCATCCCAGCCCATTACAGAATTAGAAATAGGCAAAATGAATTCAAACACTCGGCTGACTGTACTGAGGACCTGGGCAAGACAGCAGGTCTAAAGACAGGTCTCATGTAGATTGCTTTCTGGAGAGCTAGTAATGCAAGACATCTGGCAGCATCAATAAAGTCTGTATCCCCAAACCCAAATGAACACATAGCATCACAGGTTAGAACCCTGACAATTGTAGTCACAATTCCAAAAGGGGGGAAAAGTTTCCTGGAGTGAAGTGAGAGGGTACTATTACACCATCCAGTCAGTCAGTCATCAGTCATTTATTAAATGCCTACTAACTTCCAGAGAGAGAGAGACAGAGATAGAGACAGAGAGAGAAAGAGAGACAGACACAAACCAAAAGAGAGAGACAGGGAGACAGACAGAGAGAAAGAGACAGAGAGAAAAAGAAACAGAGAGGGGGGAAGAAAGAAAGGAAAGAAGAAAAAAGAGAAAAAAAGAAAGAAAGAAAGGAAGGAAGGAAGAAGGAAGGAAGGATTGAATGAAGGATGGAAGGAAGGAAGGAAGAAAAGAAGGAAGGAAAGAAAGAAAGAAGGAAAGAAAGAAGGAAGGAAGGAAGGAGGAAGAAAGAAAGAAAGAAAGAAAGAAAGAAAGAAAGAAAGAAGGAAGGAAGGAGGAAGAAGAAAGAAAGGA
>CM053581.1:246153074-246209764 GCA_028627135.1 Pseudochirops cupreus | reverse complement strand
AGGAAGGAAGGAAGGAAGGAAGGAAGGAAGGAAGGAAGGAAAGAAAGAAACAGAAGGACAAAAGGGAGGAAGGAAGGAACGAAGGGAGGGAGGGAGAGAAGGAGGAAGACAGACCAGCAGCTCCTACCTTCAAAGAGCTTAGATTCTATCGAACAGAAACGAGGTGTATGTTGTTCAATTGTTTCAGTTGTCCTTTACTCTCTATGACCCCATTTGGTGTTTTCTTGGCAAAGACCTGGCATGCTTTGCCATTTCCTTCTCTAGTTCATTTTATAGTAGAGGAAACTGAACCAAACAGGGTTAAATGACTTTCCCAGGGTCATAGAGCTAGTATCATAAACATATGTACATACATGTATGCTTAAAAGTGAATACAAAATATAAGCAAAGTAAACCCAAAGTATTGCAGGGTAGAGTGCTCTAGTAGCTGAGGGATAAGGAAAATTGTAGCAAGGAAGCCCCATGTAAACTTAACTTTTAAGGAAACTAGCTATGCTAAGAGGAAGAGGAAAGGAAAGAATACATGCTAGGCAACCAGGACAGATTTTGAAAAGTTGTATAGAAGGGTGATGGACTGACATGTGGGAAAAACAGCAAATAAACTAGTTTGCCTGGAACATAGAGTATGTAAAGAAGAAAGTGGTCAGGTAGAGTGGAACCAGATTGTGAAGGGCTTTAAATAATAGGGGAATTTATATTTTACTCTGGAGACAAAAAGGAAGCACTGAAACTTTTTGAGCAGAGCAAAATGCCTAGAACAGTGCTTCAAACATAACCCTGGCAGCTTTACATTAAGTTGTTCAGTTGTTTTCAGTAGTGTCAGACTCTTCATGACCCTATTTGGTGTTTTCTTGGCAGAGATACCAGACCAGTTTGCCATTTCCTTCTCCAGTTCATCTTACAGATGAGGAAACTGAGGCAAACAGGGTTAAGTGACTTGCCCAGGGTCACATAGCCAGAATATTTCTGAGGCCAGATTTGAACTCAGGAAGTTAAGTCATCCTGACTTCAGGCCAGGCATTCTAACCTCTGGCTGCCTCACTGCCCATTAAGCCCAAAGGATGAAAGTTTCAAAAGGACAGGGATAGCCTTTTAATCAACAAGCTTCTCTAGAAACCAGGACCCCAATGATTTGGATAGCATTAACCCTACATATCTGCCTTGCTGGCAGGCTGGAGTTGCTCTGGGTCTCTCTGAGCTGACTCACTTTGCTGAAGCAAGCCAGGCTTCGCAAACTCTTAACTAGTGTCTGATTTGCAAAGATTAAAATTAGCCCTTTGTCCGACCTACTTCCACAAAGCCATCGTGCAGTGCTTCTGTGGGGGTTACTTAGCAAAGAGGAGCTGGAAAGCAAGGGCAGCGAGCAAGAATTAGGACTCTAGGTTAAGAATCACTGCAGGGAAGGTCCCCAGCTAGAAATATGCCACAGAGCAAGAAAGAAAGGGACACAAAGACAGGTCTAAGGGAGGCTTTATGGAATAGGGGCCAATGCTGGGATTTTCTTAATCCCCTATTGTTTCTGCTTCGCCCTTCCTTTGCTGGCTCATCTCTAACTGTGGTCATAGTAACCCAGGCAGGGCTAGGAGCAGGACTGTGGCTGTACCCTAGCTGGGGCCTAGAAAACAGAAGGCTTTTTATGACCACCTCTGATCCGCGTACATTCCCTACATTAAAACACTATTCTGACTTCCACATCCAGCCAGAGATCATCCTTAGAAGGAGCCCAGAACGAAGTTGTCATCTGGCGGCGTCCCCCACCTCCCCCACCCCCACCCCCCGCTCACCTTACCCCTCCCTTTTCCCTTCCTTTCCTGGATAGATGCTCTTTACTAATTACCGCGGTTGAGATTTTTGACCTAAGAACTGAACTGCAGGGAAAGCATCCATGGGAGCGCTCAGCTTGCCCGGGGTCATACTCCTGATGTGAACTGGAGGGAAGGAGTCCTCTCGGATGTCAGGTAGAATGAGGCTCCAGCTTCCAGGGCCTGCGTGCGTCGAATCTATTACTCTTAAGACTCTCAAGTCATTTTAAAAGGTTGCCTTTTACTGTAGGTCAGAGATAGAAATTATGAGCAGGGAGCAGATTTACAGACCTTTACACGAGAGGGAAAGAGGGACTGTTTAGAAGCGGTTTTAAAGTCTTCCTAGTGGCTCAACAGTTGGCCGAAGATTGGCCACGTGGGGGAGCTACAGGGGCACGGCAGTCCCACAGACGCACAGGTGGAATAATGAGCCCCCCCCCCCCCCCAAGCTAGTCCACCAAAGGTTGGGGAAGGACGCAGAGCAAAACGGCGAGAGAAGAGGGACGAGAAAAGACTGGGCTGTCTAAATGGAAGGTATCTTAGCAAACTCCTGCAATGGGAGCAGTTATAGCATGGTTTGGGACAACATGAGGAGAAGAAAGAGACAGTCTTTGCTCTCTGCAGTTTCCTGTGGTCCCATGTCAAAATGAGGAACATTTCCTTCAGAGATGTGAAATATCCTAGGAAGATGCGACAGGTGTACATACATACATGTAGATGCAACAGGTATGTGCATATATGCATATCTACACACATATACATATGCATAAATACATATGCACTCTTTGTGCATACACATACCTGTGTGTATTTTGTTGTTCAGTCATTTCTCAGTAGTGTCCAACTCTTCATGATCCCATTCGGGGTTTTCTTGGCAAAGATATTGGAGTGGCTTGCCATTTCCCTCTCCAGCTTATTTTACAAATAAGGAAACTAAGGCAAACCGGAATAAGTGACTTGGCCAGGGACATGCAACTAGTAAATGTCTAAGGCCACATTTGAATTCAGGAATATGCATCTTCCAGACTCCAGGCCTGCACTCTAAATATTGTGGGGTCATATACCTAGCTGCCCTCTGTGTGTGTATCTATATTTATATGTATATAGATATAGCTAGATCTTTATCCAGCCTCCAGTTAGTTGAACAAAATTGATCTCAAGACAGATTGAAGATTGATCTAGACATATTGTAATGTGCATCTAGTCCTAGAATTGGAAGAGATTTTTTACTATAAATGAGGAAGTTAAGATCCAGTGAGAAAGAAAACCCAATAGCCTTAAAGTGATATATAAATGTGAAATCGTTATTACTGTTGCTACTATTATGCTCTAGCAGTGCTATCCTGAGGAAAGAAAAGACCATGCTAAAGATTCTCAAGTCATTTTGAAATTCCTGTGAATAAATGGTATTGCAAAATGGAAAGATCGTTGAATGTGAAGTCAGAGATCCTGGGTTTGAATGCCAGTATCTTACTATTGGTATGACATTGGGTAAGTTAGCTCCTGCTTCTCTCTGATTATGTAAGGTTAGACTAGGTCAGTGGTGTCAAACTCAAATGGAAATGGAGGCCACTAAACCATCCATAAGCAAATTTGAAGGCTGCATGTTCATTTAGAAAACTATGTATTAACATTATCTATGTCTTATTGTATTTTCATTTATTTTTTAAAAATATTTCCCAATTACATTTTAATCTGGTTTGGGTATTTTTTCCAATTCTAAATCCTATGGCCCTTCAAGAGAATGGAAGATGTTTTGATTTCTTAAATTAAAAAAAATGTATCCTTCAACCCAAACCATTTCCCATATACCAGAATGAGGCTAAAACTCAATAAAAATTTCCTGAATTAAGGAATACATTCACTCTAAGTCAGTGGTTCTCAACCTTCCTAATGCTGCGACCCTTCAATACCGTTCCTCATGTTGTGGTGACCCCCAACCATAAAATTGTTTTCGTTGCTACTTCATAACTGTAATTTTGCTACTGTTATGAATCTATTTGATATGCAGGATGTATTTTCATTGTTACAAATTGAATATAACCCGCAGGTTGAGAACCGCTACTCCAAGTACTCAGATACCCATTTTATATGTTGGTTGTTATGCTTGTTAAATAATATTCTGCCCCATTTTAGGTGTGTCTCAGTGATAATTTGGTGATTAGAACTATCCAAGTATTAGGACCAAAATATCTGTACTCTTTTGACATCATAGCACCATTACGATATTGAGTAATTCCACTTTTCCTCTGGTCCTTCTTACTGTTGAATCTCCTCTTCCATAACAGGCAGATTATTATATTTATTAAGGCATGACTGAATTGAACTATTTCATTCATTCCCCATTAGTGCTATACAAGGTAAGGGTTCTATGCCAATGGCAGGAAATAACATTTCTGATCACACACACACACACACACACACACACACACACACACACACACACACACACACACTGCAATAGCCAGATAACATTATTTCCATGCATTATTTTCATTTTCTAACCTACCACCCAGTCATGTTGCCGACAAGGACAGGAGAACAGCCACAGTTCTTGATAATGGGCTGTGGAGAAGCAAAATAGAAAGAATTTTGCCAAGCAGATCTGAGGACGTTTTCTCTGCAAAGTTACGAATTAACCTGGGGCT
Organism: Pseudochirops cupreus; assembly: GCA_028627135.1. NCBI lineage: Eukaryota > Metazoa > Chordata > Mammalia > Diprotodontia > Pseudocheiridae > Pseudochirops > Pseudochirops cupreus. The sequence continues at coordinate 246,205,314 of CM053581.1, read as the reverse complement.
CAGATTTCACACGTCAACTGCAGTCAACTCTTTTCATTACTCAGCTAAAATTGACATGTGGGCAAGCTTAAACTCAGCCACTGATATTAGGTTTAAAGTAGCTGACCCTGCCTATGAACCCTGGTTTACCATGAAGCTAAGGAAACTCTCCTCTAAGGGCCTCTCCTCTAAAATATCAGGTCTCGGGGTCATTGGAGGGTTCCAAGAAATCTGAAATTTCAGGACAGACTTTAGAGCTCAGTGTGTGCATTTGAACAGCAGCTTCCCGCCATTAGCTCCTATGGTTCGACCTCTGAACTTTCAAACAACAATTTTATTTAGAAAGTTGATTTATTCATAAGCAAATAGAATACAGTGTGGATGAAGTACAAGGAACCAGGAGGCAGTTATTAGATTTATAAGCACAAAAGCCTCACTGTTGCAGACAGTGGAAGCTCAGCAGTTACTGTACCTTTCAAAACTAATATGTAACCATATCTGTTTTAAAAGAGTGATTCATTTTACTCCCAATGCATGAGAAACTCCTTCTCATCCCCACCACAGGAAACTTGAGTCTGATTTTAATGAGCTTCAATTGGAATGTGGCCTTTGAAAAGTAGTGCATTTGAAAAGATGGAACATTAAATTTTGTAATGATGTAAAACATCTTCAATTTTTGACAGGACAATGGTGCTTATTGTACTTTATGGGTCCACTGGTGATTCAAAGGTCACTTTGTATATGACTCCACAGACAGGGGCAGCACTGAATGAAAATTAGGTTACATGTGATCAGCTTTATTATTAATCAGATGAAAATGGATTTTTAACATTTTTCTAATGAGCAACAGAGAAGGAAGAAAATACCAGGAATAAAACTAGGGAAGAGAACAGCAAGGCTGAAAAAAAAAAATGCACTGTGGCCATAACTAATAATGTGCATTAAATCTGAAATTCTTAAATACTATCTCAAGAAATAAAATGCAGCTGCATATTTTGGTGTCATAAATACATAGAAAACTGCTGAAATACCTACTGTAATTTACTGTCTCTGTCCTTTGTTTATAACTAACTAATGAACTGATTTCTCCTTACAGTATATTACTGCAACACCGGCAGTGGCACTATTGCTAAGGTTGTGCGGCTGTTTTCAAGATATATTCTGGTTTTTGGAGAGTTTGTAACTTAGCTGTTAAAAGAACAACAACAAAAACACAATTCAGGCTAAAACTTGGTATGTGAGGTCTAAGCTAGGAAACAGATTCATAGGGTAACTCTCCCACTACTCCCCTTCTCCCCATTCCCAATAATCCCCCTAAAAGAAGAAGTGAAAACAAAGCCAACCCTTATTTTGTACTTTGGGAGGAATGGCGAATGAGCACATGTACACACACACTGGGGTTTTATAAGTTTGAAACAAGTTATTTCCATTCTCGTTGAAACTGAAAAGATAGCTTTTCTAGATGACTATATAGAGTTTATCAAGGTGTTTATGGAATGTAGAAACATTGGCTCCCAGTTACTAAACAAAGAGAAACAATAGAACATAGCCCATGAAGACCATACACTTCTGGGAAATATAGAATCAAAGGTCCTCTTTCTCTTCTTCCTCTAAGGGCCCACAGTGTTTTGTCTGTTATGACACTTTTTTTGTTACAGTCATTTCTGCATTTCCCTCCTTTTCCTGCCTCAAGGAACTCAAAGTTGAGACAGAGACACAGAGACAGAGAGAGACAAGGGAGAGACAGAAAAAGAGAGACAGATAAAGAGAGACATGGAGGGGGGGCAGAGAAAGAGAGAGAGAAAGAGAGAGAGGGAGAGACAGAGACAGAGAAACAGAGAAACAGAGAGACAGAGAGAGAGAGATGAGAGAGAGACAGAGAGAGACAGAGACAGAGACAGAAAGAATACAGGAGTGAAACCTCTAAGGAGCCAGAGGAGAGAGAAAAGCAAGAAGGAAAGAAGGAAGCACAGCCCTTACTACCCATATCTTTCTCAGCACAAGTTACCATAGTGATTTTTCTTAAATACAGATCTGACCATGTTATTTGCCTACTCAATAAACTCCAATGGCTCCCTATTGCCTCTAGGATAAACTATAAATTTCTTCATTTAGCTTTTAAAGGCCTTGACACGTGGCCCCAACACATCTTTCCAACTTTATTGAACATTAATTACTTCTCTTTCTTCACTCTGCGATCCAGCCAAACAGCCTTCTCTCTGTTCCTCATACACAGCATCCCATCCCTCCTACCTATCCCCTCCATGTGTGGTACTGACTCTCCTGTGCTGGGAAAGCACTCCCCCTTCAACTCCACCTCCACCTCATAGAATTCCTCTCTTCCTTTAAGAGGCAGCTCAAATAACGCTTGCCATATGAAGACTTTCCTGATTCCCCCAACTCCTAGAGCCCTCCCTTCCTAACTACCTGGTCTCAGATTGTATTTATTCTCTCTCTGTTTACTTTCTATGTACTTACACGTGTATTTATTATCACCTCCACCAGAGGATGAGTGCCTTGTGATCCTATTCCCAGAGCCTAATCTAGTGCTTGATATGTGGTCGGTATTTAGTAAGTTCTTGTTGGATAATTGCTAAGAGCACAAAGACCTTAGAGGGGTATGTGGCTCTTCGATGTGGTGGTTAGGAATGAAAGACAAAATGATGAACTGAAGCCACAGCAAAGAAATGTCACAGCAAAGTTTAAAAAAGGGAAAATTCAGGTACTGGGGCCAGATGCTTGGTTTAAAATGCCAAACAGTGTGACTGAGTTTTTAAAAAGTAATTGATTACTTTCAAGCAGAGATGATGGACTCAGTCTCTTGTTTTAGTCATGACAATAGTCAGAAAATCCCATCTATCTTGCTGAACCATCTAGGACTCTTTTAGAACATTGCAGTATTCACAATATGAAGTGTGTTATTTCAGGCATCCCACTAGGAATGTGCTCTACTTGGGGGTGAGGGGTAAAGTGGGGGAGCAGGATGGAAGGCAGCCACATCACCTGGGGAATTGAAGGACAGGAGATGGACTCAAGGTGAATTACTTCGGATCTCTCATAGTATTTCATTTTCAGAAAAACTGATAACGGAATTCACAGAGGCACCAAGTTGAGTTTCAGCTACTGAGATGACAAACTTGGATACAAGCTTGGAGGATAGCTCATAAAACCTTTCACCTCATGTCCCCAACAGGGTTTCCCCTAGATCATCAGTATTTAGTACATGCCTCTCTTTTAGGGTTCTCCTGCAAACATGCAGACTAGCTAGGTGGGTTTTCAGTTAAACCAATAAAAATTACAGAATGACCTTGTCCCTGAGTACCTTTATAATTTGGAAATCTCTCTCTGGAGATCAGAATCTCTCCCCTATTCAAACCCCTGTTCTAGTGTATACCACCCTCTCTCTAAATCTGCATTTAACGTGGCTCCCACTGTACCAGCACAAGCCTAGGTCCTTGTTGCTTCTTGGTACAGGTAGTTCCCTGCTAAGCCAATGTTTCCCTCCCTTTGAGGCTATGCAGGTGGTGTGACTCTCTATTTGTCATTATGGGTGGAGAAGGCTAATGGGAACAACATGATCTGCTGGCATTCTTCAATAAGGGGTTTTATTTTGTTGGGTACCAAACATTTCCATGACTCACGTTTTCTCTTCTGTAAAGTGAACCTGCTAAGATTCAAGGGAAAATACCAAGGGAATTCACTGATAGAGCACTTTTACCCCAGTCCTAGACAGTCATAAAGGATCTATGTGCAGTATAAATGGATATAATGCTGGCTGCCTTAAGTTAGACAAAGAAGTATAGTACTTCAGAGGCATTATATGGACTCAAAAGGTCACAGAATCAATCTCCCTACCTCTAAACAGGATTGCATCCAATTCACTCCTGATAGACAGGTGTTTGGCCTCCTCTCACAAATACCCGAGGAAAGAGATTCCAGTGTTTAATAACTCTGACTGTCATAAAGCCCAGGCTCTAAGATTTGTCTTACTTGATTCCCTTCTGCTGCTGTTTAAGCCAGCTCCCTCTTGTTCAGTCCCCAGCAACAGTGAAGGAGATCATTCACCATCCTAATCGGCCACAGCACAATTTTTATGAGTACTCACCAACCTTGGACTGGGTAAACCACCATCTTGCCTAGAAGTAACCCTTTTTATGCTCATTATTAAGGGCCTGGGAGTAAGACATTGCTCTAGGTCTGTTTCTCCAAACCAGACCATTCTGTGCCTTTCACCTTCCGGCAAAGGTCCTATTTTCCAGCCCTTTAATTATCTGTATTGCTCGCCTCTTGGATCCTCTCCAAATTCTCCACTAAGGTGTGGAGATCACAAACAATAGTAGCAACTAACAGACCTTTTCACTTACCTTCTCAATTTGAAAGTGATTAGGGTCCTTTAAGGTTGCTATAGTTCCTGTTTTCACCTTTTAATATTGGAAAACAGACACAATGTAGATAATATGAAAGGTGTGCTACCTCGTGCCTCCTATGGAGGCCTGCTCGGCATGAGATGCAAGTAATATAGCAACCAGCTGGGAGAGGAAATACTAAAAAAAAATCAGCCAGAAATAGCTATTCATTTGAAAGCAATTGGCCTGGCCATTAACAGAAATCCTGAAAATCTAAGTCACCAGCCAGTACTAGCAGCAGCTGCTGGAAAACCCAGGACATTGAGTTAAATGTGAGCTGTCCCCAGCATGGTCACCATCTTGTCCCTGCCCTATGGAGAGCCATTAAGGAGGTCTTGACACTTGTGATTGGAGAAGGCTCAGGATAGACAAAGGCTGAGACGGTCTCAAAGTGTCTTATCCCAAAACTCATTTAGAATCCGCTAAATTGGGCAGACATGGATGAATCACCCCCAAGCATCTCTGCTCTGGACAACACAAGAAATGGACAGAGTTTCTATACCAGGCTTGGGATAAACCTAGAGCCCATGGTAGCTGTCGATAAATACCTGAGGGCTGTCATGTGGACAAAGGGTTAGTCTTGTTACGTTTGGTCCCAGAGTAAGAAGAAGGAGTTATAGAGCAAAGAAGTAACTGAACCTTAATGTCAGGGGAAAAATAGGCTAATGATTAGAGCTTCCCAGAAATGGAATGGACTCCTTTTAAAGGGAGTAAGTTCTCCCTCCTCAGAGCTCTTCAAGCAGCAGCTCAATTAATAATTGCTGGGCATATCAATAGCAGGGATTCTTCTTTGTGTGGTTTGGACTAGACAACTGCTAAGGTCTCTTTATGTTCAGTCATTTTCAATTGTGTCTGACCCTTTATGACCCCATTTAGTGTTTTCTTGGCAAAGATACTGAAGTCTCCTTCTCTAGCTCATTTTACAGATGAGGAAACTGAGGCAAAAAAGGATAAGTGACTTGGCCAGGGTCACATGGCTAGTAAGCATCTGAGGTCATATTTGAACTCAGAAAGAAGAGTCTTTCTGACTCTAGCTGCCCATTGAGGTCTATTACAACTCTCAAATTCTGTGAAAATATGTAATTTCTCTCATAGTATCATAGATTTAGTTCTGGAAGGGGCCTCAGAGGTCATCTAATCCAAGTCACCTATTTTATGGATAAAGAAACTGAGGCCAAGGGAGATTAAATGTCTTGCATAGAGTCACAGGGGAGGCAATTTGAATATCAGACCCCCTGTCTGCAGAACTAATCCATTTCCTCTGCACATCATGATACCATCTTTCCTCAGGTCCAATTCATTCACAGCATCATCTCTGACTTAGTCAATGTCAATGGTTTTGAAGTATGAAGGAATTCAGCCAATAAGTATAGATAAGTCTAATAGTGGGAGAATTAGAGGGATGGCAAAATTAAGTTACCAGATAACCAGAGTAATTTCCCAGAGTTTTGATCTAGAAGGAGCACAATGAGATTACAATGGACTGATGAGAAGGAGGGAGGAGGAGAATAAAGCAGTCATAGAATCTAAATCAGGGATAACCTCAGTAGCTATTTAGATTAAGCAATATTTGGGTAGGAATCATCTCTATAACATCCTAGATAACTAATTATCCACAGTGTCCCTAAAGTGTTCCCAAATCTGTTCATTCGACTTTTGGACAATTCCAATTATTAAAAATTTACATCTAAACAAAATTTCCACCATATTCCAATTCGACTCATCATTCTGAGTTTTGTCTTCTGAGGCCAATCAGAGAACTTCTAATTCCTTTTTCTCAAGACAACCATTCAAACACTTGGATGGCCATCATATTCCCATTATATCTGTTCTTCTTCAGGATAAACATCCCCAGTTCATTCATCTGGTCTTCCTATGGCAAGATCTCCAGTCCCCTCAGCACCATGGTTATGCCCTTCTAGATATATACAAGCTCATGGAAAGCCATTCTAAATGCAGTGCCCAGAACTGAACATAGTACTCCAGAAGTTCTCCAACCTTGGGCAAGTCACTTTAACTTCCTAGGCCTCAGTTTCCCCATCTGTAAAATGAGGGTGTTGCACTAAATGACCTCTAAGCTCTACTGAGACCATTAGTTGTCCAGTGGATAGAGTCCTGGGCTTGGGGGCAGGAATATCTGAGTTCAAATCTACCACAGACACTTACTAGTCTTGTGACCCTGGACGAGTCACTTAACCTCTGTTTGCTTCAGTGCCCTCAACTGAAAAATAGGGATAATAATAGTACCTACCTTTCGGAGTTGTTGTGAGGATCAAATAAGACAATATTTACAAAACTGTTTAGCATGGTGCCAGGCATATAGGAGACTCTACACAAATGTGTATTCTTTTCTTCCCTCCTGTCTCCCTCTAAAGTTTCTCCTAAACCCATGATCTTTGTGATCCTTAAAGTGAGCACTGGGGCAGAGTTGACCTAGCTGAAAATTGGAAGAGGAATACTTCAAATATGCCCCACCTTTCTATAGCTAGCCAGCCCCCAGGACTTCACTGATCCCGGCTTTCCTTTTAAGTAGGGGCAAGAACTCCCTTTCTTTTCTGCCATCGTGTGCATACGTCTTCCCTTCCCACCCTTACCCACATCTCTTGTTCAGTGACTGAAGGAGTCACGATTGCTATTCTGAATTATGGGCTGCCTGGTCCAAAGCTCCCCTCTGTGGCTAACACTCCTCATTCTCTCCCACCTCTCCATGTTGGCCCTCTACTTCCCTTGTTCCTAATCTACTCTACCCAACCAACCTTTCCATTGTGTTGCACTCTAGAGCCCCATGGTATTGTTAATAAGCTGCCCTGAAAAATATTGGTCCTAGAGTCCGAGATCTATGTTGAAATCCCACCTCTTGACAACTTACTACCTATGTCACCACGGGCAAGTCTCTTAACCTCCTTGTGCCTCAGTTTCCACAACTGTAAAATTAGAGTATTAGACCAGTTAGCCTGTTATATCCCTTCTGGCTCTATGACCTTATGATCCCATGACTTGGGTCTTCCCTTTCAAATATATATATATATATATACCTATATATATATATATATATATATATATATATATATTTTTTTTTAAAATATTTTATATTTAATTTTCTATGTACATCTCTCCCCCCCACAGAAGATGTAAGTTCTTTGAAACCAAAGGTTGTTTCATTTTTATCTTGGTATCTGTAACGCAGTACTTGGCATGTAATGGGTGTTTAATGAAGGATTTCTGCATTGAATTAAAACAAATGCTATGAGAATTATCATATCCCTTGTTCTAGACACTACAACAGCCTTAATGGTTCCTAAGATAGAATGTGCTTTTTTTGGTTGCTGTGTTAAAATGTAGACTTGTATTGTGCTTTCAGACTGCTGAATTTCCAGTTCTTTTTCAAATGAATGGTGGCTAGTCATGCCCTTGTGGAGCTGATTTTTGAAGCTATATGTAGAATTTTTCATGAATCTTCTTTACATTTAATCTTATTATATCTTCCCGATTGTTCTAACCTGTAGAGAATTTGGATGTTAACTTTCATGCAACATTTGAGGGGTTTACTTTATCCTATGCCATGTGGAAACCAGCTGGTACTAGTTGTTGAAAGCCAATTGTTAAATTTTCAGAGTGAGTATTTATATGTTGAAAATGAATAAATGCTACAAATGAGTACTTGATTTTTTGTTCAGTTGATTGTCTACATTTGAGAACATGATGGAGAAAAGTATTAATAATGAAGCTGAACTTAAAAGTAAATCATGGGATCATTTCTTCACCTCCCTCCCCACACCCTTGAGCTGGTTGTTAAAAATTTATTAGCACACCCCTTGCCTTATCACTAGCTAAATTTAGACATGAACTTTACATTTCTAGTGTGTAGTCATTATTACGCAAAGATAACCTTGTTGACCTTCTATCATGCTTAGGACCTACCCTTGGAGTTGCTTTTTCCACTACTAGAGATAGACTGAAACTAATTCATTCATAGTCTCTCACCTAAACCTTCTTGCAGTCTACAGCAATATAGGCAGTGAGGCAGAGTGGAAGAAATGCAGCACTTAATATCAGAGCACCTGAGTTCTGCCACTTACCAGCTGTGTGATTCTCCTCCCTTCTCTGTGCCTCAGATACAGAAGGTAACTACTTTTGCTGTCAAATAGAGATAATGATGCCAACTTGCTTATTTCTCAAAATAGTTGTAAAAGTTGAGTGAGAAAATATTTTGTAACTGTAATTGTTTTTAGTCAGATTGAGAGATAGAGGGATAGAGAATGAGCCTCCAAGTGGGCCTGGAAATGACCTGGGTTCAAGTCCCACCATGAGCTAATACTGGCTGTGTGACTCTTCATAAATCACTAAACCTCTCAGTGTCCCTAGGCAACTTTCTAAGATGGAATTTGCAGAGCAAATGCCAATTTGCATTGGTAGAAGTGGTCCCCCCATTGGAATGATCTGTATTAATGATATCAGATGTGCAGTATAAGAATAATAACAACAATACCACTGAACCCAAACAATGATTGGCCTTAGCTGATGTGCCAGTTGACTGAACTAACCAGTCTCACGTTGTTAGTCATTTCTCTACAAGTCACAATACTTAACAAGCCTTAACAGTCAGCCCATGGCCGAATGGCCTCCAGGTGATGGAGGCACCACATCTTGTGCCTCCAAGCCTTTTCACTGACTGTACCCAGCCTAGACTGCATTCCTTTCTCACGTCTGCCTCACAGAATCTCTCTCTTCCTTCAAGCACCACAAGATACGGGAAGCCTTTCTGATCTCCCCCAAATGTTCGTGTCTCCTTTCCCTGGTGACCTTGCATTTTATCTTATATTTTTTCTGCCTGTGCTTATACACATACACGTCCTTTATCACAATAGAATGCGAGCACCTCGAGGGAAGGGTTTCCCTCTTTTTCCCTTTTGCCCCCAGTTTAGCATAGTGCCTGGCTTGGAGCAGCAGGCTGTCAATGAGTACTTGTTTATTGGTCAGTTGATTGGACAAGGTGTTGCTGAGCTCATTCCATCTATTTGTACCAGCTGTCTCCTAGAACTGGCTTCTTTTATGTCTTTGCCATTTAGCATCCTTATCTTCCTTCAAAGATGCACCTTCTCTAAGAAACTTTTCTGAAACCTAATACCCCACTTAGTAGAGCTCTCTTTCTGCTAAAATTACTTTGCCTCTGCATACCTTTGGACACTATATATCCCCATAGGGAAATGCAAACTCCTGGAGAGTGGAGACCCTTTCCTTTTTATCTTTACCATGAGCACCTGACATAATGCCTTATACATAACAGGTTCTTAAATAAACATATGTTTCATTGAATTGAATAAAGGGTTCATCAGCATAGTCTTGTTCTCTAAGGGCAGCTATACTATTAATAGTGACCAAAGAATGAATTTTCCAATTGAATGACAAACTAGTTGTCAAATAGAAAGTAAAGCTCAAGCTATTGCTTCCCTAACATCTCACGCATAGCAAGGGGTGGGGTAAGGGCTGATGTCACCATCCATGATCAATGGCTAGTGCCTTTGGTCATGACAAGAGGAATATCTATATCTGTTTTCTACACCTGTCTTTTCTTCTAGTTTGGGAACTAATTACTTTCTTTGTATATGAGGATGAATTTTGAATGAGGAAAATTACTCTGTCCTTGGTCTATGTAGGAACCCCAGAAGATGGGATTGCCTTTACCAAGAAGGTGAGGATGTTCTCATGATTGTAAGCCATGAGGAAACGTCACCAGGAGTTCTGGTCCTTGCCGGCCCTCTCCTCCAGCACAATTCCACACAGAAGAGTCTCTGAGCACAGTCACATCTTCTGGATTAATGCCAGCTACAGGTTTCCATCTCTGAGGGGACTTTGGAGCTTATTCTCACTATGAGACAAAAATCTTTACCTTGTGTTAAGAGACTCTCAGACATGAAAAAGAAGATGAAGGAAGGATTTCGCTGATTTGGGGGTAGGGGTTTCCCAGAGCTTCTGAAAGTGTATATAGCACAATAAGCTAGTATCTGTCTACCTATAAGTTTGACCCTGATTCTACTGCTTAGCATTACAGGTTGCTTTTATATCTTTCTTTCAGGTGGAGACAGATCTCTGCCATAATGACTACAGCAAATTGAAGGTGCCCCATTTGGACCATTTCTACACTGAAAAGAGAACAACCCTATATTTCTAAAGTGGCCTTTCTCTCTTCATAAGGGGAGTTGGAAATGCATAATACTGGCTAAATGAAGTAGGGATCAGAAATGAAAATAAACACCAGATCACAGGCCTTGAAGGAAATCAAACAGAAGGAAATTAAATCAGGATTTTGTCCAGGGTTGTTCTGGAACCAGCTTGTACTGAAGCTCATTGATAAATTTTCAGTGTGAGCAATTATACTTCAGAAGTCAGCAAAATGGGGGGCATCCAGGTGGTGCTGTGGATAGAGCACTGGTCCTGGAGTCAGGAGAACCTGAGTTCAAATGTGACTTCAGATATTTACTAGCTGTGTGACCTTGGGCAAGTCACTTAATCTCTATTGCCTCAAAAAACTTGAAACAAAACAAGAACTCAGCAAAATGCTTCAAATCAGGGATTGTTTTATTGATTGTGTAGGCTTAAATAATTAAAAATAATTATTTAATTGATTTATTTATTATATAATATAAATTATTAATAATTAATTAGAATAATTTTTAAAATAATGGAGAAAGCATTAATAATGCAGATTAAGCCTGCATTATTGTGCATATATTTGTGTGTGTATATATATATATATATATATATGTATGTATGTATGTATGTATGTATGTATGTATGTATGTATGTATATACTTATTCCCCTCCCCCGAGTCAGTTTTTATTTTATTAGCATATTGTTGACTTTGTCATTTAATTCTGTTGTTGTTAGTTTTTATCTAATAAAATCCCATGAAGATGGAGAATATGTGAAGTAGGAGACAGAACAGGAACAATGGATAGAAGAAAAGACAGTATGATATGGTAGAAAGAATATTAGACTGAGAAGTGAGAGACTTGAGTTCTGGTCCCAGGTATGCCAAGGTCAAGCCAAATCATTTCCCTTCACTGAAACTCCCTTTCTTCTTTGGTAAAATGAGGTGTGTCAACTAGAGAATCCCTCAAGTCCCTTCCAACTCTAACATCCTCTGACTCAAAGATCTCAAATTATAGGGAAGCATACTTTGTTTCAGTCTGTAGAAGAAAAATAATAATAGGGAGAAAACATTGTAAAGTGGAAAGAGTGCCATATGTGGCACTTACTGTATTTCCTATGTGATCTAGGAAAGTCAGTTTTCTAACATTTTTGGCTTCAATTTCTCACCTATAAGATGAAGGGATTGCATTAATCATCTCTAAAATCTGTTGATCATACCCAACAATGGAGAAGCTATCTTGGGAAATAATACATTACCAGCCGTCTTGAACAAAGACTAGATTATGGGCCATCACGGATGTTTGGAGGGGGAATTGGGAAGGAACTTGGACTAGATAAGCTGGAAGGCCACCCTCACAAAGTAGGAGCTGGTATTAGCTTAGCCAAAGGGAGAGAGGGAGGCAAAAAGTTGTTAGAATGTACCAGATGGGCATCCCTATCTGGGTAAAAGGTCAATGAAAATTTGGCAGTAGTCTAACTGATTTTTTGGTGGCCCACTGATTCTTAAAACAACAACAAACCACAAAATCTGCTTCCAAAGTTGGTTTGCATTAATGTACCAGATTTATGACCCTGACTTATTAGTATACATGACTTTAGTTTTTTTTCTTTTATCAAAGTCATCCTCATCTGAATCTTCTTATAATAAATACTCTAGTGGTAGTAACACATGATCACCTAATCTCAGAGTTGGACAGGATATCAGAAGCCATCCTATCTCTGAATTTAAAAGATATATATGTTCTCCATGATATGCTCCCAAAGTGGTCATCTGGCCTTTGCTTGGAAACCTCTAGTGAATAGAAACCTGCAACCTCCTGAGGTATTTCATTGCCCTTTTGTAAAACTCTGATCATTAGGAAGCATTTTCCTTATATTAATCCTAAATGAGCCTCTTTGGGACTTGCAGTAATTGCTCTTCGTGCTGCCTTCCAATGCCAAGCAGAACAAATCTAATCCCTCTTCCATATGATAGGGCTTCGGATACTAGAAGATAGCTACTGGGGCCCCTCTTAAGCCTTCTCTTCTCCAGGCTAAGCCTCCCCAGCTTCTTCAACCTGTATGGCTCTCTTCTGGTATGACCTTAAGACTTTTGACCATTCTGATCACCCTCCTTCAGATCCTCTCGAGTTTGCTGATGCCCTTTCTGAAATGTGGCACCCAGGATACCCTCCTAACTCTTCTTCCTGTGACACTCCAAAACAGATCTCTGAAGGCAAGGAGTCACTTGCATTCAGATAAATCCCATTTCCTAATTCTTTTTGGAGAAGTAGAACCTCAAAGTATTAATGGGGAGAAAGATAATCATTCTGCTGAAGTGTCCTATTGATCCATTTGGCATCCCTTTCTCTGGTCCTTTATAACCGTTTCCTGGTACTGTTCCTGGGGGTGGGGATTAGGGGGTGCGGGGTAGGAGGAAGAAAGAATGGAATAAGCATTTATATAATGCCTACTATATGAGAGGTACTGTGCTATTTACAAATAATATCTCATTTCCTAAAGATATTCTGTTCATATATTCTAGCATTTGACTTCTAATAAAAAAATAAAAATAAATACGAAGAACGTCTCAAAGTGGGGCTAAATTCAACCCAGAAAGCCCATGTCTACATCATTCTAGATCTAAGCATCCCCCTTTTGGGGCTTGGCCTTGTAGTCTCCAAGGGGCAGGATGGAAAGCTGACCACCTGTATACAGGATATGTTTTGTTAACTCCCAGAAATGTGAGCATGTTTTATGTGAGGGTAATTGGGTATAATTCCCCCTCATGACTTACAGTCAACAAACAGACCATACAGCTGGGCCGTATTTTGGTCTTCCACAGCAAATGCTATTTTCATGGCCAATTTATTAGAGAAGCCATGTTTTTGAGGAGACGTCACCCACACACAAAAAAGGGTATATTTATTGATATGTTTAAAATATAGGTTTTTAACTCTCTTTCTTAGCCCTTAACAACAAAGTAAAGAGATAGACAGATATAATTATGTTCTGACTACTCTCAGCTTTGCTGCCCAATAGGAACCTTTGTATACAGTTATCAGTAGCACTGAAATCTGCTTAGGAAAGCAACAAGTCTTTTGTTCTGTTGACAACAGTTATTACAATTAATTCATTTTGTGATTGGTACTTGCACTGAGTGACAAGGTGTTATTTTACCTCAGTAAAAGTTAAAGCGGTAATACCTACATGCGAAATTACAATCTGGGCTTGCAATCACTCACACCAGAAAAGAAAAGACTGTCTTCAGAACCAGCTGCTCAGCCACCCCACCCTCTCTATACCCCAAGTAGGAGTTGGAGTTTGGAGCTTGTGTTGAGTTAGAGAGTTAGGGAGGGCTTTGTGATTTTTTTTTTCCCAGAGTTGATGTTTTTCTTTTTTTTCTAGTACATTGGCATTAATACAAAGTTTGTTCCTGAAATACAAAGAACAAATCACCAACTTCTTGGGGGAAATAACCACCTAGAAAGAGATGGAAAAACTGATTCCCAAACCAATGTACTGCAGGAAAGGTAATGAGCATGTATCTGTCCCTGGACACAGCACCTGGCTGAGTTGTTCCAGGGTCCAGGGCCTGAGAGCCAGCAAAGGACAAACTTCTTCAGTGATTTTTTTTCCCCTTACAACAATCCAGCAACTCTGGGGAAGTTAAATGTACTTGCTTATTTCTTAGGGACTGAGATGCCAGTCTATACTGATCAATGAATAAAATTAATTAAGCACCTACTGTGTAGTGTGCTAAGTGCTGGAGATACAAAAAAGAGGCAAAAGGCAATCCCTGATCTCAAGGAGCTCAAGACGTTGGATTCATAAGGATGAAGTAACATTTTTACATTTTTAAAATTTAAATGATTGGGCAAAATTGGCAAATTAAATGAATTACACAGATGTTCAAGGCTGTTGTTTTTTAAGTAAACAATACACTCAATGACTGGATGGAATGTTATGGAATAATTTGTTATGGAATAATTCTGACTCCTATTTAATCTGATATGGTTGAGAAATGGGATGTTCTGGTTAATTAGATATTCTGGTTAATATAGAGTTCCCATTATGTGAATCCCCAGCTTTCAAATAAGTATAATATGATAAAATAAACTTGATGCTAAAAATACTATGGTCATAAATTGATCTTTCTTTCAGAATTTAACTGTCCTTCAAAGCTGTCATAGAAGAGTGCTGAATGTGGAGTCAGAGGAAGTCTTTGTTCTTACACTTGCTACCTATGTGACCTTCCAGCAAGTCACTTTCAACCCTTTGATCTCAATGGCCTTGTCTGTTGAACTGGGGTCTATACTAAGTGTCCTTTTTCCAGTTCTGAATCTATGAAGCTATAAGCCTCCATTACCACTGCTCCAACCAATCACAGATCCGATGATTTGAACTTTCTGATTGTTTGGATTCTGGGTAGGTACAATTTTCCTGTCCCTTGATTGAATTTGCTGTTGAAATCTTTAAAACTTTACCTGTTTAGATATCACTCAAAAGATAAGACAGGATTGGAGAGAAGGAAATTGATACCATCAGCAAACTGGGCCCTGAGATATTTCCTGGTTTCTAACAGGGATGTTCTTTTCTTTCCTTGGATCTAAACTTGGAATTGGATTTTTTTTTTTCTTCCATGGAGCAAGATGGAAGTATTTGCTAAACTGGAGCTTCCTGAAGGTTCAGTTCTCTTCCCCATATCTTTGCCTTCCCATCTGATGCTCCAGGATATAGAATCCTAACAGGACTCTTTCTTTCTGTTGCCTGGAATAACTTATTGCAAATGAAGCTAGTTCACCTGGTGGACAAACCTCAGAGGAAACACCATGATGTACTTGTGATTTTTTTCTGAAGACTTATCATCTTGTGTCAAAGAGCATTATATTTGCAACTTTTGCAGGTAACTTTGTGAACTGATGCGCATCTTCAGCATTTGCAGTCGGTCACCACTGTCCTCAATATAGGGAATTCAGCACTTCTCTACTTCTATTAGACTCCGGTCTCAGTGAACCATCAACAGAGAACCATTAAAAAAAGCCCATTTGGATTTTTTTTATTAGCAGTATTTATCACTTTCTCAAAATCAATTTTATATTTTAAATTAAAACAAATGACTATTCCTATCCCAATCAATATTTGCATCTTTGCCTTTTAAAAAATTTTAAAAGTTGAATGTAAAGAAATCCTCTCCTTTCCCTGCATCAATCCAATTTCAATATAACTCAATATTTAATAAATATAATCCTCTTTGTCTGTGCAGGAAAACATCATAAAAAATGCAAAAGGTTTCATGGTCTCCAAGAACTTGGGAGTAAGAAAGTGTTTCCTTATTTCCTCCATAAATACTGAAGTCCTCATCAATGAATGTTTTCCTTTCCCTCTTTCACATATTAGAAACAGTTTGTTCCTATTAGGCTAAAGAAAAGGGTTTATATATTTAATGATTCTAAAAACAAAATGCTACCTACCATCTCTAAAATTGCCATTTTATCTCTTTGGAATTCTTTAGCTTGACGTTTTTAAAAGGGCAAAAGAAGGAAAAAACCTTATATAATACCTAATTTGTACATCTGTGGTTTTCCTCTGACTGGCAAAGGCACCATATGTTTTTAATTATCATAATAG
Organism: Pseudochirops cupreus; assembly: GCA_028627135.1. Classification (NCBI taxonomy): domain Eukaryota; kingdom Metazoa; phylum Chordata; class Mammalia; order Diprotodontia; family Pseudocheiridae; genus Pseudochirops; species Pseudochirops cupreus. The sequence continues at coordinate 246,189,165 of CM053581.1, read as the reverse complement.
CCTTAAAGAACCTGTTCGGTGGGAAACACATATGATCCTTTTATTACTGGTTTGTAATTTAAACAGTTTTAACAGAAAAGGTCTGGCTATAGGGGAGTGACAGGCTCAAAGGCCTAAAATCCCTGCTATTGACCTCTGAAAGCCCAAGTTCAGATCCCACCCACTGAGGTGGGGACCTTATTCTCCCTGCCTTGACAGAGGTAATTGGTCACATGTGAAACGGCTCTTCGGGACCTTAAAAGACATAATCTCCAATCTCCAGTGACTCCGTGTTTTGATCGGGGGCTGACACAGGGAGAATAAGGTTGATAAATATTATCATAGTCTGATCTATGCAATCTTCTTGGTTGGCGGTTGTGCATATTTGAGCTTGCTAGGGGCTTGCTGAAAGTCTGCTGCTGGGAACTCTCTCCGCCGGCTTTCCTGGACACCTTGTTTCACTCAACACCTGCTCCCTGAGTCTGACCAGGAGTGCCGAGTGTAGTCCTTACCCCATTTCGCTGGTGAAGCAATTAGGCTTGTTGTTTATTGCTGTTTTTGTTACTGCTGTTGTTTTCTTTTGTGTTTGGAGAAAACAGAATAGCTCAGTTCCCTTATGATCCTGGATCTTCTCAGGGTATTTATTTTGATCAAGTGATTACCCTAAGGTAGTGCCATAGTCTTACTGGCCACCCCCTCCAGTGACTCACAACAGTTATGGAAAGAACAGATTTTATCGATACATCCCAAATTACAGACTAGTCAGAAAGGAGGGTGAAAGTTTCCTAAGGACGAGAATATTTACCCTTACTTAGTCTCTGGGTCAGATCCTTTCCATTGAGGGAGCTGTGGCCCAGGAATGGTGTGCTTCTTAAGGTGAGAGGTTACCTCTCCTAAATAAGAGGTAGTCAAGATAGTGGAGAAGCAAATCAACCTTGACCAGTCTTCAGTAACTTTTTTGGAATCATTGTAGAAGTAAAGTCTGTAAATGCTGTCAGGTAATATAGTGCTTCCTACGAGGCTTATTGGGGCTCAAAAGGGGTGGGAATCTACACCATGAATTGGTCTGGAGTAGACTAAGAGTGGTCAGCTTGACCAGAAGCAAGAGCCAGAATTCACCAGCATGATCAGCAGAGGCTACCTACAGGATGCCATTACAGATTTCATTGTTTATATGTTTCTATATTATATCATTTTATTCTTTAAGAAGGCAGGATGCTACTTTTAAACTAATTATCATAACAATACTTAAAACATCCTCCATTTGTTTCCATGAAAAACAGATTAAAAATCTGGAGAAGAGCTATTTGATTACCCCTGCTCTAAAGTTAGATACTGGGGCAGCTTTCAAGTAGAGTATCTAATCTGTTCCTTCTGGATACATTCTTGCCCTAATCAATGCAATTTTCCCAGGATAATACTGGACTTGTGTGATTCTTTAGTAACAGGTGAAGAATGGGAATGATTAATCAAAACTTCCTCTCAGAGATATGTTGTTTAGTTCTCATTTTCATTGGGCCCATAATTATGTTCTCCAAGTAAGCCTATTTATTAGCAGTGTTACCCTAGACAAGGGATTTCTCTTTGCTGAGCCTCAGTTTCTCTACCTGTAAAGATTTATACTTGATAATCTCTAAGATTCCTTCTGGCTCTGGTGTTATGATTTCCAGGATTGAGATAGGCAAGAAAAATTGCTATTTTCAGATCACGTACCTAAGGTAGAAAATAAAATATGGGCTTCAAATGATAGGATACTACCTTCTACTTTAAGGACTCATAGCCCTGGTTTTAAATGTGTCTCTAAATACATTAAAGACTATTCCAATATCCTTAAAACAAAACAAAACTCATCAATCAACAAGTAAATGTCTTGTGTGTTCCAACCACTGATAGAAAATACGTTTGAAACAGCCCCTGTCCTCAAGGAGCTTGTATTCCAGTGGAACAGAGTCTTAACGAACCTTTGTTTTTAAATGAGATGTGGATCACAAAATACTTTCTTAGTAGGGGTAGAGGTAGAAGATGAAAGTATCTTGAAATAAAATAAATAACTAGAGAATTACAGTTCCAGATTGGACATTGGTCCCTAGCTCCACACTTCTCCTTTTTCTCCCCAAGAACATTTGCCAGAAAGGCTAAACCCAAAGAATTTAAGTGGCCATGATTACTGCCGACAGCCAGGGACTGAACGGCTTCCCCCTTCCAAGGGAAGGACCAGATGCTATTTGTAGGGTTGAGAGGTCACTGTTGACATCTCAAATGAGTGGGAGCAACCACATGTTAATCAGAGGGCATCCTTCATGTCCACCCGGACAAGACGATTGCATTGACCCACCCATTAAGGAAACAAGACCCCATTTAATCACTGGGTGCTACAAGGGGCAACGTGAGCAGAGCACTCCCACCAATGGGGAAGACATAGTACTTATGGAAAAGGGGCACCGACTCCATCATCACTAACTGCTCACTGAATATTTGTCCTCCTTCACCATGCCCTCCCCAAAGATACCCCTTCCCCCTCTTGCTGTATGGATTAATTTGGGGCTCTGTCTCCTCACTTCTGATGAGTAAAGGCTCACCCACTGCCAGTCTCATCCTCTCCTATAAAATTTCAAATTTCCAATCTGAGCGGATAATAACTCACATTCCTCCAAGCCCATCTGCACCCAGCAAAGGCAGAAGAGCGAATAAAGCATAAAACACAAAGTTCCCACAGACAACATCTGTCTTAGTGCAAACAATGGACCATTATCTTGTAAATAATTCTGATTAAGCTGCAGCATTTCCCCCCTGAAACAAATGGTAGAGGAGCAGAGGGGGAGGATGTTTCTATTGGAGACACCAGACCTTGGCTACCCCTGCTAGTGTTGCTGCCTTACTTTCATTCATCTTCACCAATCCCTCACTATTCCCCTGCCCCCAGTCCAGGATCATTTTACTAACTGCAGTCATTCTGGTTCATTCCACAAACACCCAACCCCACCAACATGCATGTTCATTTCTACTAGGAGAGGACCAAGTCAGATTAATGAGTTTCCCATGCTCAGTCCTTAGGGAGCCTTCTCTGGTTGTATTCTCTCTCATTCTTTGTCCACTTTTCTCCAGTCTTCCTCTGTGTTTCTCAGATAAATGCTCTCCTTTAATGTTCTTTTTTTCTCTTCTTTGTCTTCTCTGATATCTTTTCTCATTCTTTTCTCTCTTTCTCTCTTCTATCTCCCTCTCACTGCCCATACCCTCCTCCGTTCCTCTTTCAATTTCTTCACACTCAATATACCAAGCTGCGCTGCCCTGGAACAGTGATACCATTCCCTGGGCTGGAGGAAATAGGGATCCTGGAGAGTCAAAAGGAGGATCACTTATCATGCAGCTGTTTAGTTGCATGGGAGTTTCCCAACCCAAGGATTGTGCTTTGATGGATGTATTACATTGTGTCTGTCCACAGAGAGTAGGCAACCTTGACTAAGTGTTACTAGTCTCAGAGGTTGTGTGGCTACCACGGGCTTGCTGTCAGGTTGGATGTCATTTCCTACAAAGTAGAAGAATTGGGGGGGGGGGGGGGAGGAAGGGAGAGTGGTTGAAGGTGAAACCACAAGGGATGTCAATTTCCACCACTATCCCAAACTGAGCAAAACAAACCCTAGTGGGAATTCCCTTTTCTACTGTGAGGAGGACCACTTGATTAGGAGACTTGAATCCCAATCAACAGCTGGTTTAAAAAGGCAATACCATCACCCCAAGTCCTCCCATGTTGACATGCTGTCCTCCAGGGCTCCTGCTGTTTTTCTTCCTACCACAAAAAGCTGAAAATAAGGTTTGCACATGTACCCTTACCTTAAGCAAATCCCATATATCAAAAACAAAACAAAACAAAAAGCAAAACAAACAAACATGTCTAAAACAAAGAAATTAAGACGGGAGTTCTCAAACTGGGGTCTGTGAACACTTTTTCATCAATGTTTTAATTTATATTCATATGTATTTGATTTGCTTTATAATGCTGTGTGTTTTATTTTATGCATTTAGAAACATTACTTAGAGAAAGGATTTATAGGCTTCCCTAGATTGCCAAAAGGTGACCACTACATATAAAAGTTAAGGATGCCAAACTTAATGGGTGATTATTCAATTTACCAAAAACAAAATTCTTTGCTTTGAAAAATGATGCATCATCAAATTCCTTTAGTAAGCTCCCATCTTTTACATGGTTGACTGTATAATGGTATACATAATAGACTATCTAATCTACTGTTCACTAGTCTTCAGGATTTAATCTCCTGTCTATGGCAAGGCATTAGGATATAAGATTCTCATTTAGTTTGAATACCAAACCTTCAATATTGATACTGCTTTGAAAAAATCAGGAGGAAAAATAAAAGAAACAAAGAGAATAGAGGGAAGAAGATGAATGGAAAGAAAAAGAAAAAGGAAGAGGATAGGGAAGAGGATAGTTAAGGGGAAATATTTGAACCAAATTTTAACAATGATAACTTGATGCATAGTGTTTCCAGGCATATTCCTTCATTGCACTATTTGGATAGAAAGGGATAGGATTATCAATGAATAATCTCTTAGTGGTTTCCACAAACCCTGTGTTTTGTAAGGGGAAATCATCTGACAGAGGCGCAACTAAGAAATGGGCCAGTCAACTACTAATTCTATGTTGAGAGAAGCTGGAGAATCACATCCATAAAATACATGATAGAAATTCTCTACCATCTTGGTTAAGTCTGAGAAAGACTTGGGCCTTCATATAATTGCTATCTTATTCCAAAACAATGACAAACATTTTCAGTATGACCAAAATGCAGATACTACGCATCTTCAAATTTGACATTAATATTTATTTCACTCTCTTTTTGGTCTCTTGTTATCTCATTTTATAGCTGGGGCCACTGAGACAGCTGAGATTAGGAATATGACTATACACTATACACACACACACACATATATACGCACAGAAATACATACACAAACTCACACCAGAAATAAATTCATGGCTGTCAGGCACTTACAATTGAACTGGAAATCATGAGGAGAGATTGCTGGTTGGGGGAGGAGGGGTAACTTCAGATGGTGGTGAATAAGGCCTGGAAGAGAATTATGAGGATAGATGGGGGATAAAGAAGATGAGGGGTATAAATATTGAAAGAAAGGAAGATTTTTAAATGTTTCCATGTGACCTGATATGAATCCATGAACTCTTAAGATTACCTTGGATTTTTGTCACAATTCTTAAAGGAAGAAAAGTGAAAGCTTGAGAAGCAAAACATCAGTCTTACAAGACAGTGTAACTAATTAGCTAATTGATGCCTGAAAAATGCTTGGGAATCTCTAGTGAACATGACCATTGTTTTCTCTGCAAAACTGGAATTTAGTAAAATTTAACAAAGAAAAGTATTATCTAGTTCAGGCTGTGAGCAAAACTGGTTAAAAAGTGAATAATTCAGTCAAATAATCAATTTATTTTTTTCCTATATAATAACACAGGCTCATTGATTTTTTTTCCCTCCTACTGATATGACCAATTGACTGAATTGACTGATTGTTTTGACTTTAAAAGAATGCAAACGTGGTTTGTTCTGTGGGGGGGAAATGGTAGGAAAATGGTTGAAGTTTGTATTATGTGAGGGGAGGAGGAATATGGATGTTCAATGGGGAAGAAAAAGGGTGAATGAAGGGGAAAAAATCTTGAACTCTACTCTTATTATTTTGGTTTAGTTTTCTTCATCATATAGTAGTTATTCAATTTTCCACCAGACAGTAAATAATACTGTCCCAAACTAATTACCCGAAGCCCAGGGTCCTAAGAAAAAGTGAATTCTGATCCTGTATTCTACAACCAACTGGGATGATTTCTTCATGGAATCTCAAGAGTCTAGAGCTAGAAAGAATCTTGAGAAGTCATCTGATCCATCATTCTACCTCCTGAACACCTTGTTCAGATAAGATAAACACCTTGTTTAAAATAAGTAGTATTGGAATATATGTCCTGTTGCTGGTCAGATACTAGTAGTAAGGAGATATTATATTGTAGAAAGCGGGAAGACTAAACTATCTGACCAATGGACTTCCACTCAATGTTTTTTTTACTCTAGTGACTATACAAAATGATCGGAAAGAATCAACCCACCTTCCAAAGTGACTACAATTGTTTAATAGAAGATAAACTTCTTATGTAAGAAGAAATAGCTAACCCTATGAAGTCAACCCCCAATTACCCACCTACCAATTCCATTATATACTAAAAGTTTTATCCTATACTGGCTGCCCTCTCATTTGAAGGTCAGCTCCTATTGTCAGCTGATTGAATGCCCTGAAAGAAAAAAACAAAAAACAAAAAACTAATTTTAGTGAATGACTAAGCCTAACATAAATAGAAGAGTGAATCTTTGGGATTGGGGGTGGGAGGTTTGCTGGTGAGGAATTAAATAATGCATTCGAAAGCCAATGATAGATAATTTTGAGTATTAATCATGATTTTGGATTATCCACTCCATTGCGTTTCTCCATTATTGTGGATAACCATGAGCAGACCCTAATCATTTGACAAAGACAGATGTAGAAAAATAAAATTCAATATCTACATAACTTGGGAGTTGGAAGACACCATTAGATGCATATATTTGGACAACTTCACAAATAACATGAAAGCCAAATCACTCATTAATCTAGACATCTTCTGGGCGTTTGGATGAGCAAATTATTTTGGTGATGAAAGAACTGTGCTAACTTCCCTACTTCCACCTCAAAAATGCATAGCATTTTTTATATGCGACAGAGGCATGATTGCCAATGCACGGCTGCATATTTCAAGGTATAATTTAATCATTGGGGAATTTCCTTGAAAAGAAGTGACTATGCATGAGCAATAATCATTTCCCAAAGTTTGGTATCATCAGCATTTACTCTCCATTTTCCCCCCCTGAAACAACCTAAATTTCATCAAAGCAGAAATATTTCCCAACATAGTTAAATGAATAAATGGTTTGAAAGAAGCCTCTCTTACCATTAGCTCCAGAGTGCAATGCCCCACATTTCTTGACTTTCCTCATAAGCCACAGACACCTCCTCCCCGAGACTCCTTTCCGTTCTACAACATGGATCTTTTCTCCGCTTCGGTTGAGGCCTCACTCAACCATGAGCAGTGGAACAAGAAATGTGGCAGTTCATCAAGGTTCAAACCAGTGGATGGGCTGTGCTTACAAAGAGCATAAAATATGCAGCCAAGGTACCCAAGGTGGAGGACCCATAGGAAAAAATGCCCTAGTAGGCATAGTGGACGTTCAACTATAAAGGTAACTTGGGTGGTATGTTGCCATTTGGCCAATGAAGGGCAGGGATGATGGGAAGTTGGGAGCAGAGGAGGGAGTATGGGCTAATAGGGAATAGATTGTCCTTTTCCCATGTAATGTAGCCAAAATGAAGTCATTTCTATTGAGAATTTTAAAAAAATATCTCTTTTTCACAGAGCAGACAGAAATACTCCTAACAAGCACAACCACCGAGAAGGGAATTGGTTTCTCAGGGTGTGTGTGTACATATGTAAAGAAGAGAGTCTAAAAAATCAGGCAATAGGGTGCAAAGGGAGGCAAAAGTGTGGAGAGTGGTTGGTGCTGGCTTCACAAAATTAGGAAGATGAGAATCCACTAAAGTGTCATCTAAGTTTGAGAAGTTGTCTCTGGAGAATGACTCCATTGTATTTCTGTCTTCTGAGCATTTCCTGAATTTCCTGGCTTGGAGATGCTATTAGAGGATTATATGTGCTTGAAGAAGGGAGAGAGAATAGCTCAGACAACTGCTTATGGCTCTGGAGAGGCTTTCTGGCTGTCAAAATGAACGGGTGGAAAAATGATTTTTTTTCTATTGGGTGTTTCCTTTATTTCACATAGAATATGTTTGGGGGTTGTCCTTATCCTAGTAAACAAGTAGCCCTTATTGGGATTTATCCTGGTCTCCTTAGAGTCATAGGCAAGCCTTTTAGTGGCACCAAAGGTCAATGGGAGTTTGAAAAGTTGTGCTTTGGGGCTGAGCTAAATGATCAGGAAAGTGTCCAACCATGAGCAGCGGAACATGAAGGCAATTTGTCAGGGCTTAAACTGGGCCTCAGGAGGGCCCAGTGAAAATGATTTCTGTTTCTTCTTCCCGATCCCCTCCCAACACTCCAGAAGTGGAGAAGTAAGTCATGCATGGCACTGAGAGGACAGCCGTGCCCTCTTCTTCTTTAATCCCTCTCCCTGGGGGTCCTGACAGCACCATTATGCTGGCAGGTGGAGGACTGGGTGGCATCTCCACGGTGCACTTCTTAATTAAATCTGGGGACTTATAGTTCCTCAGCCTAGTAGAATCTGCATGTCCTCCCAGTGACAGGTATGGAGGTCTAGTGTGTTGTCTATTTGGTTTTTAAAGCCCTTCACAACCTGGTCTGCTTCTTATACCTTATTCCCCCTCACACTCTGTGATTCAGGGATGCTAGCCTCCTTGCTGCTCCTTGCTCGTATAAGACTCTCCATCTCCTGAACCCTCGCGTTCTCCCTCACTCGTCCCCCAAGCCTGGAATGTTCTCCGTCCTCATCTCCACCTCCGGGCTTCCCTGGCGTCCTTCAAGCCTCAGCTAAGGTATCACCTTCCACAGGTAGCCTCCCCCAGCCCACTTTCACATTTGTGCCTCCCTCTGGGATCGTTTCTGATTTATCATATATGCACGTGCATACGTTTATGTGTGCATCTATGTCTCCCTACATTTCTCTTCCTATTTGTCTGTACGTACCTTTCTACTCATCTCTTTTCTTTCCATTTTTCTGTGTATTTGCTTTCTATTTATTTTTCTATTTTTTTCCATTTTTTCTTTCTATCTTTCTTTCTTTGTATCTTTTTATGTCTCTTTCTATTCATCTTTTTATGTATTTTATTTCTTTCTATATAATTTTCCATCTCTTTCTATGTAGCTATCTTCCTATGTATCTTTCTATTTATGTAGCTTTCTATCTACCTATTTCTTTCTCTCTATCTACAAATCTTTCTATCTATTTATCTATCCATCCACCCACCTACCGATCTCTTGTTTGGATATAGTTGTCTGCATTTTGTCTTCCCTATTACACTGTGAAAGCCTTGAAAGCAGGGTCTGTCTTTTGCCTTTCTTCGTGTTTTCAGAGCTGAGCAGTGTACCTGGCATGTTGTTGGTACTTCATAAATATTTGGTGTCTTAACTTGACTGTATTGCTTATTTCCAACATAATAAGAAGAAAATAGGGGATTAAAAACTTTACCTGAATACTCTCCCTAATCAGAACCACTTTCCTCTCTTTCCTCATGTGTGTATATAATCATCCAAGAAAAGGAATCAAGTGTTTGTAAATATGAATGAGAATCGGTCTCTCCCATGAGGAGAAGTCCTTGGAGGACTTGAAAGGAGTCCTCAGGTAAGTGCTGACACAGCTCACACCCACCCTAGTGATACCAATGCAATTTTCTAATTGCAATTTGGGATGTAACATTATGAACTTGGGTCATGCTGTTAAGAAGACTATGATTTTACCCTTCATGGAAATGTTTAGTGCATTCACACTTTCCACAGTATGCTGAAGGGGATATTTTCTTCTCCTGATACTTAGGTTTGCATAACACCCTTTTTTCCGTTGAAGATAAAAATATATATACTTTGAAGAAGATGGCTATTGGTGCCCAATTTGGTTACAGTCTTGTAAAATTTATCCCTGATCATAGAATGGGAGGTGGAAAAGGGGCAATGCAATCCAATATTTATATCTTCAAGGTTTGGATCACTGTAACAGTTTTATCCTAAATACCATGGGGGATTTTTCAACTAGTCAACAGCAATGTAATTGTTCCATGCCTGAACTACAGCTTTTTCCCAGTGTGACACAGAACACTGAAATGTCAGGCCCTGACTCATGGAGTTTAGGTGGAATTAATAAAAAGTACTGACAGGTTATTCAAACTGACAATTTTAATAGAAATTTGTCACTGGGAAATAGATTCCACTATGTTTCTGCTCCCCATCTTTGCTCTGCCAACTAGGTAGTAGAGATTTAGGGGCATAAGTAGGTTTAGGGAGGTAGTCTCAATACTTAAAATTTCCACAATGGAAGTATGGGCCCTTTCACGCAGAAGCAGCTCTTGTCTGGCAAGAGATGAATTTGAAATAAAGGCCAAGAGAGAGAAAGAACAGGTATTAACTACTTTTTTTCTCCAAGCTAGGAAGCAAGAGAAATGCAATTAGGATACTTCATCCCATACTATGGCTCATAGTGAAAAAAAAATCTCCCCAAAATGTTAGGTTGGTGGGCCAGATCTCATTATCACAAATATGGGCACGACAACATGATTCCTGAACCCAAGCCAATGGTTCAATAATCTCACCATGCCAAATTTTAAGACTATAAGAACTTTTTTTCCCCACAATTTTTGTTATAAGAAGATTTGACTTTTATAGTTTTCTCTGCCCAGAGATGCAACTATGAAGAGACAAACAGAGCTTTGATTCAGGGCAGCAATACTCAGAGGGCACACTGATAGTGCTCACAGTCATTCAGCAATAGAAACAACTGATCTGAGGACCTGAGTTAGCAAAATTAATTAGTGAAAATAGGAAACTACCAGATGGTGCCTTTCTTATACCCAGTGGTCAAATCCCAGGTGAACTTCTGCCTACTTCACTTCCCAAAACCCCTTGCCCTACAAACGTTAGCCTCATGGTGTCCTGGGGTCCCTGTCCAATGGAAGCTGGTTATCTTGCATGCATAGCTCCCCCCTCAACAAAGTCTCAGGTATTAGCATTTCTCCCCTCCCCTGTAAGCTCAAATAAACTTGAAATAAAATATAGTTCTAGTGTGTGATTTTTTTTTTGTCCTGCCCCAGGAGCCAAAATTGTTATTTTTGGTTTTGCCTCTGCCCATTTTATAGGGGACCTCTGATGGCAAAGTTGAGAAGGCCCTGTTTTCTCAGTGCCTATGTGCACCATGTTTCCACGGTAGGCTTTTCACATGAGCCTGTATGGTAGAGATGGTTCATGACACATCCCTGAAAGGCACAGAGATAAATCTGAACTCACACATACATGCACACACATGCACTCACACACACAGATACTCCCACTGAGTACCATACAAAATCCTCTCAAAGCAGGAGAACACCCGATAGTTGCATTTTCACGAGCAGTTTATTACAGGGATGTGTCTAGATAGATGGAAAATTGCAACCTTTTGTGCCATGGGCTGCTTGGTTTGGGGACTTTTATAAAAAAAAAAATCATTGCCCAAAGGTCCTGTGGGGGCTTCCAACACAAGGACTTCAGGGAGGACGAAGAAGAGAGAGGGGGAAGGGACGGTTGTGGAATGAATTAACATAATGACTCCAAACTACACTAATGTTTCACAGCTTTTTTTTTTATTAGCAATACCAAGATAAGTTATTGAAGCAGTTTTTGTATTGTTTTACATTCCATTCATAGGTGACCTAACTTGTAACTCCACGTACAGCACATTTAAAGATATATTTTGACACTTATTCAGAAAGCTACAATTATTATAACTTACATGCCTTCATTACCAGGAAAACCTTAATATATTTTCTAATTACTTCAACAATACTCTATTCCAAAGCACACGATAACCCAGTACAAGTTTACACAGTTCGCTTCAATCACCATTTTTTAAATTGTGGATGTCAAGGTGCTGTTCACTGAATTCTACTGTCATCGCCTCCTGGTTCATATTAGGACCTGACACAATATTAAACTAGCAATATTACTGCTTAAAGAATATGAAGAAAGGTAAAGACTGCACTTTTCTGTATTCTTCTAAAGAGTTACAAAATACAGGACAATTAGACACTCAAGCAGCAGCAGCAAAAAAAAAAATCTTGGGGCCAAATCTTTAGAGGCCTGTGGTGAATGTACAAGCAACACCCACATACACACACACGTAAGCACTCCTGTTGTGCACATATTCTGTTAAGTGCATGACTGAGGCAACACAAGGTCATTGGGAGAGTGTGTGTGTGTGTTTGTGCATGTGTGTGTGTATGTGTATGTGTGTGTCTGTGTGTGTTTATTCCAAGGTCAGGTTTTCCCACAGGTGAATGGACATGTAAACGGCATGGGGGGGCCCTCCATTTCACAAACATTTGTCCCTGAGGACCTAGATTTTTTTACTGAGAATTTTCCCTCAAATTTGAGTGACTAAGCCTTCAAAACCCATGACTAATAGATGAACATATGGGCCAGTATTTTTAGCCATCCGTGGTTATTTGTTATAGATATTGTAGGTTGGTGTGCCTTGTGTATACACATACCTGTGCCAATAGTCATTATTTATTAAACACACATATGTGTATACATTCTTCTCTTGGCTTTACATAATTAACAAGCTGTAGGCAATCATCGAGGAGAATGGGAGGGCAATAGCAACTCCAGATATACCGAATAGAACTGGGGGTCACTTACCTGCAAGAAAATGGGCAGATTTATTAAACAATCCTGAAATAATTCCTGACTAGATACATTTGAGAGATAGGCTAACACTACAATTTCTAGTCGTTTAATGTAAGAGATGATAAAGCAATATTTATAAATTTGGTCCTTCAATTCCTGGCTAAAGCAAGAATGGGCAGAATTATTAGAGCAGGTTGGTAATTAGATATAAAGGTACTGTCTATCAGCTACAAGTAATAGCAGATAATTACTGTTTATATGAAACCTGGGCTTTACAAATAGTGTCTGGGAAGAAAAAATATGTATCTTTCAGCAGCTAAGACTCAACATATAACTAGAGGACTCTCAATTCAAATCATCATTTGGAGTTGGCAAAGACTAAAAAAGAACAAAAACCAAAACCAAAACCACAACCAGTTACAAAGGAGAGAAAGAATAAGTAATCCTATCAGGGAGCTAAGTAAATGTCTTTTCTGGTAGGTATGGGAGAGCTGGCCTAGGCTGAGAATCAGAATTCCCGCAAGGAGCAAAAGCCTGGCTCTAACAAACACCTGCCCACCCTCCTCTCCAAGGCATGATGTTTAAAAACTGAGAGAGTCTGGCACTGATGGGCTCCCCCTTCCTTTGCTAAAACTTTGATTGATTACTAGGTGGGAGGTGTGATGGAATCCAAGTACTCAGTTCCCCAAGTTAAAGCTATATAGACTTTGCTCCAGCTTAGGAAGCTCTGTGGATTCAGATAGTAGCTTTTTGAGCCAAAAATATGCAGTAAAAAGAAAGGAACATAAACACGGCTAAATGTCACCAGTGTTTGCAGACTTACAGCCACCATCCATTTGTTTGTTCTGAAATGACTGGTGGACCATTTGGCAAACACAATGAGATTCACACAACAGTCCTGTTATCCTGTGGTGCAAACGACATCACACCAGTGGCATTCCCTTTTAATTAAAAAACAATAATAATAATAATCAAGGAGGAGGAGGAGAATGCCACCGGAGTTTGGTTTAATGTCACTACACAAATGATACTGCCTCCACCTCAATAGGGGTAAAAAATAAAAGGGGGGGGGGGGAGGAAATGGAAACTTGCCCAGAATTGAGCATCTTGACAAGGGATCAAGTCAAGAGAAAGCCATCATTGCTGATCCCCATGAGAATGAAAAAAGAAAAGAAGGTACAACCTTTGGCAAGGCTGCTGACTAAAGAGGGAAGAATCAGGTGGCACTATCATACCAGCTATATCACAAGACTCATGAGAAAGAGTGCATGAAAGCGAATTTCCAAACAGTCCTCGTTTGCAGCTAATGCAGGGCCAGGATGTGCAAATTCAAGGCCCAGTGACTATGTGACCTTGAAACTGACAACTATTGGAGTTAAGTCAAATCGTAAAATACAGATTTCGTGATCGGTACCCATTCAAAAATAATTCCTCATACCAAGGTTTTGGTTTTGGCACAGCCCTAGTCCTAAAAGGCCGATCTTAACTAAGAGAATAAGCCTAGAAATTATTATTGTTATTATATATTTTTTACTAGATGTGTGATTTCATTGGCATAAAAAGCACCTGGTTAGAAAACTCCCTCTATTATTATAACATAGCACCTGCTCTGCAACCCATAGGCTCAGAGAGTTCTCTGGGGACATTAAAAGGTTAAGTGACTTATCTGGGGTCACAGCCAGAGTGTGGCAGAGGCAAGACTTGGCATGAATTTAGGCTTTCCCGATACCAAAGGCCGACTCTTAATCCAATATTCTGTTTCTCAAGGTATTGACATAAACTCAAGAAAGACAGGAGTCCTATAAAGGACTCTTCTAATGTCTCCCAAAGTCATGACTTAATAGGCTTCTGTTGTATCTGTTTGATTTTTCCTGGGATATCTCAGGTAATTGATTTTGATTTGTATCTTCTCGTTCCAAACAATGTTCTTCTTTAGAATGGCCTGTGCTTTACTGTATCTCGCTTGAACCCAGAATCCTCTCTGTGGATAATGGTATCCCTTACCCCCAAAGACAACGATAGTATCTTATATTCATTTAGCTTTTTATAGTTTTTTTTAAGTGCTTTCACTTACAATAACCAGATCTCTGCTAGTGACCTCTAATTTACTTTAAGAAATTTATCATTTTCTGGTAAAAGCTCCATTGGAGTCTTTTTATGGCATGTAACTATCACCCTCTTACCTCTACTGCTATCATGTAATACTAATAATTTGGTATAATCATAATATAATTGACAAGACCATTTTCAAAGCTAACCTTTTCAGACCAAGAACAGACCATCAACAATGTGGCCTGATGGACGCTAGGGTTGAAAAGTTTGAAATAGGAAGCATGACATGTGCCTCTCCTTTTACTCCAGAGTCAGACTCACAGTGGTCCTATAGTTACAGTGATGTGACTACATCACAAAAGATTCCATTACTATTAAGAGATGTGTAGACCATTTGACATGATTTACCTTGTTCTAGCCTCCCACCCAAGAATGAGTTTCTAAGTTGGGGAGATGACTTCAATTTGAAATTTAGTGGAAACTCAAGGGGACCCAAACTGAAGAGTATAATGACACCTATTATTATTCAAATCCATTCTTTTTTTAAGTGCTTTAACATCTCTCTTTTCCATTTCATTCTCATCCTATCCTTCTGTGAGTAGGAAAGATATTATTAAACCTATTTCAGAAATGAAGAAGCTGAGGCTTAGAGAGGTTCAGTCACCTAGCCAAGGTTGCACATCAAATTAGAGACAGAACTTTAAGAATCTAGTTCCCTGACTCAGTGATCTTTTTGCCAAAACATGACGCCTTTTGGTTGTAGTGTGAGGAATATATAGAAGCTTATATTTCCTGACATTAAGAATATATGAGTTCCTGTGGAATAGCTTCCCCAAAGTCTTCAAAATACAGTTGCCATTTGGGGGCCCCAAAGGATGTCTTATCTACTCTACCTATAAGCAGAAGGGAGATCTAGATGAATTCTCCAGGTTTCTCCTACCCTTTTCTTCTATGAATATGAAATCTCTTCCATGATTTTTCCTTCTTTTACTTGGGTTTATTTTCCCACTATAGTAGGCAGGAACTTTGATGCCTCAATCACTGTCCAGTTTTGTTCTCTCTTGTTGCAAGCCCCAGCTGGGGTCCTGTGTTCATTCTGTTCCCGAGGGCAGCTGCAGGGACATGTGTCACCCTGTACTTTTAGTTCATGGAAGCTAAAGTGGGGACTTTCACACACACCCTCAAATCCTTATAATACAACATCTAGTCACCTTCAACCAAATTCTCCTCCAATTCAGAATGCCCATTGGGAAGACAATGCTCCTTTTTGTTGGGCATATTGGGGGATTTTTTTCTCAAATTTTCTTACTCCTTTAAGAAATGGCTTTTCTACAAAACAGTATAAAGCATTTAGTTTAATGGAAAGGGCTCAGCAGTTATTATTAGCCTCAATAATTATTAAACCTAACTTTCTCACTAGGTCTTTATGATGACTGAATTACCTGATTTGACATTCTATCTAATGACATATTATCTTTCAGATCTATGTTGAACTTTGTGACAGACAAGATACATATGTGTGTATATGCATATAAATATATAGACACACAGATAGACAATGTATAGACACATATGTATATACATATGTATGCGTGTATACACACATATGTACACATAGATGGATGTATATGGACATATTGACCTATGGCAATTTGATTTCTTGGGAAAAGGGAGAGAGGTGAGCAGCATCCTTAAATCTGGCTTTACAATGGAGATTCTAAGGCCCAGGAGAAATGTGGTAATCAACCTATTGTTTACTCAACATGCCCTAAAGGGCTTTCCATTAAACCTGTCCATTAGATTTGCTGAGAAAACCTAAGTCACACTAGGACAAAAGTTAAATCCAATATAAGGGAAGGGGAGAGACAGAACCAACTGCAACAATCCTAAGTCTTAAGGAACCAACTAAGCCACCATACCTAAAGTTCAGGAGCAGGCATTGCCTGGCATTTCCTCAAAGAGAGAGAATCCAGGGACAGTAGGATTGTCTGATAAAGTGTTCTCTAATGCATTTACATACCCAGTGTCCTGCAGTCACTTCTCATACCAGCCTTTGAAAAGTCTAGCTATATTTGAACACACAAAATGAAACCTTCTCCTGCTGCTGGGTAGCCTAGCATCTCCAGTGAAGCCTCTCGATGTCAGAGAAGTATATGATAGAATTGTGGTATTTCAGGGGTTTTCTCTCTGTGAAAGGATTTCTTAGAGCATCTCTTCCTACCTTATCTAAACAGACCACTCTAACATCAGAACAACTTGTTTTCCAACTTCTATCTGATATCCAGTATTGAAAAACTTACAACCTCTAAGTCAGCTCATTCCACTTTGGGGAAATTCTAATGGAGAGGAAGTTTTTTCTCACATGGGGCAAGAATCTACCTCTGCAACTTCACATCAATGATCTGGGAACTATGCAAAACAAATCTAATAATTTTGTTCCCCTCCAAATCCTTGAAGATAGCAAAATTGTGTTCCTTTTAAGTCTCTTCTTCTCCTGGATAAGTATCTCCTGCTCCTTCAAAGAATATTCACATAATGGTTTCCAGACTCCTTTTCATCCCAGTCACACCTTCCTTTGGAAAGGGGCATAGTTTGTCAATATCATTCCTGAATATGGTATCCAGAACTCCACATACTATTCCAGATGTGCTCTGAATAGGACAGAGTATAATGTGACTCCCTCATTGTGGACACTATGCATCTGTATGTGCAGCCTAATTATTTCATTAGTTTTAAACTACCATGTCATATTGTTCACTTGCATAGTACTTGAAACCCACTGTACTTCCAGCTCTTTTTATGTGAATAATTTTTCCAATCTATCTCTCCTATTCTTTATTTATAGGGTATTTTTTTTAACACAGCATAGGACTTGATGATAATTCCTATTCAATTTCACCATATCAGATATGGCCTTTCATTCTAGAGACTGAGACTTTTTTGCATCCTGATTCTGTAATCCAACGTATCCCTCCTACTTCTTTGTCATCCCTGCATTTAATAAACATACCTATCCATGCCTTCCTCAGAGTCACTGATGAACAATATTGAACAGCACAGGACCAAATTCCACCAATTTGGAAACTAAGTTCTCTTTCTAGCTCTCCATTGATATAAATGCCCCTTTGGCCAAGTCACTGTCCCCCTGTGTAAATACTGGTCCGGCTCTATCAAGAGGCTGGAGGCTTTCTGTCCTGTTACAAATGTTAAGTAAAGGTCAAACATCCCCTTACAGAAAGCTTCAAGGGCACATCCAAATTTCTTTGCTGATATTAAAGTTCCCTTGTAGAGATTGCTATTCAAAGTCAATAGGCCATCTGCTGGAACTTGGAAATCTCTTCATTAAACTGATAATTTGTGGCAGTGGGATATCAAAAAATGGGATTTAACCAGTAAGGGGATTTTATCTACACTAACAAAACAAAGTTGTATCATCTAGCTCCATCCAAAAGGCCTCTTTCCATAGAGCTATTTGTCCCTCCAGAACCTTCAAAGGTATCTCACATCTGTCAGGCTAACCTCACACATGGCAGTTTCTTGGGTGGCAAGATAATAAATTTGGAAATTCATATCCTAGCCCTTTGAAATCAAAGTTTGTGTATTACAAGTAACCCAGGACTCAAGCCTGGGTTATATAAGTGCCATAAAAAAAATCTGCACTCTTCACTAGCTTAATGAAAATGTCGAATTCGTTTCTCTCTTGTTTGTTCTTCATTTTTTTTTTCTTTTAAGAAATTTATTTATTTGCTCTGGACCTCTGAGTTAATCAATGTGGGGAGCTCCTTCCACAATGGAGATCAGCAATTCGTCTGTACTTTATAGTCTTGGAGAGCTGAATGGGACATTAGAAGAGTAAATGACTTGTCCATAGTCACACAGGTGGTATATACTAGTGGCAGGTCTTTCTGACTCCAAGATCAGCCCTTGATGCATTAAACCATGCTGCCACTCCCTTCTTCCTAGTGCAATAATTGGGAGTGCGGGAGAGGATAGGCTATTCTACAATTCAGGCATATAAATAAGCATTGTCTCCCAAGTCTAACCTTTGAAAGATAATGTTCAAATAAAGTTAGACATGAAGTAGTAGGAAGTGGGTCTCATAACTTAAATTCATGTCCCACCTTTTCATATGCCAATTGAGTGATCCCAGGTAAGTCACTTAACCCCTCAGTGCCTCCAGGCAATTCTCTAAGACTAAATCACAGAGTAGCTGCTGTTCTGTTTTGTGCTAGGGAGTTAATGCCTACATCAATGAAATCATAGATCTAGTAAAAAAAAAAAAACAAAGAAAGAAAGAAAAAAAAAGACTTTGGTCATTAGAAAGAAATTCAGCTTAAAATGTAAAATATTGCCTGAAACATGAGAACTATTTGACAGATTGCAGATTCTTGAGAGAACATGAGTTGCTGTCCATTGTCAAATGCAAGGTGAGCTGATCTGATGAACTTTTTGGTGAGCTGACTATAATCTGCTTTTATCCACTAGGTTAGCTATGCAGACACTCTACCATATGCTTCTATGAGACAAAGAGAATAGAAGTTTTAGGAAAACAAACAAACAAACAAGCAACAACATGAAACAACAGCTAACCTCTCTTCTACAAACATGGTTCCACATGTGCAAACTGATGGGATTTTAGAGCCTGACTGCCATCTTTCCTTTCTTTTTCTCTGAATTTCAGCTTTCACTCAAATCATTTCAACCACAGCTTCAATTCCCCATTCCAATCGGAGTGCAGTAGACACTATTTTAGACTTTGACCTGTGATTTGAATGAAGTTAGATTTAGACAGACCTAAGTTGGCAATACCTATCTTGCTAGAGGTAGAGTGAAAGGATTGCCCAAGGACATTTAATTATAGTGTTTGTGTTAATTACGTTTAGAATGTTGAGGAGCAGTGTGTGTATGTGGTGTTGGCTTCTTGAAACTATCAGATGTGTTCCGTGCATTCTCAGGTCAGAAGAGCAAACTAGAGAGTTTGAGTAAATAGGGTGCTTTTTTCTTTTTGTATGTTTATTTTGCTTTTGTTATGTTTTTACCTCTTCCTCCCAAGTATTCATTGATGTCCTGTACTTACAACTTGTTAAAGAACAGGGATGGAGACAATTGCATTTTCCCCCCTCTGGACTTCTTTAAAACAGTCTGGAGGACCAATAAGGTGATAACAGTGTAAGGAGAGGAAGATGAGCTAATGGGGTAGGAAGTGTCTAGGCTAGACATCCATCCAGTAGAGATAGAAAGAGATTATTTTGAGGTGAACCCCGAACATGGACAGGAGACGATGGACATGGTATCCATAATAGGTGAAAAATGGAATAAGAGTGTGGTATTTCCATAAAGTTTGCAAGTTAAGTATCATCAATCTCTTCTTGGTGGAGAGGGGTAGGCACACATCATGGTTGCTGTACCACAATGGCTGAAGGCTTGATTAAGAACTGTTTTTGTACATACCAATGGAAATGTCAGCTGGGAGTCGTGAGCTGCTATTTTGGGAGGGGAGCGGGGAAGATTCGCATTGCAGCTTTGGTGGAAATAGCTTACAAAATGGAACAGACTCTCTAATGTTGTTGAGCTGTGCTCCCCAGCCCCCCATGCCTCCAGTTAAATAGGATACCATTGGGCGGGCTTCATCAAAGGCAGGCAGTCTTCCTGCTGCATTGATAGGAAGATGGAAAAATTAATAGGGGTAATATGAGCTCATTTCAATAATAATGAGCTTACTAACATGCCAGTTTTTGATCTTTTCTGATGCATGGATTCCTGGCAGTAACTATGGTCCTATGTAGGTAGTTAAAAGAACTGAAAATAGACTTTAAAAAAAAAGCCCCAATCCCAAACTTTAAAAAAAAAATAGAACACTTAAAAGTCAGTCCAATTTTTCCTTTTCTTCTTGAGAAGCACCATTTAACTCCTTTCCTTTTTCCCCCCTTTTAAATATTTTTTTTAACAACTTCAAAAGTAATGAATTGTATTTGGTTAAAAATAGATCGGGGGTATGGCTAATGGGGCTTTGTGAATCATGTGGCATAAGGAACTGTCAATATTTTTTTGAGCTGTCAGAAATCCATTTAGTGATTTTTGACAATTCAAAAAAAAAATATTTCTGACTGCCCGATTCTGTTCTCAGTGAATTAGGGAAGGGGAGGGAAAGGAGAGATACATCAATTCAATTTATGCAGCCAGACTACTGCTTCCTGTAGCTTGTTACTTGATGATAGGAAGCAGCCTCCTGTGGCCAGCAGTTCTCTCTGATGGAGAGATTCCTTTTTTTTTTTTTTTAATCAGGGGGAAAAAGCAGTTAAAATCCATTGCTGGATTATAGACACCACAACGCTTGCCATCCTCTCTTTTTCTCCATTAGTTTACTTTCTTGGAGTGGACAAGTAGTTGCAAAGGGACTAAATCAGGTCTGAAAAGTGTTTTTCACAGAACTATTCAGAGTTGAGGATACCTATGCTTTCAGGGCAGCCTATTTCTCCTACCTTTTTTTTTCTCCCACCTTTTTTTTTCCTCCCAATTTTATATCCATCCAGATGGCTCCAACTTTGTTTAAAAACAAAACAAAGGGGGGAAAAAAACCTACCATGGGGCAACTAAGCTTTATGAGGAAGTGTAAGTGTAATATGCAATGCCAGTTTAAAGGCTAGATTATGTAGGAATAATCAGGGATAAATAGGATCACAGCCTTTAAGTTACCTGTAGGAACACTCCTAATCAGGCAATTCACCACCATATAGCCCCTGTTAGAACTGCCAACAGACAATAATCTAAGCCCTGGATAATTAAAGACCACTGCCTTCTGCTTTCTTCAAACTGAATCACAAAAGCCTTAAATCCTAACTCCCTAATTAGAGAGAGGCCCAGGCAGTCACTTGGTCTGGATTTTGGTTAGCGTTAGGTGATTTGAGTATCTTCTACGTCAACATGAAGAGAAGTTTAAGAAAGCAAGGTTGGCTTAGCAAAGCATTAAGGATTTCTCTTAGGAGTCTGACAGAAGTTGAAAATACTGAAAAGTTTTCAAGTTACCATGTCTTTTTTTTTATTACATAAACTGTTTTCCCCTCCAAAATATGGATTAAAAACATGTGCAGTCAATACTGTGGGTCCCCTTCTTCATGTCCCTCACACAGGTTCTCTAGACTTGGATGACACAAATAGTATGATTTCAAAAATGTTTTTTTAAAAATGGATTCATTGTATGATTGTCTAAATTGCACATACAGCGTTATCTATGTTTTAATTCCAAATTTTCTAATGGACATTTTGCCCTATTTATTTTTTAATGCACCATTTGGCACTAATCTTTTGAGAAAGGAACTCAAGAAAGAGGATTCTAAAACTTACCACACAAGTCTGGTCTCTTGACACATCCACTACTTGCTGTGCTACTCGAAAGTCCATTAAAGGCTGCTAAGCCTTCAGAGCTATAGGCTCTTAGGACTGACAACATGTTCATCTGCTTCTCCAGGACCTGGGGCCCTGGGATCTGTTCTGCTTTCATCACCCCTGTGGAGGTGTCATGGGATGGAAGAAGATTTGAGCCATGCCACTGCTTCTCGGACGTTTGGGGCAAAGGTGAGACAAGTCCTTGGGCCGGCTGGGAGGCAATGGTGTTGGGGAGACTGTCTCCTCCTTCATTGCTGCTATCCTTGTTAAGGACAGACAATGGTTTACTCATTATTTCGGGTTCTGTCTCAATATCCTCCTCTTCGTTGTTTTCCTCCTTGGAAGATTCCATATCTTCAGATGAGGCAATATCAGACAGGTCATCAGTAGCATTTTTGTTCACAGACTCAGGGAGCAAGATCGTTGAGTCATCTTCAGGCTGCACTTTGCCTTCGGGCTCATTGTTAGCACAGGAGGATCCTGAGCCCATGACTCCTGGGTAAACCCCAAATTGTTTGTAGAAGTCTGAAGTAAAGTTGCAAAATGGCGGGTCCATATGACCAGACCAGGCAGAGTTCTTTTGTTCTCCCAAAGGCTCTTTGCCATGACCTTGGGTCATCTTCTCACAAGTAGAGTCAAGGTGGGTAATCACATTGGAGATTACCACCTCTTTGCTAGATTGTACTGTAGAAGGGAGCAAGCCAGTTTTGCTCACTTCCCTGACTTGGTCCTTGCCATTTCCTGTAGCTACCAGAGCACTGTCTTTACGTCTAGTTTTGCCCAAGTGATTGGCCTGGAGATGAAGGGCCATCAGTTCCATTGATGAAGTAGTAAAAGAACAAAACAAGCAGCCATGCCATGCAATGTTGTCTTGAACAGTCACTGAAGAGCCTGGAAGAGAAGCTGCATCTGGCCTTACAGACAAATCCAGGGGTTCATATTGAGATTTCTCTGATTTCCTCTGGGAGGATTTTCCACTATTTTTTTCCTCACCACCATCTGGTCCATGAACTTTCATGGAAAGTGGGTCTGATAGGGCCTTCTCCTTCACTTCCTTCTCTTTCTTCAAAGAACTCAAGACAAAACTATCCATGAAGGCTTGCAAAGAGCCTTGGAAGTTGACCCCATTGCCTACAATGTTCTGATAGGCTCGTCCAATTTCAGAAAAATGTGTACCTTTGGAAGGGAGGTCAGAGCCCTTCAGAGTCTCTGGAGAAGTCTCAGAACTCATGCCTACAGCCTGCCCTGAATGGTCCCCAGACGAAAGCATGCCTGATGTCCATTGCTGAGAGACAGTGCCACCTCTGAAATCAATCCCTGGGAGACCTTTAAAGGCTCCCCTCAGAATGTCCGGCCTGATAAACAGAGATGCTTTGCTTGAGGTCTCATCCTTGTGATCCTGGCTTGGAGGCTGTCCAGAGAGTGGCCCAGCACCATTTTGTCGTTCCCGATGGTGTCGTTCTAAATGGTACTTTAAGGATGCAGACTGAGTACCAGCATAATCACAATGGGGACATTTGTAGGGTTTCTCACCTGCAGATTAGAGTACAAGAGATAAAAGAGAGAACATATATGTTTATTGCATTTTGGTGCGTGGAGCGGGGATGGAAGGATCAACATTTGTTCTTTGAAACAAAGCAGCTCAAAGTAATAATTAGTGATAGAACAACTGTTTTTTAATAGAAGAATAATTCATAGTCTTAAGCTTTTTTAATGATTTTGTACCAGTCGGGACTATTCAGGAATGACATACTATCTACACACAATTAGCTATCTTTTTCTTTATCTAACATGTGAAAACTGCTGTAGATTTAAAAGCTATGATTATGAAAATTAAGCATAATAATTTCAACCACAGTGATCATCAAAAGTAGAAGTTTAAAAAGACAAAGTATGTAACAAATGGGCGGTTGCAATATTTTGTGTATACGATAGCTCTGAAATTTGTTTAAATTAGACACATGGAAACCATTTTTAAACCTAAAAATTTTATGGCACTGTTACGCAAGACTGAAATGAATGATTTAAGTCTTGCTCTGCAGTAAATCATGGATATAATTAGCAAATGGCATACTGCACAAGTAATTTATCATTATTTGGAGGGCACCATTCCAGAAGGATTCAAAGATCTGCAGACCGACTGCATTGTTTCTAAATAAAGAACTATAAATACAGATTCTATAAAATATTAATACCATTACAGTGCATTATGATTGCAGCATGTAAAGACATATAGTTAAGATAAAAAGTAGTCGATAAAATGTAAAAGAAAATGAGTAATAAAAAGGTGCAAAATATATTTAGTTTCTGTATTTGAAATTAACATTATCTACTGGCCTTTGCAGTGCCTTAAATTTGTACTAATGGCAAGCCTAACGCTCGGGTAGTAAAACGTGTAATTTACCTATAATAAGTGCTTTCTAGAGAATAAAAATAGCCTTAAATAGCATTTTAAAACATATAAGATAATTTTCATGAATTAAATATTTATTTAAATCCAGCATCCCTCCAACTTCTATTGTTCTTTCTCTATAGAAGATATATGTAAACCGATACCTGCCCGTGCAGTGTAACAAGAGAGGAGAGGTGCCTAAATACATGTGCATTTAAATATATGTAGAAAACTTGTTAGCAAGCCAGGGTCTTTCCTAGGCTCCAATGCCGAGATACTCCAAGAAAGAGACAGGGTTATGACAGTGCCTTGAGCTTATTTATAATGGTGCCCTGTCAATATTAGCAATTATTTCTGTGAGGAAGCTCAATGTGGCAAGAAACTGTTTTCTTTCCTCTGTTCTTTTTCTCTGGCTGATCTAAAAGGCAACAGCAAATCATCTGTGAATGGTTCATCCTGAAAACATTTATTGCTTCTAAGTCTCAGACAAATGGAAAGAAAATTGAACCAAGGACTTACAAACTTCACGAGGTACCCAGGTGTTAATTGGTAAGTCACTTGAAGAGACTTCAGGGCATTTTAAATGAGAGAGCCTGGGGTACCAGGTTCTTAGGAAAGGACTCCACCCTTTCCTTTGGACTGGAAGCTTTTACCTTAAGAACGTTATTCACAGCTTCCAGGAGCCTCTCTAAGAGCTAGGTAACTGGGTATGTATTTCAGTCAAGTCTAGAGCTAACTAAGGGTCTCAATGATGCCAGCTCCCCAGACAAAGTATTTCCTTTGGAGAAATGGGTTGGAGAAATGAGAAATGGGTCATCTGTGACCAATGACCAACTGTGTCCTCATCAATCTCAGATGGAAAGCTAGTCGTCCCATAGCTAAAGCATGACAAAGAGCTTTGAGATTGTTTATTCCTTTAATGGCAAAATGTTCTCTATCCAATCTCCTAATAATTCCATGTCCAATCTCCCCTCTTCTAGTCGATCAGTCTCTG
The DNA here is from genome assembly GCA_028627135.1 of Pseudochirops cupreus. Classification (NCBI taxonomy): domain Eukaryota; kingdom Metazoa; phylum Chordata; class Mammalia; order Diprotodontia; family Pseudocheiridae; genus Pseudochirops; species Pseudochirops cupreus. The sequence continues at coordinate 246,163,908 of CM053581.1, read as the reverse complement.
ATAAGTCAGGACCCTAGAGCCTAGCTGCTCATAGGACAAGGTTGGGCTGCCCACAGTTGTATTATCTGCATCAAAAGTCTTGTGCCATTTTATCACTGCAGACTGGAGGGATCTAGGGTTGAACCCAGACACGTCAGAAACCAGAGGACATCGCCAACACTGTCATGGACATGTTAGGATAATCCATGTCCACTGAAACTCAAATTAGGGGTCTGAGATCAAAAAAAGCTCAGAGGAATGACTGATCTCTGGAGTGCCTGATGCCAGAACTGACTCAGTCCCATCAGAAAAAAACATGAAACCTACCTTGATATCTCCCAAGTTCTGCATAAGTAGTCCCAGATTACTGTCCAAGTGCCCTCAGATAACAACAGCAAAACTCACTTTTATATAGGAGTTTAAGGATTACAAAACACTTTTCTAGTAATACCCTTCAGGGATCAGAGAAAGTTACAGTTTGCATAGCCAGAGAATATTTGAGAAGATTGGGCTAGCAGGATATCCTTTGAAAATTATACTTGGGGCACCAGAAATTCAAATTCCTGATGACAAATACAAAGTGAATGGCACATGAGGCTCTAACTAATGACAGTGAATAAAGGGACGGAATATTGATTGATCTAGAGGAGACTGCTGAATTTGAAAAGCAATCACTTAGCAAGCATTTGTTAAGGGCCTACTATGTGTTAAGCACTTAATTAGGCACTGGGGAAACAAAGGCAAAAAATAAAATGATTCTCACTTCTAAAGAAGTTTATATTCTAATGAAGGATAGATTAGGAAATGAATTAAGAAATGCTTCGCTGTATCTAGGAAAAATTTTGGTACTAAAAATTGGACTTCTTTTTTTTTTTTTGATCTGGGCTTTTACTAGGGGTAAACATTTATCTCTTCAGCTTGAGGTACCCTTCCATAAGGAGAACAACAGTAGATATAATAATTAATAATAATAATAATATCATGGCATTTATACAGCACCTACTATGTGCTAAGCACTGTGCTAAGTGCTTTACAAATATCTCACTTGATCCTCATAATAACACTGAGGGGTCGTGGTGGGGGGTTATGCCATTGTTGTCTCCATTTTATAGCTGAGAAACTGAGGCAAACAGAGGTTAAATGACTTGCCCAGGATCACACAGCCAGATCTAGCACTTCTCCACCTAGCTACCTAGGTGTCTCAAAAGTGCCTATGTGAAGTTGTGGCTATCTAAGATACTAGCTGTATAAGAATATATAGACAGGTACAAAGAAAGAGCTCAGGAGAAAATGTTTCTTAGCATAAATAATGGAGAGAATGCGTCATAGAAAGATCCATTCACCATTCAATAAAAGGTTAATGTGTACCTGCTATCTATGAATAGTAACTCAGGGGTTCTTGTCTTGGCATCTGTGAAATTGTTTTAAATATATATGTATATATACATATATATATATATATGTATATGTATATGTATATATATATTTGACAACTATTTCAATATAATTGGTTTCCTTCATAATCCTATACATTTTACTTATGCATTTTAAAATATTATTCTGCAGAGGGTTCCTGGGTTGCTCTGGACTGTAAAAGGGGCTTTTGACACAAAAAGTTCAAAAATCTAGACTAGATCCCCTGACTCATCAAAGAGGAATAAAACCCAAAATATCCTTGTAAAGCCCACAGTCTAGTGGAGGAGATGAGATAAATGTATAAATGGCTTCAACTGAGGGTGGAGGGATTGGGAAGACTTCAGGGAAGAATTTATACTTGAACTGGGCTTTAAAGATCCCAGGGATTCACAGTCTGTCAGAGCTAGTGCGGCCCTAGACTCTAGCCAATCCAATCCCCTCATTTTCCAGAGGAGGAAATGGAGGGCCAAAGAGTTGAACCAACATAGTACAGCACAAAAAGCTCTGATTGTGGAGTCAAAAGAGCTGGGTTCCAATACCCTCTTAGACACCGGTTACCTATGTTATCTTAGACAAGTCACAACCTCACTGGTTCTCAGTTTCCTTATTTGAAAATGAAGTAGTTGGATGACATGTTCTTTGAAGACCTTTGCAACTCTAGACCTATGATCCTATGCCATGTCCAAGGAGCCACAGTGAATTAATGGCAGAACTGGAACTAGAACCCATGTGTCTGATCTAAAGTCTCCCCCATCTGCCCCCACCTTGTGGCTTCTCTTACAAAGGTCTTTTGGGGATTTCAGTAACTAAACTTTCTTGGGCAGGGTTCCTATACAAAAAGAAAACTTTCAAAGAGGGAACGATGAATCTATGGATCTATGCAAGCTCACATGAGATTATCTTAACTTTGGGTCTGTGAACTTATTTTCATACTTGTTGACTTTTCTTCTTCTTACAAAAATATTTTTCAGATATCCTAAACACTCTATTTTATAACATATTTTGCCTGCTTTAATTGGCCTACCCTGAAAGTTCCTGTATTATAGGGATATACTGAGCCATAGGCTCTTAATCTTGGTGCGTGTGTGTGTGTTTAATGGCCCCCTTTTGCAATATGGAGTAACCTAAAGACCCCTTTTCAGAATAGTATTTTTATATGCATAAAACAAAAATCATAGTATTACAAAAGAAACCAATTATATTGAAATAAGGATGTTTTTTCCCCTTTTAAGTTCATGTATCCACTGAAACTATCCATGTACCCAGAAGAGGTCTATGGAGCCCAGATCAAGAACTCTTAGTCTAAATAACACCCCCAAAAATTAATGAAATGTGTACCATCCATAAGCACAGGCTGCTTTTGGCCATCCAAAGACTAAGAGAATGCAAAGCTCAAATCCTAACATGCCCAAAGGGCTACTTTTCTACTAAAAATATTCTAGCTACATCCCCAAATGAATAAATTTCTTCCTCAAATTCTCTCCCCAGTGAACCAGTGAACAAATATTTAAAAAAATCGGTCTCCAGACACATTTTTCATAGCATTAGCCAAGTTGAGGTTGAAGTAGCAGCTGACAAGAAGACCTTACCAACAAACTAGTAAGCCTTTGAAGTCTTGGGCAAGGAAGCCTCCAGTCTGCTCTTCCCCTAACCAGACATAAACAACTATAGAATTCACCTATAGCCAACAGATGTTTCATAATTTTAAAAAGACATATATTAGCATCTGAGCATGCCATTTGGCTTAAGTACTCACAAAGACAGATTTATTAGGCCAGCCTAAGCAGGCCCTAAACTTCAGTGGCACCATCAGACTTCTTGCCAAAGGGAAACTAAGTGGAATTGACACAACCCCGATCCCAAGCAAGGACTGACTGGGTCAGAGATTTGGAGAAGAATTCTCAGTCCAGTCAAACATAATAGGTAACCCTTGGTCACCCTGCCAGCATCACTGTCTAGTTGAACGATGGACCACTTAAGTCATAAATTAGCCTGTGTTGCTATGTAAGTTGATGTGGGAACATATCCAGCTCTCCCAAATTTTCAGATCTCCAGTAAGGACTTAAACTTCCCAGAAGGATCAGACCTTTTATCACCTCCAATACCTTCTAAAGTTATTGAGGCGGGGTAGGGCAGGGAATAGAGATATTTTTGTAATGGGGAAAATATTTGAGTCACAAACTAAAGAAAAGACAATGGCACTATTAAGATTGGTTGTTTATTTGCCCACCTTGAATGAAAGGAAAGGTTATGAAGGAGGAAAGTCATTTCTAACAGGGACCTTCAACATTTTTCTATCAGAATATCTTCAGAGACTAAAATGGCAAAAATCACATAATCCTACAAAAGAAGATTTTGTTGGGAAAAGAAGCATGATAAAATCATGAGTCATCAGTTCATAATTCCAATGGACAAATGAAATTATTGAAGCCATTTTACAGTGAAATTCGCTTTCCAGTGACATAAAATGTATATTCATCATGGAAATATTATTGATAACTTGTCTAATTCTTTAGAAATATATGACAGAGTGGTTTAATTAGTTCATTATGTCTATTTTTACATGGTAACATCTTTTATCATTTGGATCACTCAATACTTTCTACAGCAAAAGAAACATCACAGTTCTGCAGAAATATTATAGGACTGCATTCAAAGTGGAATTACAGCAATGTTAATCTGAAAAAGCTGGAAAGAAGGGTGGGGGAAGTGAGTGTTATTATTTTTTTGTCTAAGACTTCTCTGAATCAGGCTTTTAAAACCAGTTAAATGCTTCTAAACTTATTTTTAAGTCACCCAAACATCCTGCAAAATCCCATTCCCTTTTAAATTCTATAATTAAATATTTTCACTTATTCACCCCCTATATCTGATATTTATTTAGTCCTTCTACATGTCTTTACTTAGTTAATACCGGGAGAGATAAATATGGTTGTTCCTTTGCAGCGAAGCTTCAGTACATTAATATAAATTGTACACTAATTCCCCCAAAGCATATATATGTTGTAAACCTGAAGACTTTTTACACAGCTGCTTATTGCTAAACAGTGCCTTGTCCAGAAGGGGACAATCTGTGTCTCTAATTGCTGTCACTGAAGCCGAGATTCATTATGTGACTTTCCCATTAAAATGTGAGCATTAATTTGTATAATGAAATATCACCCACTGCAGTGTTCATTAGCCATGCCCTACTGTATACTGCACATTGTTAGCTACCTAGAAACTGTAGTTAATTTCACTAATGGATATTTCCCTACTTAGTGTTTGGTAGGGAATTTATACTGTAACATTACCTCTTAAACTTTTAAGGAAATTTAAATTCAATCAATTATTTTCCACAAAAGTTTGGGATGTCATTAAGGCAGGAAGAGCAAGCCGTGTGGTGTTAAGGATGAGGACTCTGGAGAAATAAAATGGGCTTTTAGTTCATCTTAGAAATTTAAAAATGAAGGAAGCTTAATTCAAATCAAAAAAAATTCTGTCTACTGTGGGGCACAGACATCTTTTATTCTACATTACTAAGGTGGCTGTTCTCCATCAGAGAACAACAGCATGTCATGCCAACATGCTCTCACCAAACGCTTCTAAGTGCCAAGCACTGTGCTGATGATGTCAGGGATGCAATGTGCAAACTGCATTCATTTTAACCCACTTCATTTTATTAATTTATTCAATGTGTGTCTCTCTATTCTAAACTAAAATAGTTACCTTGCCTCGTGGAGTTAATAATAAAAGTGTCAAAGATAAGCTACGTTTACTACGGGGCATAAGGCACCTGAATTAGGCCTTCTAAACTTTCATCTCCACATACATTTATTTACTAGTCAGTGTTTGTGAAACTCTTTGAAGATGAAAGGTTGGATTTTTACCTGCACTAAGAACTTTTATCATTATGGTGATGGCGGGGCGCTATTATATCTCACTTTGCATCTCATGAACTCCATACACTTTCCAAATGCTATGCCATTAATGTTGATGATGTCTTAGCCCAAAATAACTAAACCCACTGTATATGTAGAAAAACTGAGGCAGGCTATGTTTTAGGTGGCACTGCCTTGTCATTCATGAATATGTGCCAGTTCAAGACGGGGGAAGAACATAGGCCTGGCCCCAAGGTTATCAGGATGTAGTGAGGTCACATAATTATTTGGTTTTGGCTAAGTGTCCACTATCCCCAACTTACTAGTCTACTCTATCAATTCATTGGCAGATGTTAAAAGCCAAATTGTAGGATTAGTGGCAACTATTCAAAGCCTTCTTTGCAGTCCAAAGAAAATTAGACATGGAAAGGAGGCAGGAGGCCCTACGTTAGTGCTAGAATAGAATTTAGAATGGGTGATCTGGTGGTTTGGTAGGAAATTTACTTTTTTAGCCAGTTGTTTTGATATCATGGAGACCTAAATTCTGTTGTGCTTAATTTTATACAATAAAATCTCCGCTAGGTGACCATCACTGACCTTCACCCACTCCTTTGGAATGCTAGAGAAAAGAATTATAGAAAACATTCTACCCTACTTTCTTTGGTTCTACTACGAAAAGTTTTCATGGAATTTGGATGATATGTATTCAAATGTATTGTCAAATGCATTGTCAACTGTGAGGTGATAGCCCTTCACACAATTTTCATCCCCCCCCCCACTTATCACTTATCCCCCCTTCCAAACACATATACATTTACACACACACACACACACACACACACACACACACACACATACACACACACACACACACACACACACAAATGTGTGTACATGCCAGCATGGATCTCCTTTGCCTTCCCCATGCAGAGGCATGAGGCGCATGGGTAGGGCTAGACACATTGCATACTGATGCACTCCAATGAGGCATATTCCTCTGATTGTGGTGGCATATCCCTGAAACACCATCTATCTACTTTCCATTTTCTTTCCTGTTATTTGAAAGAGGTTTCCAAGTGTGGAGCTGGAGAGTGAGAAGTGTGGAATGTTGAGCACAGCACAGAGAAATCATATTAATAAACATACTCACATAAATTGGAAAAATGGGACTTATTTTTAATTAGTCTGTGAACTTGAATGTCTCTAAGTTGCCACTTATAGGGCTATTTACTATCTTTCTTTATGATGGTCATGCCAGTAATAGCAGCTCCCCTATGGAAAGTCAAAAGCATTCCGAAAACATTGAGGAATACATTAGCTATATATATATAATGGGCTTTATCATGAGGTATCATATAACCTGAAAATCACAATGAGTCTATATAGTATTCAGTACCTAAGTGTTCCCCCTACCAGGAGTCAAACCTTGAGTGGTAGTGACTGGGATGGATTGGGAGGTGCTTTTGTTGCTTCAGCCTACTGTGGGACTGGCAGGTACCTAACTATTCTGATACAGTAAATGCATGCCCTGGGCATCATTGTATTCATACCTTAAGCAATTCCCCTGGTGACTATCAAAGAGGAAGGGTGCTTTACTACACATTAGATTATTACCAAGGGGAAAAAAGGAATCCAATTTAATGTATTAGATAACTTAATTATTGTACAGGGTATACTGAATACCCTGTTGACACAGCTTTATTGCATCAAGTTGCATGTTATAACTGAATACTTATTGATACTTGGCTTTTCCTAACCTACATTGATTGGGTCCAGATACTACTGCTTTTCATTGCGCTTTTGGGGAATAACTGAGCATGCCCAAAGTCTATAAACATTTTCCCAGGAGTCCCATTGCAATCCAAGGTATTGTTACAGAGAGGGGTGAAATCGCAGTGTGCATTCCGAATTGGCAGTGACTAATGACTTCTCTGATGGCAGCCAGAGGTGGGCCAGTGTCTGTTGCCAGCCAACTTGGGGAATTCACTTCTGTCCCCTAGGCTTTCAGTCCCAGGGGATACTTTGAATTAGATCTGTCTCCTAGGGTAGTGCTACCAAATTCGAACTACCTGCAGGCCTCTCCCAAGCCCCCCAGGTGTTCAGAGAAACCTGACTTCTGTTAAACTACTTGAGCTCCTCTCTAATAAACAGGTGTTGGAAAAAGAAGAGCAGTAATTGAGTTAATGTAGTGGAGAAAAAAAAAGTGGTTTTTATCAGTCAGTGTTATACGACCAAGACTTCTAATAAAGATGGAGTATGATGGAAGAATACAGAGCCTGTACCACCTCCTATCCTAGGCAATTAAAGTAGAGACTCCTTTGTTACGTGTTGGCTCTGAAAAATGTGCTTAACAGAGTGCACTACAGAAAACTTTTCCTTCTAAAAAATATTATGCCAAAAATGTGTGCTATAAACCATGTACCCAAAGAGACTCATAGAGAAGTATTATGAAGAAAATCCAGGTAGTTCATTTTAATAACTGGAATCCAACTATTAAATCATTTAATAACAAATACCTGGTTTTGTTTTTTTAATTAGTCTTATAATCTACACTTTTTCATAGTTATAATGAATGTTTATTTAGGTTATTTAGAACATGCAACACTTTCTGCTCTATTCAAATACACAAGTGTAAGCATTTTCCAACTTCTTTGTTCTTAGATAAAAAGGAAATTGATCTTTATCTGGTGACGATTATGCTTTTTAAATGCAGCATACTGCAAATGGTATTTGTGTGGGTGACATTTCTATGCCTTCTCTCCTTTTCTTCATGATGTTGTAAGGTTCTGGAAATGCCTTTGTCAGTGGGTACTTCCCTGGTCCACTGTCTGCGCTCTCTGCCCTAAACTCTGACTCAGTTGGCTTCTGGGTGAGTAATCCTTCTTAACCTTTAAAATCCACACAAAGCAGCTTCCACTACCCCCCTCAATGGACAGGATGGAGGCAGAGATCCTTGCCAGTTTGCCTACTAATTCTGCCAGGAGATGAGTGAGCCGCTAGCAAAGTGTTTAGCTTAACTGACTTAGAGGAAGCTGACTGTGAGACAAGACCTTGAGATTTCGGGGGATGAAAGAAATAAACACCTTCAGAGTCATTCCCCAGGCTGTGAAGGTATCTTCCAGAGTGTCTGTTTACACATCAGAAGCAGTTTACCCACCTTGCAGGAAGCTGTACCAGAACTCTAAACCTATCTTAAAATAATAGTCAATGAAGTAGGTTATCCCTTACCCTAGCTCAACATGCTTATGAATGGCAGGATAGTGAATAACTCTGAGTCATAGTTTGTTTTTCCCCCTCACATTTCATTGTAGCCTAGTGATCCTTAACTATCAGAGGCCTCAGTCCCTAAATGGGAAGGAACATGAATCTCAGCATGGCCTAGACAGTGAAGATGTCAATGGGAGGCATTTCCAGGGCTCCTACTCTCACCTGCGGGGATTTCTCCTTTATATGGCTTCAAATCATAGTTACTGTCTCAGCATCAAAGATTCATTGAATTTCTGGGTTGTAAAGGCTCTCAGCAGTCATCTAATCCAATTTCTACCTAAAACACGGGTCCTTTCTACAATACCCCTGACAAGTGGTCATCTATCCTCTGCTGGAAGATCTTCATATCAGGGACCTCTCTACCTCACAAGGCAGTACCTTTTATTGTCGAGCAGTTCTAATTATTAAGAAACTCTTCATACGGAATCAAAATATTCCTCCCTCTATACTTCCACCCATTGGTCCTACTTCTGCTTTCTAGAAACTGTTTTTTTCTCTAGGTCCCAGTCTATATTTTCAGATATGGCAATTCCATCCCCTTTGTGGGAATCTAGGACTTGATTATACATGTCTATAGACTCTTAGAGACGATAAAAATTTCAAAATCATCCAGTCCAATTTCTTAATGTGTATTTTTAGATAAGACAGCTGAGGTTCGTGGAAGTAAGATGAGTTGCCTAAAGGCCCAAAATTGATAAGTAATAAAGTTGGGACTTGAATCCAGGTCTCCTGGCTCTTAATTCAAGGGTTTCTCTTCTTCACCCCGACACTACTCCACTGCTGTTTCATCATGACAATGAATCTTATTTCCCCAACTAGACTGAAAGACACTTAAAGAGTAAAAACAATAATAACTTCTTCTTTTATAGACTTCATGGTGTCCAAGGTAGGGTTAAACGTATAGTCAGTGCTTCATAGATGCTAGGCAGATAACTAGTTGACTGACCACTCAAGTCAATTTGACAAGAACTAAACATCTTCGAGAAGGGGAAGCAGGAATGGGAGGCATGGTGATCAGAAATACAGGAGAACCAGCCTTCCCTGAAGCAGCCTCATAACCAGCATGCAAAGCAGGACTAACCCAGTGCTACACACCCCCAAAGTGTATTTTTCTCAGCGTCAGTAGGCTTTTTATAAACCAGGTAAGGCCATTAGATGGCCTAGTCTTTCACCACATAATGAGAAATGAGGCTTGTAGACATTAAATATCTCTGAACAGCCTTCTGCTTTATTGATTCCTTGGGAAATATGCCACAATTATTTTTGAAAATAGATGGTGTATTTGTCTATCCTCCGAAGCAGCTCAAACTCCAATGGATAAAGTGTCAGGAAAATGTCAAAGAAAATGGAGGTGTCCATATTCCAAATATATTTGGGTGAAAGGTGGTGGTGGTAGGGAAACTCTGCAAAAAACTAGTGGAAATATCATAGTAGACCATCATGGGTAGAAGAAGATTGGGGAAAATAGCTAAATTGATGAGAAGACTAGGGTAAAACCAAAGCAGAGAAAAACTGGAAAAGGCTGCTAGGAAGTTCAAAAGAGGCAAGAATCCTATTCTTTGTCTAGAATAAGAAAGAAGTGTTAAATGGTAACTGTGATAAACCATGGCATCAGGTATCAGGAGGGTACATCTGTAAAGAGTCTGGGGTTCATTTCAGAGCCAGGGACGGTGATTCAGCCATGTGGTCCTGACCTGTGAGGAATGTGCCAACCCCCCTTATTCCTGAGTGTGGCTTGGGTTGCCTTCAATCTGTCCCAGGTTTCTCACCTGTATGTATTCTCAGATGCACCTTTAAATGGTGGGATGTTCGGAAAGTTTTCCCACAGTAAGGGCAGTCCTTCATTGCTGATCCAAGGCTCCTATCTCTCAGGAGAGCTGGTGGCTGGACTCCGACAGATCTCCCAGCCTCTTCACCAATGTCTGTAACAGAGGAAAAACGTTCTCACATCACTTCAGCACATGTCAGAAGTTGTTCGCACCAAAACTGCTAACACAACACAAAGTTAAACATGTCAATACTACACCTGTCTATTTCATTCTTTAAATCTGACAGAATGCTGACAATTCATGTATTTTCTTGTTATTCTCTTAAATTATTTCATCTTTCCTATCATCGTTTTAAGCAGCATATGGTACCTTTATATTGAACTGAATTATACAAGAAAAGAAACAGCTGTGTCAGCAGCTGGTTTGATTTCTTCTTTTGCTTAGCTCCTATTAAATATTTTTTTGAAAAGTTTAAAATGTTAGTGTTTTGTTGAATCTGATTAATTTATAATATGAACTAGCTGGATAGTTCACTTTATGATC
>CM053581.1:246142334-246152974 GCA_028627135.1 Pseudochirops cupreus | reverse complement strand
AATTCTGTTCCACAATTAGATGATGATAAACATATAGCAACATATTCAAAGTCATGTGCAAAAACTCAGCTGCAAAACTCCCATAAACTTACAGCCTCACAGAGTTAAATCTTTTTGCAGTGACTTTAACATTTCCCCTGCAAAGTATCAATACAAATTGTTTCTCCGGCTGTTATTTGTTATGCAACCCAAACCATTAGAAAATGGAATAAAATTTACATATTGCTGCCTTCTGCACAGAAATTATGGGACATAATAGTAAATAAAAGTGTTAAAATATTTCGTGGCTGGAGGATATGTTATTGCAGCACCCGAGGTCTGACACCAAACAGCCGAATGAGGCAATATTAGTAAGACAAGATGAGCACGGCAGCATCTCTGAAAAGGAAGGACAGGAAAACAATTTTGTTTGGGCTCAGCTGGGTCTTCTTTGGGATCTTTGCATAAGAAGGACACAGAAGGTGAGCATCTAGTGGGCAGCGGCAGGGTCAAAGAAAATGTATTTGTACGGTACCTAGCACAAGATTGTATGTTTGATAATGTCTGCATGACAATGGGAATAGAACAGCTTGATGGGAATTGGTCTAAGGTTTCAGTTTTGAAAAGGTCATCTGTCAGTTATTTGGCATGAGTGACCAAGTAAAGAAGGGAAGAGTTCTCTTGTTCTGTTAGTGCTGCCCCTTTCTCTGGATTCAGAAGCATCAGCTTCTTGGGCATGGTCCCAGGAGCTATGGCATTCTGAATAACAAGTTTGTCAAAGGTTCTGTATTTCTTGGACAATAGTTTTGGTGAAGTAAATAGAATTTGGATTGCAGAACATTAGAGTCTCAAAGTTGGGAAGGACCCAAGAAATCTTTTCATCCAATAACTGCCCTCTACAAAATCTTCAGCAAGTGATCATGAAGCCTCCACTTCAAGACCTCCAGTGAAGAGAAACCAGCCACCTCCCAAGGCAGATCATTCCCCTTTTGGCTCACTGAAGATGTTTGGAAGTTTTATGTTTTCCTTATATAGAGCCAAAAATTGTCTTCCTGTAACTTCCATAGAATTTTTCACTGCTTCTAGTTCTGCTTGCTGGGGCTAAACACAATAAGTCTTATACTTCTACTTAGTAGTCCTTTTAAATACTATAAAAATCAGTTATCATGATTGTCCCCTCCCTACATTTTCTCTTTTTCAGATTCTCTAATTACTGGTTTCTTCATCCAGTCTCCCTTACCATCCTAGTTACTCTTCTCTGCCACCATTCTAGTTTTTAGTACTTTTCCTAAAATATGGCACTTCAAACTGGACACAAGACTCCAACTGTAATCTGACAAAAGCAGAGGAGAGTAGAATTATCACCTTGCTCATTCTAGATACCATCCTTCTCTTAATATATGGCATAATATGCCATTAGTATTTTTGGCTTCCATGCAAGAATATGCTGTTAAATGTTTAGCAGCTGTCTTTATGGAAAAAAAAAATTCAAAGTACACTATTAAGGTTAATCTACATTATTAACATTATATTATTTCTTAAGTCTAGATTTTTTTTCAATTTTTATTTAAAGTTTTGAGTTCCAAATTCTATCCCTCCCTTCTTCCCCATCCCCTTCCCTGAGATGGTAAGTAATTGGATATGGGTTATACATATGCAATTATGTAAAACATTTCCATGTTAGTCATTTTGTACAAGAGTCATACAAAAGGAAAAAAAAGAAAGAAAGTGAAAAATAGCGTGCTTCAGTCTATATTCAATTCATATCAGTCCTTTCTCTGGAAGCAGATAGTATGCTTCATCATTAGTCCTTTTGGATTATCTTGGGTCATTGTGTTGCTGAGAATAGCTAAGTCATTGTAACAGCAATGCTACTTGCAGCTGCTGTAGGGTATAAGACCAATAGCATCAGCACACAGGAGGGCTGCTAGCACAGGTTCTTTGATCTGCTTTTCTAAATGAAAGCAACTCAAAAGGGGTCAACAATCTTACTTTAATCAAACATATTTATCATTTACTTAGTTCAGGGGGAAAAGTCAGCACCCTGAACTTCAGAGATAATACAAACAGAAATAATAGCATAAAGACCAACAGACAGGGTTTCTAACCATCTGACCAAATAATACATACATCACAGATCAACAGACAGATCCAACTGTCTGACCATTACATACATACATAGTTACCAGAGAGAGAAGAACCAGCATCTGGGTTTTCAAAGCCAGGGGGTGCTCCTTAACAGCTACCCATGGTCTCATCCAGCCAAATCACACGAAAACTCTTTGATGAGTGAGCCCCAAAGCAAAATGCTAACCTCAGAGTATATCTATACTTCTTCAGGGTCAGAGGGCATCACAACCCTCATGACCCACTGCCTAATTACAAAGTATAAAAGGTGTGGGCCTTCCTGAAAAACAAGCCTCTCCTAATCAAGCTTCTCTTATTGGGCTCCACTTGAGGCCTATCAATGGGCAGGGAACATTTTCAACTCCCATTAACATTACATCATTCACAATTCTTCATCAAACAATATTGCTGTTACATTTTCCTGATCTGTTCAGTTCACTATGCATCAGTTCATGTAAGTCTTTCCAGATTTTTCTGAAACCATCCTGCTTGTCATTTCTTATAGCACAATAATATTTCATTACAATAATATACCACAGCTTGTTTAGTCATTCCCCAATTGATAAGCATCCCTTTGAGTTCCAATTCTTAACCACCACAAAAAGAACTGTTATAAATATTTTCTATAAATAGGTAATTTCCCCCCTCCTTTCTTTTTTTTTTTTTTTGGTTGTCTTTGGGATATAGACCTAGCAGTGGCATTGCTGGATCAAAGGGTATACACAATTTTATAGCCCCTTGGGCATAGTTTCAAATTGTTCTTCAGAATGGTTAGATCAGTTCACAACTCCACCAACACTATATCATTGTCCCAGTTTTCCCACATCCCCTCCAACTTCCAATATTTTCCTTTTTTAGCCACTCTGATAGGTGTGAGGTGTTACCTCAAACTCGTTTTAATTTGCATTTCTCTGATCAATAGTGGTAGATCTAGATAATTTTTTAAAAATGCATCATGTCATATAGTATTTGCCATTTTCTGAAGTATCGATTGCTCACATCCAAAATTTCACAATCCAGAGCTTGTTTGAGTTGACTTCAGTGCACCCTGCTTGTGTGTGATACAGTGGCTCTATCATGAAGTACTATTAAAACCTCCAGTTGTGCTTCTTCCTTGGAAATTCATTCCAAAATGCTCCAGAATCCTTCCTTGTACAGATTATGTCAACCATTTCTAAAATAGTTGATATAAATTCCTTGAAAATGTTTGATTGAGTTCCATTGTGGCTGTCCTTCTATGCCCACTTCCTCCTCCACTAAAAATAGTCAAATTATCAAAAGATCAGCCTTCTGAAGAATCAAATAATGTACCATTAGGGGTTCACATGATTAGTTTCTAGTTTTCCCATATGGGTGGGACTTTCCTAATTCACATCAAATAGAGACACATCTAAGTTTTCTTGTTCAGTAGTGTCCAACTCTTCATGACCCCATTTGTGGTTTTCTCAGCACAGATACTGTTGTGGTTTGCCATTTCCTTCTCCAGTTCATTTTATAGATGAGGAAATTAAGGCCAACGGGATTAAGTGACTTGCCTAGGGTCACACAGCTAGTAAGGGTCTGAGACCAGATTTGAACTCACTAAGATGAGTCTTTCTGACTCCAGACCCAGCATTCTATCCACTATACTACCTAGCTGCCCCCACATATCTAAGTACACACAGAATATGATCCTGCTGAGGGGGTGACAGAGACACATTCTTTCAAGCCAGATTCAAATGCCACCTCCTTCAGGAAGCCTTCACTTACTTCCTGGTCTCCCCACTCCTCTCTAATGCATTTATCATATGCTAATTTTTATCATGGCTTTCTGTGTTTCTATCTTTCTTACCCTTGTCAGATGAAAATCTTCATAAGGGAAGGAATCATAGATTATCTAAACTTGGTACATTCCCCAATGCCTAACTCAAAGTTCTGCTCATAGTAGGTGTTTTAATAAATGCTCTATGAATTGAAAGTGAAAGTTTGCAGATTTCTCCAGCTAGCATGGACCTCAATGGAATTGTGCTGATTGCCAAGTTTGACGGCTTAGAAATGAACATCTGGAATAAGACCCCTGTCTATCCTCTTTTCCCCACCAAATATTATCAATCTGTCCTGCCAGAGCTATTCAGCTTTCTTTGTGCTAGGAGCACTGGGTCGGCTTAAAACAAATATGAACCTGATTAAAATTCTGCACGTGTCCTCCTTGGAATATAGTTAAGATAGACTGTTTAAGTTAGAAGGCCAATAACTGTCATTTTGAATTATTAGCAGGACTTAAGTGTACTGGATGTTGGCTTTCAAGGTAGAAGTGGGCAGGTGCTGACTTTTACTTTTCAATTCATACCATCTCTTCATTTTCCATAGTTTGCGTGGAGTACATCCTTCCCCAAAGTTTTCTGCAATGATGGCCACTGACTCTGAGCAATAGCGGTTTGGAGATTGCCAAACAGGAACCACAGTAGAGATAATAAATGGTGTATTTGGAGTTTAGGTTTCAATAAGTGCCCAGGGAACATTATGGCTAAATATATAGATAACACTAACAAGGCACTCTGGAGGAATTTACAGAATAAAAGTACTAGTTATGTTTTGCTATATGTCACTCTAAGTGATCGCCTGTTATCTATTTCCCTTTTATCTTTCTATCTTGAATATGTGTGGCCCAATAAAAAAGAATAAATTTGTAAGATAAACAGCTTTCTGTGCAGATTTAAGAGTCTAATTTTCGCTTTACTCAGAAATGAATTTTTTTGGAGAGCCAGAAAGACTAGAGTTTACTCTACAACTAATCCTACTAAGAAAACAAACTCAAAACAACAATGAAGGATAAGATGTGGGTGGCCCTGAGAAGTATTCACAGAAACATAAAGCTAACTACAGTGGATGGCAGGGTAATCTTTATTCCAGTTGTCTTACAGAATTCTTTCCCATGTATGTATGTGTGTGTACATACACACATATGCATAGAGAGACCTATATGTATACATATATAGTATGGATTTATTGGTATATATTATAAATTATAAAATATAATATATTATTAATATATTATCCTATTATAGAAAGAGACAGAGAAAAAGCTAACAGGAGGAGGGTGCTGTGCACATGATAGAAAACACAGATATCACACACAGTACAATACAGAGCACAGTCCTAAGAATTTGATATAAAGATGAATGGATCCCCTCTTTTTGGGTTTCTCTTTTCCCATGATGACAAAAATACTTGCAGCTGCTCCCACCTCGAAGAAACTTGGTGTGCATGAATTTTATTACTTCAACCGCTGTTTTACACAGTCAATCAACAGCATTTATTGGTCCTGGTTATGGACCATTTCTGACTCAATCTCCCTCTTATTCTGATCCCTCCTGAGCAGAACTTACAAAGGGAGAATGGAAGACATTTGAAAAATCACATTTGCAAACCCTCTATAACCAGGTGGTCATGATTATGAATGACTACATATAGAAAAAAAAATCAATTATTTCCTATGCTATATGTATAATATCATGGATTCAACCAAACCGCAGAGGGAAAGTCAATATTTCATTCAAAACATGCATATAAACACTAATTCACATTTACAGTTATTAAAGATGATAACAGTTTTCTCTATGAACAGCTATATTACTTTTATACTAATTTTCCTATACATAATGGGTATGCTTTAAAAAAAAAAAACAACTCGCTAGCGTAGAACTCATTGTATATGTTTTCTTCCTCTGGTCCAATGATGAATTTGGCACTACATTATCCCTAGGATGACTTTTACCTCCAGCAATCTATGGTAGTACTGTCCTATAGGCAATCACAGTCAAAGGCATGAGTTATGTCTGTTCTTTTGCCCCATGGACCTGAATGTTTGCTATCTACCTGACAGGCCATGAATGAGCTCCCTGAGCTTGTGTTCAGTGCAACATTGAATATTTGCATTCATTCATTCACTCATTCATTGGTGTTAAATCATCAATAAGTCTTTCACAAGGTAGGGACCAGGAATGGCTATAGAATACAATATGGAAAAACTAGAAGATAAGACAACAGTCTATGTGAACTTAGTTGTCTTCTTCTTACTGTACAGCTTTGAAGCATTTCCACTAAATAAGGTGTTACAATAGTTATATATCACTTAAGATTGAGAACATTGCATTTCTTAAGCACTGACTACATCCAGAATGCTGTGATAGGACCTTGGAGAGGAACAACACTTAGCTGACAGTGACAGGTTTGCATGGACTTGGTTCTCAACCTTCCTAATGCCCAGAATACTTGTATGTGGGTGTATCTGCATATGCGTGGACCAGCCTGGAGAGGATAGAGGAGCAGTGTCTCAGTTCCTAAGACCATCGCAAATATGTGTTTTCCTATGGTCTTAGGCGACCCCTGTGACCCCTGTGAAAGGGTCATTCGACCCTCAAAGGGGTCGTGACCCACAGGTTGAGAATCATTGGCATAGAGCATTGTAAGAGCATGAGATACAAAAACAACTGACTATAATAAATGATAATGGATAAAGAGCATGGTAGAGGGATACGAGATAAAATGTCCAACGTGAGTTTGGAGGAAAAAGGTTAATGGTGAAAGGAAATATCATTTAAAAAATCAGGGAAAAAATCTCTTGGAAGAGATGATATTTAAATTGAAATTTAAATAATTGTGAAGATTCAAGAGGTAAAGAGGAGGAGGAGGAATTTCTCAGCCTAGAAAACAACATGAGCAAAGTTTCAGAGGCAGAGAGGTGATGAGTGATAGGACATGTTCTAGGAACAGAGACCATTCTAGCTTAATCGGAGCAGAGGATAAATAGAGGTGGTACAGTAGATGGAGCATCAGGTTTAGAGTTAGGAAGAGCTGAGTTTAAATCTTGCCGTGAGACTTACTAGCTTAACCTCTGTATGCCTCAGTTTCCTAAACTGCAAAGTGAGGATATTAATAGCACCTACTTCCCAGTGTTGTTTTGAGACTCAAATGAGATAGTAATTGTAAAGTGCAGTGCCTGGAACAGAGAAGTGCCATACAAATATTAGCTATTATTAATTATCATTACAAGGCTAAGAAGGTAGGGTTGTGGCAGATGTGGTGAGCCTTGAAGGTCAGGTAAAACTTCTCAGAAGGAAACAGGGAGTCACTGAAAGATTTTTATTAGAAGTGCAATGATTAAATCTATGTATAAGAAAGATTATTCTGGCAATGGCATTAAAGAAGGATTGGAAGGAAGATAAAAGAAAGGTAGGAAGGTCTATTACGTTATTACAACAGTCTATTCTTTGGAGGTGGCAAATGAGAATAGAGCAAGATTTCACAGACATCACAACTGATAGGATGTAATCCCCAGGTTGAAAAGATAAAAGCCTGGGGCAGCCAGGTGGTGCAGTGAATACAGCACCAGGCCTGGAGTCAGGAGGACCTGAGTTCAAATCCGACCTCAGACATGTAACACAAAATTAGCCATGTGACCTTGGGCAAGTCACTTAATACCAATTGCCCTACATTTCCCTCTCAAAAAAACAAAAAAAAAATGAAAGCCTGAATGAAATGGGGCACAACAGATGAAAATAATGAAGTCATAAAGAACATTTGTGGAGAAAAATGATAAAAATTGGTTTTGGAAACACCGGAAGTGAGGAATGTTAGAAAGACATTCAAATGAGATATTCTCTAAAGAGCTAAAAATGATGACAAGAGTTAACATTTATACAGGACTTTAAGATTGGCAAAGAATTTCATATATATTATTTCATTTGACCCTCACGACAACCATCTGAGTTAAGTACTGATCTCCCCATTTTACAAATGAGGAAACAGAGGCTAAGGGACACATTGTAGGTAAATGTCTAAAGAAGAATTTGAATTCCTGTTTTCCTGTTTCCAAGTCTAGCACTATTTGTGATGCCACTTATCTCCATGATGTTGGTCCATAGTTCAAAAGTTGGGTCAACTGAAGATAAAGATTTGGGAGTCATTTGTACAATGGTGGGAGTGAGTGAGATTGCCTTCAGAGATTCCTTGGCTGAGGGCTATGAGGAGCTCAGAAAAGATAGGTTACATTCCTACCACCTAGAAACCTATAGCTGAGGACAGACAAGATAAGAATGAACAATAAACTTTTGTTCATAGTCGATTCTAAATTATACATACTAACAGAAGGACTAGAAAGCCAAAGCAGTGGATCATGGGATTTGGAAAAGATGTAAGCTCATCTTATCAAATCACTTCATTTTATAAATGGGGAAACCGAGGCCCATAGAAGGGAGGGCAATCCAAGTAGTAAATAGCAGAGTGGCAGAATTGGTTTCCAAGCCCAAATCCTGAATCCAGTATTCTTTCCACTACACTCTACTATCTCTAATCCACAATTATTTATATTTATCTCTCAAATGTATTTTACGCATGATGTTACTGTTTTTGGAGGCAAGGGGACTTTGATGGGCAAAAATTCAAAATCAGCTCATTATTTGTACCCAACCTGTGATAGCGCATTCTGAACTGGTACTGGTCTGATCAGCCATAGCTGGACACACTGTGCCTTGACTCCAACACAGAGATGCCATTTTGGTCCTCTTCAAGGACAACAGACAACAAACAAACAAGTGTACATATGCACGTATTTATACAATATGTACCTGAATACATGTATTTATAGATTATATCCATATATACATGTGTATAAATTAAACACACACATATATTTATAGCACATGAGGGTATTTATGTTATACCTATATGTGCATATTCATATGTGAATACATAAACATGTACATATATTTGTGTTAAATTTGCATACACATACATATATCCCTATTATATATGTATATATATATATATGTAAAGATTCTGAGACAAATATGAATGTATATATATGTATATTATATGTGTATATATTATAGACAGAGTATACTTGTTGTGACTAGAATCTTATGGTTAGAAGAGACTTTAGAAGGCTTCTAATACAGGGTCTCAGTGTAATCATGGAAGGTTCCTTAAAGAGTGCTCCAGGAAAATCAATGCAGTCAGAATCCCAGGGCTTTGTCAGGCTCAAGCCCTTCATTTGACTTGTCCATTGCAGGTGCCCTTACAAAGCAGCTTCCTCCTTTTTGTGGAAACATAGGTCTCCTCTTGTGCAGCCATAAAATTTCCCTATATGCCTCTTTCTCCAATACTCTTGTACTCCCTTACCACCCCGGACCTGACTGGACCATAAATGCTATAAAGAAATGTGAATTTTTTTTTTAAAGTCAGATTTAATACTAAGGTTATCTAGTGATTCAAGGAAGGAAGAAAGAAAGGGAGGGAGGGAGGAAGGGAGGAAGAAAGGAAGGAAGGAAGGAAGGAAAAAAGGAAGGAAGGAAGGAAGGAAGGAAAGAAGGAAAGAAAAGTTTTCTTTTAAAATTTTATGTATTCTCAGCTCTAAAATCAGATTCAGTATTATTATGCAGCAAACTTCAATACAGTGCCTCAATGAATACAGTTTAGAAAGCATTCCATTTTTTAAAAAAAATAATGAAGTTGGTATAGTGAATAGGGAGTTACTTCAGTAACATTAAGGAGATAAGATGGTTATATATCTTGGCATTTATTAATTTATGGCATAAAATAGTCAGGGATATTTTTATTTCTGTGAAACTTTAAGTAGACTATGGGGATAGAGAGTACACTTTGTTGTGATAGGCTTGTGCTCAATTTCTGCACAATAACTCATATTTAAAAAGCATTTTAAGGATTACAAGGTGCTTTTCTGTGCTCTGTAGTGTGTATTTCACTCTACTAATGAGAAAAATGATCTGTTGACTATTAGGAGGTGAAGAAGAAGTTTAGGGGGACATAGGAAATCTTATTCTCTTTTTATTCTTACCACAGATAGTATAAATCTCTAAACTGTTTTCAGTGGTAAAAAAATGTTTTGTGCTCCAGAGAAAGTCCATGGGAATGCATTTTTTATCTCAAAAATTTCAAGAGTTTTAGAAACAAGGAACACTATTGTGTTTAATAACCTAATGGAAAACAATTATTTCCATATCAGATGTCATCTGTCAATCATCAGGCTCACATTATTTTTGTAAACATCTTTAAATAAGCAACTCATATTAAAGTTTCCCTTCAACATGTAAAAGGATTACAATGGTATTATAAGTAACTGTATTTGGTTCCTTAGAATGAGTTCCTTACATATTAGACTAATATCAGTTTGCTGCCTCTGTTGTCTCATCAAGGCTCCAGATTTTATGATGACCATATATAGCCATGTACAGCTCAGTGTTAGTATGGGTTGGCCAGAGTATTTGTTTAAATGGGTGGCTCTTTTAGAAATGGAAGAGAAGCTCACTAGTGGGAGAGAAACATTTAGCTCTAATTTGAGCTATTAAAAAATATAAGTAGAACAATATTTTATTCATTGGGATGAGGAAGCAGTAGAAGATACACCCATGTCAGCTTCTCTTTGGTTGTGCTAAGATTCCCCTTGAAACTAACTCTAAATTCTGTAGAACCCCATACACACATACTTGGAAAAATCTAACTAGAATTTCTTGGAAGCCTGGGAGTGGGATTAC
>CM053581.1:246133624-246141834 GCA_028627135.1 Pseudochirops cupreus | reverse complement strand
CACTTTAGAAGGGATGCCACAGGTAAAGATGGAAGGAGCAGTGAGGTGGTACAGTGGATAGCGTGCCAGGCCTGGAGTCAGGAAGACTTGAGTTCGAATTTTACTTCAGACTAGCTCTGTGACCCTGAGCAAATCACTTAACCCTGTTTGCCTCAGTTTCCTCATGTATAAAATGAGCTGATGAAGGAAGTGACAAACCACTCCAGTATCTCTGCCCAGAAAACCCTTAAAAAGGGGCTGAGGAAGAGTTGAATACAACTGAAAAATTACTAGAACAAAAAAAAAGAAGGAAGGAGAGGAAGTTGTAGTCAGATAAGGGAATTTCAGAGGTAGGAATTGTGAAGCAGGAACAATAATGAAGTCATGAGATCAACGGTATAACCGTCAGGGCAGCAAAGGTACCCTAAGATAGTGGGATTTTAGATTGACAAATTACAAAGCAAGCAGATGGCCTTGTGTCCACTGAAGCTGACAAATATAACTTTGTACTACCTTTATCAGATGGCACAGTGTCGGACACAGTAGGACCTTAAGAGACATTTGTTTGTTTTTCCATTAGACTGTCAACTCCTTGAGAACAGATCCAGTTTTTGCCTTTCCTTGTATTGCTGGAGCTCAGCACCGTGACCGGCACATAATGGGGTCTTAATACATCTTTTTTTCTTTCTTTTTCTTTTTTTTTTGGAGGGGGTAAGCAAGACAATTGGGGTTAAGTGACTTGCCGAAGGTCACACAACTAGTAAGTGTGTCAAGTGTCTGAGGCCAGATTTCAACTCAGGTCCTTCTGACTCCAGGGCTGGTGCTCTATTTGCTGTGCCACCTAGCTGCCCCTTTGACTTGACTTTTGGTTCCTAATTCCCTTCCCAACCATGATCAGTGCACACCTAGACTCATGGGATCTTCTCAAAGTTTATTCCATTTTGGTTGGCACTTACTTTTTCAAGAATGTACACACATCTGATACTGGGGCCCCAAAGAGCCGTTATCCCACCAGATGGGTCCCCTGACAGTCCAGTGGTGAGATCTAATTTTGCTCTAGGGCAAGTTAGGGTGGGGTAGAGTGAGCTTTGGGATTATTTGAATCCTGGAGTCTGGTCTATGTGCTCCAGCCAAGGAACAACCTCTCAGAGACAGATCAGCATAGCAGAATACCACCAGTCAGGAAGACCTGAATGCAAATCCTGTCTCAAACATTTACTAGCTCTGTGACTTATCTCTTCTGGTCTCAGTTTCTTCATTTGTAAAATAAAGAGGTTGGACCTGAAGACTTCTAAAAGTCCTTTCCAACTCTAAATCTATAATCTTGTGAACCTCTGGGTAAATTCCTAAGATTCCAGGTGGGAGAGCAAAGCTTCCAAGGCAACTGGTCACAATTGCTCCAACCCTCCAACTAGCTCGGACTCTAACCTAAAGTGTCATTCTAGGATGGAAGAGTGGAGTACCAGGCCTAACACTTAATAAATGATTATTCAATTAAAGTGCCAGGTATTTAGCATAGTCACTCTATGCCATTTGTTTCTCTGAATATCTTCAGTTGAAGTCATTGAAGGTCTGAAAGAGAAAGTGTGGCTAGCCATCCATATTGGGGGCTTCTCCTGCTTCCACATGCCTGGAATGAGTCACTCTGGACAAGAAGAATCCTTTATTTCCCCGTCTGTGTGATATTGATTCCATATTCCCTTTCAGAAAAGGAGTCAGACTTTTAGGTGCAGGGTGACATGTCTTAGCTACATTAGACATGGCTTGCTTTATTCCGAATGTTGGAAATGGTTTTCTCCTCTCCCGAAGCTCTTTCACACCAATATTCAAAGTGATGTTGCATACACAATACACACAATCCTGAGATGCTGATTTCTATCCCATGACTGAGAGTGACAACTAAATGTTGCAAGGTTATTCAAAATTCCTGCCCCTTATCCTCCTACTTCTCCTTAGGGGAGAATTGCATAGCAATGTTTCTCCTCATCTGTATGTTAAAGCACGAATATAATCCACCTATCATGATTGCAATTTTTGGAATCAAAACTGTGATCCAAAACAGCAGTGTGATCTACATTTGAGCCACATACATTATAATAAATTAAGTCAAAGAAAGAGTTCTGCATTAAACATCTCTCTTTTCTTTTAATCTCCATGAGGACGCAGAATCTGCATACATTCAGACCGGTAGACCACACAAAAGTACCCTTTTTTAATACACCTCCCAGGATAGCAGTAGTAGGGCAGGAGAACATATACAATATTCAACTAAGCAGGCAATGTAAAGTAGGGTGTGTGTGTGTGTGTGTGTGTGTGTGTGTGTGTGTGTGTGTGTGTGTGCCTTCCTCAGCTCAGTTTTGACTTTCTAGGGCAAAGGGACAGACCCTCCCCAGGTATGCCGTAGTTTGCAAGTTTTCTTCCCTGTCAGACAGTCAGCTCCTCCAGGGCAAGCCCCATCTCTGTCCCCAGCCTTTCTTTAAGTCCCCAGCATTTAGCTCAGTGCTGGGAACATAGTTAAGTACTTAAGGAATGTTTGCTGACTGACTGCCTGATGAGGCAATGAAATGTGAAAGCCAAGCCATGAAAGGACTCAAGAGCAGAATCCCAGAGCTCCACTCCTTACTCCCCCAGCACAATCACAGCAATAATAAAGACAACGCCACCTTGGGTTTGTAGAGCGCTTGGGAGCTTACCAAGGACCTTCCTAGCCATCATCTCATTTAGTAATGAAGGAGACCAAAGGGGAAAGGTCCTCTTGTCCAGCCCCCTGCCCTCACTTGCCAATGATCCTCTGTACTCTTTTTTTTATTACCTTTCTTCAAGGAAGTTCATTCTTAATCACCTTTTCCGACATTTTGGCCTCCTGAAGGTCCGAAAGTTGTTTCAGAGGCCCATCTAAACCTCGGCCGTTCAGAATTAGGTAGATTGTTTTTCATTTGGTTTTCTATGCACATAGATAACAACTACTTAGCATCCCTTTTCTTAATTGGGCCTATTTTCCATTGCATATTTTCCTTTGTACAAGTAGGTTCCCATTAAAAAAAAGTTCTTGAAGATTGCTGAATGAGTCATGGGGCTGGTTAGTGAGCAGGTGGCCAGAACTGAAATCCTAGGACTCCAAAATGCTTCTAAGAACCCATTTATTTCTCTCGAATTCTGCTCCTCTACAAATTGTTGTTATATTTGGAAGTGACATGGTTAGTTATCACAGAAGCGAATATGAGGCTCTTGCACCCTGCCTTCCTAAATCAGGAACCTTTAAAAAAAAACCAAGGAAGTCACAGAGCTTAAAGCTTAGCCTTTGTTGGTGACAGCAGGTCTTCTGTTTCCCACTCCCTGGCAGCCTTGAGCAGTTGATAGGTTGCTGGACTTGTGCATCGGAATTATTCAAACATTAAACATTTATTAAATTCCTACCATGTGCCAAGCATTGTGCTGGAGACAAGCACAAGTGAGACCATCTTTGATTTCAAGGCTAACATTCTTTCAGAGGAGACAATATGGGGAGATGTTTATGCAAAAAAAAAAGGGGGGAGAGTGGAAGCACTACCAGTTGGGCATGAGGTGGGATCAGGAAAGCCTTCATACAGAAGGTAGAACTTGAGTTGAGCCAGAACAGTCTGGGTTCAAATGTAACCTCTAACATAGCTATAGGATTCCAAACCTAGTCACTTAACCTGTATGCATGTGGCTTTGATAACCAGGATTTTTCTATTAGCTAAGTTAAGCTCTTCTGTTAGCAGAGGCTACTCCCACATAGGCAAAATCACAAATGATCTATGTATTTCACAAGAAAACGATATGCATGGAACAGAGCATCATGAAGGCTTCGGAGGAAGATGAAAAACAAGTTATAATGGCAGCCAGTGTGCTTTGATTCCTCCTAAGGAAACAAAATGCATATAGAAGCCATCAAACCAGCCACCACTCCTTCAACTATATTTCAAAGAGAAGGAAGGGTGTGGTAGAGTCAGATTCTAACCTCTAGGAAGCCCATCGTTAAATTTTCAGCGTGATCATCTATATCTTCAAAATTGGAAAATACTACAAATCAGGGCTTGATTTATTGTTCTGTTGATTGTTTAGACTTAAGGTCAATGGAGAAAATGTTAAGAGAGCTGATAGAATTTAAAAATATGACCTGTTTACTTTTTTTTTTTTAGACAGCCAGTTGTTATACATTTATTAGCACATAGGCCTCCAGTAGGAAAGACTGAATAATGAAATTCAAGATTGAATGAGGCAGTCAGGTGAATACAAAGCTGGCCCTGAATCACAAAGGCCTGAGTTCAAATTCAGCCTCACACACTTATTTGCTGTGCAACAACATAGGACAAGTCACTTAACCCCTGTTAGCCTCAGTTTTTCATCTGTAAAATGGGAGAAATAATAGTACCTGTCTCCCAGGATTGTTGTGAGGATCAAATGAGATAATATTTGGAAAGTGTTTTGCAAATCTTAAATTTCTATTTAAATGCTAACTTTTATCATTGTTGTTATGATTATAATTATTTTTTAAAATACATTATAGGGCTCAATTATTACAGAGAGGAAGAAGAAGAAGAAATCTCCTATGCCAAAACCCAGACTCTGTGTACAGAAGAGAGAAGCTTTGATTTCAAATCTGTTTCCAAACCCCACCCATGGTACTCGTTGTCTCTGTGACCATGGGCTTGTTCCCATCTCTCAGTCTTCTCTGCAAAATGGGGATAATATCAACTCTAATGCTGCCTCACAGGATGGGTATGACGCTTATTAAATGAAACAATGTCAGCATGGTGATTCCCAACTTTGAAAGTTCTCCACAGATGCCAATTTTTATTTCATAGCCATGGGGACTTAATAAACATTTGCTGATTGACTGAGTACTTGAAGTGTTGAGGGATGGCAGTGAGTTGCAGTGGAGGACTGCCCTTGCTGATGATACCAAAGATCTTGTGAAATAATGAAGGAAACCTGACTGAATTGCCAAAATGACTCTGGACACTCCTGCCTCCCTGGACACTCAAGGTTCATTTCTGCCTCTATGCCTTGACTTGCTTTTCTGATCTTCCTTTCTGATTTTAAAGATTCT
The DNA here is from genome assembly GCA_028627135.1 of Pseudochirops cupreus. NCBI lineage: Eukaryota > Metazoa > Chordata > Mammalia > Diprotodontia > Pseudocheiridae > Pseudochirops > Pseudochirops cupreus. Next base: position 246,136,781 of record CM053581.1, on the reverse strand, counting down.
TTCCATTCTTTAAGACCAAGATTAGGTGCCACCTCTTCCCGGAAGCCCCGAGTGACTGCCGGTTTTCTTTTTCTCTGAACTTTTATTGTATGTATAACTCTACAATTCAGATGACAGAGAAATACTATTTTACATTGCTCTCTGATATTAGTCTTCTCTCTTAGACTGGATTATGAATTCCTAGAGAACAGGAGTCAGGTTTTATTTTGTTTTTTTGTTTTTTTCCTTCTGTCACTTACATGACACTCAGAATGGCAATGGACACGCAATTTTGTTCTGTTCGTGTGTGTGTGTGTGTGTGTGTGTGTGTGTGTGTGTTAATTGAACCTGTGCTTTCATGGGTACAGGGAATTCCCAGTATAGAAACTCCCTTTATTAATACAGTTGGCATCTGTTCTTTGGGGTACCCAAGTGTTGCAGTGAATAGATGGAGCACCTGGCCTAAAGTGAGGAAAACCCGAGTTCAAATCCAACCTCTACCACTTACCAGTTGTAGAACCCTAGGTAAGTTATTTCAACCTGTTTACCTCAGTTTCCTCATCTGTAAAATGAACTGGAGAAAAAAATGGCAAACCTCTCCGGTATCTTTGCCAAGAAAACCCCAAATGGGATTACAAAGAGCCAGACATGACTAAAACAGCTGAGCAACAACAACAATCTGTTCTGCAACTTATCGTCTTAGTTGCTTGGGGCATTGAGAGGTTAAATTACTTTGGTAATTTATAAGGGTCACATAGCCAGCATATGTCAGTGGCAGGACTTGAATTCAGATCTTCCTGATTCCAAGGTCACCTTTCTATCCTGTGCACATTGCCTCCCATTCAGCTGAACTGGTCTCTACTAGACCTTGCTACCAAATGCTGATGTGTACTGATAAAAGAAATTTTCTCAACAGGCTTTCCCGAAACCAGACAAGTATTATATACATGTACATGTATGTATATGCATATGTATCTCTCTATATGAATATACTATATGTGGAATATTGTATACCTAGCTTTGTTTTGTTTGTATATGCCCACTATATAGTATATACTAAAGTCTATACTTTATATACTTACACACTTACTCCTCTTCTAGGTGGAGTGGTGGTACAAGAGAAATATGAGATGTGCCCCTTGCCTATAAGAACCTTACCACCTTGCTGAAGAGACAAAGTGTTTGTATGTGGAATATCAGAGAAAGAACGTGGCAGTATAGTATTAAAGACTAGACAGTGTAGTGCTGACCATAAGTACTCTAGGAGTTCAGAGGACAGCAAGGTTGGTGAAGACTAGGGCAATTAGAAAGTTCCCTGGAAGAGATGGAATTTGAGTGAGGCCACAAAGGCCTAGATATGTAGGGGGAAGGGAAGGGAAAGAATCAGAGAAAAAAAATCACAAACTCAGACTCAAACAGGATCTCAGGGGGCATCTAGCCCAATTTGTACCTGGTCATTCAGGAAAGTCCTCTCAACAGCCTCAATCAGAAACCTTCTAGCCCTCTACTTGTAGAATTTTCATTTGGGGGTGAGGGCATACATTGGGTACCCATCTCCAAGACTGCTCATTCTACTTTTGGTTTGTGCTGATAGGAAGTTATCACCTCTCCTCCCCCCACCTCATATCACAACAAATGCTGTCCTCTTCAACTTCTCCCCTTGGTCCCTAGCTCTACTTTTGGGGATCAAGCATGATAAATGGGCTGTCTCCCATGTGATTTAAGTGATTCTCATATGGCATGATATCCAGTTTCCTCACTATCTCAGGCATAGAATCACAAAATCTTTTAATCAGTGGGGACCTCAGAGGCCATCCAGGACAGCTCATACCTGAACAAAGTTCCCGTCTATAATATACCCAATTTTGTTTGTTCTTCCAGTGAGGGTGAAGCCACCTTCCCAAGGTAGCACATTACACTCCTAATTGTTAGTAAGTTCTTTATCTTCTACCTAAAACTGCTTCTTTTCCATCTCTCCCCATGGCCCATAGTTCTACCATTGGAAGTCATGAACAATAAATCAAATCCTTCTTCAAATGACATTCGAAAATTTGATGATCACTATTAGGCTCTTGCTAGATCTTCATTTTCCAGAGTAAATATCCCTAGATCCTTCAGGTGATCCTCATATAATGCCAAGTGAAAGCATGTCCCCATTATCTCTGTCCTACTCTAAACATTACACTTTCTAAAAGATGATACCTAAGATTGAATAGAATATAGCAGATATGGTCTGACTAGGACAACAACTATCATCTTCATGTTGGACTGTAGGATGTTAAATTTATGTCTAAGACCATATTAATTGCTTTGGCTTTTATACTTCCCCTCTGATGAATATTAATAAATCAAACAATAATTTATTAAAGCACCCACTGTGTGCTAGATACTGTGCTAAGCACTAGAAAAAGAATTATAAAAATGAAACAGTACCTAACCTTAAAGAGTTCATATTTTAGCAGGGGAAACTACATATACATACATGCATACATACATAATATGTACATACACTCCTATATACATATATATTTAATATGCCCACATATGAAAATAGATAATATATGTTTATTAGGGTTAAAGCTTATTGAAGCCCTAGGAAGTTGGTTTTGTTTTTTTTTTTCACTTGAACTGCTGTCAAGTCAAAGAGGCATCTAGATGGGCCAGTGGATAGAGCACTGAGCTTGGAGTCAGGAAAAACTGAATTCAAACCAGGCTTCAGAGATCTAATAGCTATAAAACAGGGATAATAATAGCACCTGCCTCCCATGGTTCTTCTGAGGATCAAATGAAATAATATTAGTTAAGTACTTATCAAAATACCTGTACATAGCAGATGCTTAATAAATTCTTTTTTCCTTACTCTTTCACACTATCCTTATGTAGTTGATTTTTTGAACCCATGTATAGGCCTTTACATTTAATCACTACTGAATTTTATCTTATTAAATTATGTCCATCATTCCAGCCTGGCAAGATAATTTTAGATCCAGACTTTCTCATCTAATGTATTAGCCATCCCTTTATGTCATCTGCAAATTTAATAAGCATGTCATCTAGTCCTTCATCTAAATCCCTGACAAAAAGGTTGGACAGCACTAGGCCAGGGATCAGTCCCCAGGGTGCTCAAATTGAGACAATCCCCAATGGGTTGACATGGACTCATTAATGACTACTCTTG
>CM053581.1:246113624-246128624 GCA_028627135.1 Pseudochirops cupreus | reverse complement strand
TTTGTTGTTCCCAGGAATTTCTTCTCTGCCAATTATTGCCACTGTCCTGGGGCAAGTCACTTTCCCTATGGGGGACTTGATTTCTTCCTCTCTAAAGTAAGAAGGATAGATGAGATGATCTCTAAGGTCTCTTCCACGTCTAACATTGTCAGTAAATGAGTCTATGAACACCAAAGCCCTGTTATCTTCCCAGAACTGGAAAGTGAACCCCTAAACCTAAGGCAAATATTTCAAGACATTGAGGAGCAGTGATCCAATGGAAGTTGGGTAGCATGGAGTCACCCTGGCATTACCTTTCAAGGAGAAGTGAATATTAGGCTAATTTCCCCTCCCTGGTTCATAGCTCAGAAACCCTTGCACATTTTGCTACAACTAAAGGTAAGGTAGGAAGAAGAGATTAAAATTTCCCTAAAAGTGACACTGCCTTAAGTCCCAGGGGAAAGTAAGAGTATTATCCCCTCCCTCCCCAAAAAAAGAGAGAGAGAAAAGAAAGAAAAAAGAAGAAAAAAAACCTGCCTGTGTGATTGCATCAAGGCCAGATTTGAAAGTGTTAGCACATCACCAGTGTGCTCCTGTTTGGCACGGGTTTCATGCCCAATACCCTGCTCTGGCACATTAACAATCTGTGTATTCATTTATCAGCAGTACATTTTGAATTGTATATTTATGGCACAGTGCACTTTTCATAGCTGAAAATTAATGAACATGCCTCTCTCATAACAAACAAGCACCTGTGCTGCATAGTTAGTAATCGGAAACAGATTTATTTTTATTAGTGTATATGTGGGCAAAATTTCTATTAAAAAACTAGGTTAAAATCTCACTGATAAGAATATAGTCTACCAATGGATACCTTTTGTTTTTATAAATATCTAATCATAATTTTTTCCCATAATATTTTCATTTCATATTTGGTGATAATGCCTTTAAATAGAATGCAATCATTTGTTTGCAAAATCTACTTGTCTTGACAAATCATGTCCTGTGTTCCTGCCAGACACTGCCTACGGTAGGGAAAATGGAAACCCACCAGTAATGGGGAAGAAAGGAATTGAAGACAACCATTTCTACCAATTCCTGCTTCTGCCACCAAATGGAACCTTTGATAAACAACAACTTTGGATCACCATTAATCTGCTGGCACATACCCAGGTTCTCATTAACTTGCCTATGTTCAGAACTTAGATCTAATGGCTAAAAAAATTGCACATACATGCACAACACATTTAACCACTGAGGGCTGGCAGAATTATTTTTCAGTTTGTTTTATAAGTATTTTGATGCATCAAGTGAACATTTATTAAGTCTTTATTAAGCATTTATTAAGTACCTACTACTTGCCAGGTACTCTGCTAAGGGCTGGGGATACAGAGGAAAGCAAAAGACAAAACAAAATTTAAAAAAACAACCAAAAAAACCTAGTCCTGGATCTCAATGAATACACACTCTGAAGGGGAAGATAACATACAAACAACTATGTAAAAACGAGATAAATACAAAAAAAAATGGGGTCATGCTTACATTTTTAAAATTCACCCTAATCCTTGGGTTTGGGGCGTAAGACGGATTCAACCCTGACTATAGCTTCAGCTCTTTTTCACATCTCACTTATAAATTAAACTTCTATTGCATTCTATATACCTCACCTATCTCGAATGATGCCCTGACTCGTATGTGTGTGTGCGTGTGTGTGTGCATGTGCGTGTGCGTGCGTGTGTGCGTGTGTGCATGTGGCATAGATTCCAACAGTCTAGCATCCTGTATAATTACATCAAATCAACCTTCCTCCCAGTCCTCTACCAAGATGTAGCAAACTTAGCCAAGCTCACTTAGGCAAACTTCACTTGGAAGTCATTCTTACTTTCTGTGAAAGAGGTCCTGAGAATTTCACACTATAGATCTTATCAATGTCTAAGATGGCTGAGAGAGTCACTAGAAAAGTCAACCCATTGATGATCTTTACTAGAGACATGGAAATGAGTGGTTACCCCAAGAATGTAGAAATGGACAACATACACATAGAAAAACCATTCCTCTCATGCATGGAATACATTAATTTGCCTCCCAACTCTTAAGTTGACAGGATATATTAGTTTGTTTTTCTTAAAGAAATCTTATTTAATTTGCCCAATAACTTTAAATCCCTTCTCTCCATATACACTGTGTCTTCTGCCAACACACACACACATACCCATACACACATGCAAATATACATAAAATACACATATACATGTACATATGTGTACATATTTATATGTGTTTATGTGTGTATATAACATGTGTATACATATGTATACACACACATAAATCTTGGTAACTACAAATGTTTCTGACCTGTTTCCTAGAAGGGCTTGATCTTGAGCCAGCTCATACCTTCAAGAACTGAGGACCCATTGTTAAATTTTCAGCGTGAGCACTTACACCTCTGAAGTTGGCAAAAAGCTACAAAGCAGAATTTGTTGTTTTGTTGATTATCTTGACTTAAGAAAGTGAAAAAAACCTTAAAGATGAAAAATGCTAATAAGGCAGATTAAACTTAGAAGAAGTGTCCATCATCTTTTTTTTTAAACAAAAAGCTGGTTGTTAAATATTTACCAGCATATTATAGCCTATCCCCCTTCTCTACAAGAATTTTTGAGGGATCTAGTCAGTTTCATACTCTATTTCTTCCAGTCATCGAGCAAAAAGTTCAGTGGAGATCTCTAGGTAAGAAAATATCTATATCCATCTGTCTAACTTAGGGCCTGATACATGTAAGACACTGTACTCAGCACTCTAAAAGTCCATCTACCATCCTGACACCATGCATGTTCTGTGCATAGTTCTGAGGTTTTTTAGCTTGCAGGAGCTTTTTCTTCCATATTCAGTTCCCTGAAGTGTGTAAAATCCTATCTTTCCAGTTTTGTTGTACATTATTTCCCTCCATGCACTGATCTGACTGGCCAAACTGGACTTCCTACTGTTTGTCACTCACAGCACTCCATTGCCTGTCTCTAAGTCTTTTATTGACACTTCCCCATGCCTGAAATACATCCTTCCTTTGCCTCTCCACCTCTGCCTCTTGAAATCTCTAGTATCCACTAATATTCAGCTCAAAGATTTCCTGCATGAGGTCTTCCGTCCAAAGTTAATTCGTATCTGTTTTACACATATTTTGTATATTTGTGCATACACATATACAAGAATATATGTATACACATACATAAATGTTTGGGTCAACTATATGGCACAGTGAATAAGTAGATAGAATAGTGGGCTTGCAGTAAAGAAGACTCCTCTTTCCGAGTTCAAATTTGACCTCAGACATTAGCTGCGTGACCCTGGGTAAGTCACTAAACCCTGTTTGCTTCAGGTTCCTCATCTGTAAAATGAACCAGGATTAAAAAAAAAAAAACAAAACAGCAAACTACTTCAGTCTCTTTTCAAAGAAAATCCCAAATAGGGTCACAAAGAGTTGAACATGACTAAACAACAACTTGTTATGTACATGTTTTGGGAAGCTAGGGGTGCGGTGGATAAGGCACTGGACTTGGAACCAGAAAGACTCATCTCCATGAGTTCAAATCCCACCTCAGACATTTAACTAGCTTTGCGACCCTGGGCAAGTCACTTAACCCCATTTGCCTCAGTTTCCTCATCTGTAAAATGAGTTGGAAAAAGAAATAGCAAATCATTCTAGTGTCTTTGCCAAGAAAGCCCTAGAGGGGTTTGTGAGGAGTCAGGACTGAAACATTACAACAAATACATACCTACATTGATACATACCTACCAACATACATATTCACATACATTCATACCTGTTATCTCTCCTGTTAGCCTATAAGATCAGTATGAACAGAGACTGCTCTACTTCTCTCCGTATCCTTCACACCTAGCACAGTGCCTGGTATGGGGTGATATTTAATAAGATTTGCTGATCGCTTGAGCAATAAAAATGAAGCGCAGAAAAATTTTCTGTATTGTCAACTATTGTTCTAAATAAAGCAAATCCTGATTTTCCATTGACTTGAATTAAAATTTCAGAGATCCTTGATTTTCATTTGGTTTAATTATCTCCTCAAGATTTCATCAGTGTCTCTGTCTTGTAGTTCTCCACGTGCAAACCAATATTTAACTGCACTAGGGATGAATAGCATTTCAAAGAATCTAATGGTAAATTTCTTCATAGTGAATATTCCTGTTTTTCTTTTGAAGTGACCTCATACATTTATTAGTACAGTACCTTGCAATTAAAAAAAAAAAGTTCCTGTGATTTCATTGATTTAGGGAAGCTCCAGGTGAGAAACTTCCCTTACTAATGTAGATATGCATCTTGTGGCCATTCACCTATACAAAGCATCATACAGAGATATCTGAGGAAGATGAGAGGTTAAGTGACTTGCCCAGTATGTGCTGAGGCAGGACTTGAAGCTAACTCTTCCTGACTCCGAGGTCAGCTTTCTATCCACTTTGCCATGTGTCTCCTTACTAGGTACTTAAGCAACGGTTTCTGAATTAAATTGTTTTGGGGTGTGTGTGTGTGTGTGTGTGTGTGTGTGTGTATGTGTGTGTATTTTGATACAGAATTTCCTGAAATCATGGTGGGTCTGTTGTCTGTCATTCACAATGGATAGCAAAACTAGATTATGGGTAAAGATGCTGTTGAAGGCATATGTTGCAAGCTAATTAAATCCAGGGATTTTATATACCTTGAGTTGCATGGAGAAGTACAAATTAAGCTTTAGATGGTATTCAAAAATATCTTTACAATAGGCTGAATATAATAGAGATAAATGTAAAGTTCTGCATTTGGATTCACATAATCAACTACACAAGTACTGAAGGAAGAAGATATAATAAGAAAATCCACATGAAGAAAACATGGAAGATTTAGTAGACTGCAAAGTCAATATTTCAATGAAATTAAATGTTTATTTATGAATAATATTATTTTTTATAATGTTATTAGAGGCAGCTAGATGGCACAGTGGATAGCACACTGGACTTGGAGTCACAAAGATCTGAGTTCAAATCCTATCTCAGACACTTGACAGCTAAGTGGACCTGGACAAGTGATTTCACTTCTCTCAGGCTCAGTTTCTTTATCTTGTAATATAAGGATAACAAGGGTACCTATTTCAAAGAGTTGTTATAAGGATCAAGTGGGATAAAACATAGAGCACTTTTGCAAACCTTAAAGGGCTATAGAAATACGAGTCCTCCTGGTTGTTGTTAAGCACCTACTGTGGTGGAGGCTTTGTAGGAGCCTACTTAGCAGCCTATGGATAATTTTTTCCCTAAAGTCATGATGTCAACTCAAAGGGACAGAATCTGCTCACAAAGCAATGCTTTAAAATATTCTAACTGTGAATCAGAATAAGAAAAACATATATCATTTCTGATGAAAATACAGAAGTTTAATGATTCCACTGGTCCCAGAAGACTGACTTGTTAAAGACTTAGGAGTGAACCCCAGCTTGCTGTCAGGGTTCCCAAGGCTCTGGAGTGATGGAAGACCAACATGCTTTTCTCCTCAAATGCTTCAGAATCAGCCCCAGGGTGGGCCTCTGGCAGAAGCAACATTCTGTTACCGTCTCAGGGCTCTTGTTTCTAACCCTGTCATATGCACGGATCATATTCTAATTTGGGGTCTAGTCATTTATGGTCATGTTTGATCTCTCTTGTGTCCTACTATAGTATGAGGACCACAGGAAGGATATTCATTGTTGGGTCCCTTCAGTGCCCAGCTAAGCAGGCACTCAGCAAACACGGGATAAACTGAACAAAAATTCATTCTGGTGTTAAAGCTCATTGAAGAGGTAGGCATCATTATAGGATGAAATAGCTAGGGATCAGGCCCCCAAGGCCAGAAAATGCCTTCATTTAAAATTTCAGTTGTCATAAATGAGCTGGTCACAGAAAGGAAAGAAAAAACCAGTACAAGACAAAATATGATAACTGCATGGGGGGAACATGAAACATGTCTCCAAGTTAGTTTAATTAAAAAAAAAAAATTCTGGCATGTTGGCAATGGGGAAATTTGTAAGCATAACCTTCCTTTACTGAGGGCTGGACAAGATAAAGACAGGATTTTGTATATAGCCTCATAATTTTCTGCTGACTCATAGCAAAGTTCAAAATGTGTTATTGTAGGTAAAGTGTTTTCTTTAAGATATGATTAATACTTAATATATGACTTAAAATAAAAATCTTCTGTATTCTTAAGTGACTCAGTGACCTCTTAGGTCCCTTGTAGCGCTACATCTATAAGACTACGTCCATATGAAGTAGGGGTAGAGCGATTTAATAAGATTGTGGTTGAAAAGACATAAGCACGTCTAGTAAAAGTAACAAGTATCTTTGGAGGCTTCATACAATAATTTAAAGGTCTCAAGGGTCAAAATGGCATCTTATCTGAACAGGACAAAGTGGACATAAATGGTCCTTCAGCTTCCATCCAACTCCTTTTTCCAATCTCTTAATGCAAACAAACAGAAAGCAAAATTAAAAACAAACAAAAAAAAAACCCCAAAACAAAATGGCATAAAAACGCCCCCAGTTCTTATTCTGTTTACTGATATTTGGGGGCAAAGGTGGACACTGCAGCTGCCTGGAAATGAACAGGTTGAACTAGGCTGAAAGGAAATGCGTTAGAGGTGAAAATCTGACACACATTCAAAAATGCACATTTTTTAGCGGGGAGGGGCAGGGAGAGAAGGAATAGGGTAGTATTTTTAAATACGCATGGCAGAGCAGACAGACCTGAACATTCAGTGAGTGTCTTCAGGTAATGCATAGTGAATTGATTCTTTAACTACAAAAATTTTACATGTTGACTTACTCTTTAATACACTATCTATCATACATGCCTGCACATCCCTATGTATACCAACAGTATGATGTGATGGGCAGAGCACTAGACTGAGAGACATAAGACCTAGGTTCTAGTCCCAGCTCTGCCAAAAATTGTATGATCTTGAATAAGTTACTTAATTTCACTCTCTGAGCCTCAGTTTCCTCATTTGTAAAGTGTGTGAGTTGGCTTTAGATGGTCTCTATAAAAATTTCCAGCTCTAAGGTGCAATGCCTACATTGAATCTTTTTCTAGAGGAAAGAACCCTGCTACAATTTAATCATTCCTTTAACACAGATTGTGGTGGTTCTATGATCCAGATACATCTACCTTTATATAAAAATATTTTAATGGGAATCAGAATCATAGACACAGATAGGTGGTGCAATGGGCTTCAACACCTAATTGTCCTAGCCTTGATTTTATAGTTCTCCTAAAATGAGGGATAAAAATGCAGATTCAGACACAGTCCAATTTACTAAAAGGATATAAAATGGGATTTCAGTAAAATTTCCTCTGGTGATACAGATTACAAGGTAAGAGCTGAATGAGATGTGTCAGATGTTGCAACTTAAATATCGGAGCTGGATGTGTCCTCCTGCATGCTGAGTTATTGTGAGGATGGGATGACAGAGGCAATGGGAAGTCTATGGGGTAGCTTATGCATGTGGTGATAAAATGTAAGTGCACCAGAAAGGTCACTGACAGAGTAATCATTACCATTGTGGAACTCTTAACAATTTGCTATTCAAGGGCATCATCGATGACTCAGCCACTCATAGTTCCTCTTAAATAGACAAACCAGGGTGTGCATCACACTCACATACAAACTGATCTCTAATTGTTATTGAAAAGCTTATGTTCTGGTATGGGTCATCTCCTGCAGAATCTCCATATTTGGCATATGGGAGAGCGAGCTTGAATAAAGAAGAGTTCTCACCTTCACAAGATCATGGGATCATATATCTAGAGCCAGAAAGGTCCTTAAAGTTCATGTAGTCCAACCCCCAAATTTCACAAATAAGGAAAGTCATTAAGTGACTTTTCCAAGGTCACAGAGGTAGTAAAGGCTAAAATGGGGAACTAAACCCAAGTCTTTTAATTCCAAATCCAGTGTTCTTACATGGTACTATCCAACAGATAAATACTAGGCATCTATTATTGCAAGATCCAGTGCTAAGACCCCTTGGAAACTGGCAAAATAAAGTATAACCTATCCAGAAACCTCTTCCTTCACTCAGCCAAGTGCATACCAAAGGGTCCTTGAGCCATGGGGTTCTACATATGGGCTTAATGGTGAGGTGCAAAAAACTTTGACCAGCTCCCAAATACACAAAATCTGTTGCTATACCTTAGCAATATCATGAATGTCGTTATACTGCAATAGCATTGCAACCTTGTTGAGGTTCACACCCTCTAACTAGCAGTGAGAAGAGTTGTGTGTTCAGAGTCAGAAAAGCTGGCTTTGAATCACAGCTCCAATATCTGCTACTATCCCTGACCTTACCATTGGGTTCTGTAAAGAGTAGGTGCTTAGTTTATATGAATTTGGAATGAGAAGATTTGAATGAGGGCAAATTGACTTTTTGGGCCTCGGTTTCCTCAATTCTAAAATGAGAAAAGTGGACTAGAAGAACTCTACAGTCCCTTTGTCTTATTATATCACCCTGTCCAAATCCTTGTCAATATCAATTGCAGACTTCCTGTTCATTCTCCCAACTTCCTCAGGGACCAGAAAGACACTCACAGCCTTCCTTTCCATTCCAGATCCCATTATAATTTTAATGACTACAATTCTAGGTGATGACTCTTCTACACCATGGCTTCCCATCTCCCATTCCATCAACCTCCTCCACTCCCACAATTTCCATCTTTCCCTTGCATCCAACCACAGGAGTTCTCACACTCATAATCACCCCTAACTGGATGTTATGGGTTAACATAACTGTTAACTACCAAATCCAACATACTAACTTCCTCCTGTGTCTTGGATCCATCCATCTTCTCTGTTAATTTTATTCTCTCTCTCTCTCTCTCTCTCTCTCTCTCTCTCTCTCTCTGTCTCTCTGTCTCTCCCTCCCTCCCTCCCACCACTCTCTCTCTGTCTCTCTTTTTCTCCCTCTGTCTCTCTCCCTTTCCCTCTGTCTCTCCATCTCTCTCCCTCTCCCTCTGTCTCTCTCTACCCTCTTAATTATTTTTCAAATCTACTAGTTTATTCCCCACTATCTAAAAACATATTCACATCTCACCTATCCTTTCATTTATTCAGTTAATCAGCAAACATTTCTTAATCATTTAATAAATATCAGGCACTGTTAGGTCCTAAGGATACAGTCTCTGCCTCTTGGAAGCTTATATTCTACTGAAGGAACACACACACACGCACACACACACACACGCACACACACACACACATTTATATGTATAAACTTTCCCTTCATCTCATCTTTTTAAAATAATTACCTTTATGCTACCTTCCCAGAAAGAAAAGTTGACTTTTTACTTCTACTTCATTCCTTGTAGTCTGGCTTCTACCACCAGGAGAAACTGATCTCCTCAGAGTCACAAATGACCCCTTAGTTGCTAAATTTTCTTACAGCCCATCTACTTAATACGTTATGTAGTATCTGATCATTTTAAACACCCCTTCCAAGACATATCCCCTTCTTGGTTTCTGTGGCAATGCTCTTTAGTGGTTTTTCTCTTTATCTGTCCTCAGTCTTCTTCATTGATTTATAGTCATCTTCCTCCTATGTTCAAAGGGTAAATGTTACCAAAGGCTCATTCTTTGATCTTCTTTTATATCTATATTCTTTTGATGATCAAATTCTCATTCATGGCTTTAGGCAGATGATTCTTAAGCCTTATATACCCACCCACAATCTCTCCCTTGAGTTCCATGTGTGCACATCTCCAATTGTCCGCTGGACAGCTCCACCTGGATCACAGAATCAGAGCATCTCAAAGTTGGAAGAATGTCAAATGTCTTCTAGTCCAACCAATACCTTTAGAAGAATCCCCTGTACAACAAAACCTCAAAATATCCAAAATGGGACTCACTTCTTTCTTCCCAAATTTATCTTTCCTCACAATTTTTCTATTTCTGTTTTTAGAACTACTATCCTTTCCGTATTCAGACTAAAAACCTTGAAGTGATTATTGACTTTTTCCTCCCATTCACACCTCTCTCCAGTATCCAATCTGTTGCCAAATCTCATGGATTCTATGGATTTCTCACCTATCATTTTCTCTTCACTCACATGACAATCATCTCATTTATGGCCTTATCACCTGTCACCTGGACTGTTATATCCCCTAACTGGCCTCCTTGTCTTTAATCTCCCCACACTTTAATCAAACACATACATACAAAATTATTTTTTTAACTACATAGGTATGAATCTGTTACTTCCCTGTTCAAAAACACTCAGTGTTTTTGTGAGTCCATAAGAAAAATTCAACAAATTTACATCAATATAAAACACAATAACATCATTAACATTATTATAAGCTTGTTAGACTAGCATTCAAGGCTTTCTACAGTCTTACTCCTATTTACACTTCTAGCCCAATATTTCCCTTTAGACATTAAACATTGCAGCCAAAATGAATTAGTGTACTAAGGGTTTATTAGTCTGTTCCTGGCCGTTCTGCCTGCCTGCTTTCATATAGTCCATTCTTTATGCCTAGAATAGCCTGCACTCTCTTCATTTAAACCTGTTCAAATCTTTCTCTTCCATCAAAGCTCCAGCTGAGGTGCTCCTTCTTCCATGAAACCTTCTCTAATTCCTCTATTTAAGTGATCACTACCTCCTCAAATTTTCCTAGAACAGCTTGGACTTCTCATTGGGCCCCATCAGAGTTTACTTGCATTACACACAGTAATCTGCTCTCCCCCGACCAGAAGACTGTAAGATCCTTCAGGGCAGAGAACCCCACCTGTGCTATTTACTACTTTTGTGATCTATGGCTAATTACTTCACTCTTCTGACCCCCAGTTTCCCCATATTTAAACTGAAAGGAGTCATGAGATCACAGATTTAGTGTTAAGATGGACCTTAGGGGCCATCTAGTCCAATGCCTTCATTTTTCAGATGAGTAAACTGAGTCCCAAGGAGGTGAACGGAGTTGCCAGAGTTCACACTGATGATAAAGGACAAAGGTAATGGAAAAGCCGTTCCAGGATCTTTGCCAAGAAAACTCCAGATGGATTCGCTAAGAGTCAGTCATGACTGAACAACAACTATTATAGCCTATGGTCACCTTTCCCTTACCTCAAGGGTTGGAACAAGTTTTCCCCTTTCCTTACCTACTTTAGTGCCTAGAACATAAATGAATGCCAGTATCCTCCCCAATAACAGTTCCTCTTCTTGCCTTGTGCTCAACCCTTGGATAAGGGGTGATACATGTTTACTTGAAGGACACATACGCAAAGTTCCCCATATAAAACTTTTATAAAATTTAGGACCTACAAAGTGCATTTATCTGACTCTTGGTCCAGATTAAAATGAGTTCACAGACCCATACACTTTTGTGTCTCTGCTTGGAAATTGGTATAACCTGTTCATAAGACAGACAATAACTGAACTGGCAAATAGCTTAGTCTTGGGTTTGAATCTTGGCCTTGACAGTGGTTCTGTCACTGACCATGAAAAAAAAATCTCACTATTAATTAAAGTCACCTTTTTGGTAAAATTAGATCACATGAGGGCAGCAGATTTGAAAGCTATTCATAGTTGAAAAAAACTGAGTGGATCCATATAGAACATCAAAGATCCTGCCTTCCAAGAGCTGACATTCTCAAGGAGACAAATTGCCTCTTATAATTAAGGATTTAGGAAGGTTAACAAATCCACAAAGCTGAAAAAAGTATAAAGAATCTTTTTTTAAAAAAATTCCTGTGCACAACTGGCAGGGTTCAATCCATATTACATATTTTGGGATGAAAAAAACAATTCTAATAAGTTTTTGAGTATTTATTAAGCACCTACTTAATGCAGCTAAAGTGCAGAAACAAAAGCTGAATAGTCATTGCCTTCAAGGAGGTTATATTCTAAGCTAAAGGATGGCTTGGGGGGAGGGGTGGAGAGAGAAAGACAAAAAATACACGTACATGGAAATACAAAAAAATCTCCCAGGCCAAATAATTACGAGGATAAGGAAGGGACCCAAGAAGGAGGCAACACTTGAGAAGAGTCTTAAAGAGATTCCACAATTCCAAAGAGAAAGATGTGAGGAAAGAAAGAATTCCAGAAAGAAGGGACAGATGTCTATAGACACAAAGACTCAGTCTTTGAATTTAAGCTCCTACTATGAGCCAAGGCACTATGCTAAGGGCCCACAGAGACAAACACATACAAAAGGCAGTCCTTGATCTTGAGAAATCCACCGCCCAATGGGGGAGGCAACATGCAGATGACTCTGCACAAACAAAGTCTATGCAAGATAAACAGGAGATAATCAACAGAGAGGAACACTGGTATTCACGGGAATTGCAAAAAGCTTGTTGCAGAAAGTGGGACGTTAGCTGACGCTTGAGGGAAGCCAGGAAATCAAGGAGGCAGAGATGAGGAGGAAGAAAGTTCCAGGAATAAGGGACAGTGAGTAAAAATGCCCAGGGTTGGGAGATGGAGTCCCATGTTAGAGGAACAATAGCAAGGAAACCAGTGTCCCTGGATCCTCACACAGTGTATGTGTGTGGAGTGTAAAGCGTAGAAAGACTGGAACCATAGGAGGCCAAATGAAGGAAGGCTTTATAAGCCAAACAAAAGATTTTATATGTGATCCTGGAGACAAGAGAGAGTCGCTGGAATTGTCTGATTGAGAGGTAGGGAGGTGACGCAGTCAGATGGTTGCTTTAGGAAGATGATACATGAGTTGACAGCCTAGGTGACTGGGAAGATGGTGGTGTCTTCAACAGTAAGGAGGAAGATGGGAAGAGAGGAGGGGTTGGGGGGAAAGATAATGAATTCAGTTTTGAACATGTCGATATCTATGGAACATCAAATTTGAGATGCTAATAGGCAGTTGGAGATGGGAGACTGGATGTCATGAGAGAGGTTCAGGTTGAATAAATGGATCTGGGAATCATGTGCCTAAAGATAACTGAATCCATGATAGCTAATGAGATCACCAAGCAAGACAGTATAGAAGGAAAAGAGAAGAGGGACCACAGTTAGTGGACATGATCTGGATGAAGATACAGCAAAGGAGGCTGAGAAGTGGTCAGACAGGTAGGAGGAAAACCAGAAAGGATGAAAGTGATTGAACGTCAAAGGTTTCAGAAAGATTAAGAACAGTAAGGTTGAGAAAAGGCTGTTAGATTTAGCAATTAAGAAATTATTGATAATTTTGGAGAGAGAAGTTTCAGCTGAATGATGAGGCTGGAAGTGAGTCTTCAGAGAGTTTAGAAGAAAGTATGACAAGAAAGAAAAATAAGAGAAATAAATGTAACAATGTCCATACTTGTGAGATAATTCTAAGTGAAAAAATCCATTACTACTAATGTGAACAGTGTTCTAGAGCTGGAATCAGGAGAGACTGGGATGGAATCCTGACTCCAATACTGATTATTTGTGTGATTATGTCACATAAATGTTTAACATCCAGTTCTTCAGAAGAAAAAAAAAGACAGCAGTATCTATAGCACACTTTGAAGTTCAATCTGCAATATTAATATTTTCTCCAAAACTTTCTTAAATTTAGACAATCAACAAAACAACAAATCAAGTCCTGGTTTGTAGCAGATGCTGATTTCTGAGGTATAAATGCTCATACTGAAAATTTAACAATTGGCTGTCTTAGTCCTTAGAACTTTCAGTCTCTTTAAGTCTTTATTCCTCATCTGTAAAATGGGTGTAACAAAGTTTAGTATACTTGTAATGATGAAGTGAGCTGATGCAATCAAAGTTCTTTACAAGTCTTAAAATGCTATATAAATGTTTACTGTTTCTTTTATTAATCAGAAAACATTAATCAAGCATCTGCTACATACTTGGCATGTGGGTAGGGTATGTGAATCAAAGAATCTTAGTGTTAGGAGGGACTATCAAAGTGATTTGCCTAAAGGATAGATCTAGCCATCTTACCTTTTTATGTTGTATTTATTTTATTTTTAATTTATGGACTAAAACAACCATTTCCTTAACATAATATTATAAAAAAAAAGAGGATTGCACATGAAACTGCAAATTTATTATGTACAACTTGCTATTCTTTTTAAATATATGATAAAGTTATCATGTAATTTTTTTTCTTTTTCCCCTACCCCCTGCTTTAGAGATGCCTACCATTAGACACAAATATATGTGTGTATGTGCATTTGTAAAATTGTTCTATACATCTATTTATCAATTCTTTCTCTAGATGCAGATTGCATCTTCCTTCTTACGTCCTTTGTAGTTAATTTGGATATTTACAATAGTCAAAATTATTTATTCACTCAAAATTGTTCTTAAAACAATATTGTTGTTACTGTATACAACATTCTCTTGGTTCTGTTCATTTTGCTCTTCTTTATCTCATGCAAATCTATCCGAGTTTTTCTAAGATCATCAAGTTTATCTTATTACATCCAGGATCAACTAAAAAGTTCTCTGTTTGACTCTTAAAGTTCTTAATAACTTAGCCCCTTCCTATCTTTCCAGTCTTATTACACTACTCCCCTCCATGCAGTCCAGACTAAAGTTACACTCACTTACCTGATATTCCTCTCTCATGATGCTCTATTTCCCATCTTGGTGCTTTTGTTATGACTGTTCTGCATACTTGCAATGGACACCACTGCCTCAGTTTCCTGACTTCTTTCAAGTTTCAGTTCAGATCCTCCCTTCTGCTAGAGGCCTCCCCCCCCCCCACCCCAGATGCTAATGCCTTCCCCACTATGATTAATTTCCATTTACATGTACATTTACAATGTGTATATCTTGTATGTGTTTAGTTATGTGCTGTCTCCACCATTAGACTGTGAGCTTCTTGAGGGCAGGGTCTGTTTTTAAACCTTTCTTTGTATAACTGGCACTTAGCAAAGTGCCTATCATATAATGCTTTTAACAATTTTTTTAAATTCACAGATCATATCTGAAGCCACAATTCTCTTCTAAAGCTTGACCAACAAATGGCTAACCAGTCTTTCTCAAAGATAGCAGAATTGAATAAAACATGGTTTT
>CM053581.1:246082048-246110624 GCA_028627135.1 Pseudochirops cupreus | reverse complement strand
AAATACAAAACCAGACATGAAAGAGAACGATAGCGTGTTTTGCTTCAGTCTCCATTTAAACTATAGTCTTTCTATTTCTTTCTCTGAGTTTAGATATCTCCTTCCATCCTGAGGCTTGTAGAGTTGTCTTTAGCTGTGCATTGTTGAGGATAGACCAGTTTATCAAGGTTGGTCATCATATGTACGTTGCGTCTGTAATTGTGTACAGGTTTTGCCTGGTTCTGCTCTTCTCACTTAGCATCAGTCCATATAAGCCTCTCCAGGTAATGCTATGAGACTTTAGCAAGTAGACTGACTCTTCTAAGATTTAGGACATTGAGACTGCACATTATTTCATAGTCATTGATTCTTCAAGGATCTCTATAGGGCAGGGTAACTGGACCTCCATGCATGAGTTAATACTCAGGTGACGATGGTACCCTTTAGCATCCCAGACCTCTGGTTTCTTGGTCAGTTTTGTTGCTTAAAGACATTTTCAAATCAGGATAGATTGAAAAACTCCTTTCATAGAGCCTTTGTTTTCCACCTTGGCCATCACTAGGAAAGGACAGACCTGAGAGAGAAATTCACGCTTCCAGGAGGACTGGACTAAATGAGCTCTGCAGTTCCTTCCCGTTCTGAGATATTGGGATACTTTGTTCTACAGGACTTTTTTTAAATTTTTTTTTTTTTATTTTTTTTTGGAGGGGGGAGGGCAGGGCAATTTGGGTTAAGTGACTTGCCCAAGGTCACACAGCTAGTAAGTGTTAAGTATCTGAGGCTGGATTTGAACTCAGGTTCTCCTGACTCCAGGGCTGGTGCTCTATTCACTGCTCCACCTAGCCACCCCAGGACTTCTGTTTAAGTTAAATGGATTGAGGGCTGGGAATTTGGCAGGGCTACAAGTCATTCATTTCAATTTCAGAATTTATTAAATGCCTACTATATTGAAAAGGCTGTGTTTAGTGGTTGGGAGTACAAAGAAAAAAAATACTACAGTCCATATACCTCAGGAATTTATAATCTAATAGGATATTACAATTGAAGGGTATGTTAAAAAAGAAGCAAGTGAGAAGAAATTACATTGTGAAGAAGGCATGGAAATCTATGAACCTATATATAGGAACACGGTAAGGAATATTTGATTTAGGATAAAAAGAGAGAGAAGAAACAATATTTCTATGGGAATATAATTCAGACTACAACAGTGTGATATAGTATGATTGACCCTGAAATACAACCATAACATGTGCTGAACTCATCTGGAGGTAAAGAGCTCACCTGGCAAGTCAATGACCAAGGCAGGATCAAGTGGCTTTTCTTGACCACCTCTTTTGGGACAGAAGAGTGGTATTCCTTTACTTTTCCCAAATGTTAATCTATCTTCTACCAGCCATTTCATAAAGCTGGGGAATAGCTTTTTAAGGAGAAAAATGTCAGAGAAGGAACAGTGTAGCAGGTCAGTGGCAGCCATGAATTTGATGAAATGTTTCTTGGAAATCCCATTAAAGAGCAATGAGTCCACACATCAGCTCCACAATACCTCTGCTCAAAGCTGGTGCTGCTAGATGATTTGAGGATATTTTATTTTCTTGGTTAATATTTCAAGCAGTGTCACTTACCTGATAGTACGCCTTGGTAGAATAACTACAGCAAATTCCTAGGGACCTTAGGGAGAGAATATATGAAGAAAGGAGGTCATGACCAAAGAGGAGAGAGAAGGACCCCCAATTAATAATAGGACTATATTCCTCCAGGTAGTGACCATGTCTTTTCCCTTGAGAGCCTCCTGGATAGCAAGGGCTCTTTAAACATTCAAAGGTGACCTCCAACAGACCAGTTCTTCCAAACAGTCAACTTCAATGTGTGTCATTGTCTAGGTCACATGTGGCAGGCAGATTCCACATGCATCATAATGGAAGTTGGGCAACAGAGCCTTTTCCTAGGATATTAGAAACTTGACAATGTTAAATTTTACCAAAAATTATAGCACTTGGGGCACCGTTTCTTGTGGTCTCTCAGAAAAAGCCAAGGTTCTAGGTCAGAATCCTCTTACCTAGAGATCATAGCTCTTGAGCCCCAACAGATGTGTCCTTCTTTTATTAGTCAGGAAAAGGACATACTTATTTGAAAGCAAAGGTTTTTAATAAAATAGTATAGTAATTAAAGTCATAGCAAAACATTCCCTTCATGGGTTCATGCTCCAAAAAAATTATACATGATATCAATGGAAAGAATGAATGTGTGTAAGGACAACCTGTGAACATGTGAGGACTACTTACAGCTAGCATGTCAGTAGAAAGAAACTAACTCATGCTTCTGATATTGTTGAGCTCCTGATATCTCCTGTCATTGCACTGCTCCCTGTTTGGCCTGTGTCCCTGCTGGGTGTTGCATCTTAGCTGCTCCCCGATCTCTGCTCCAGCTAATCTTCAGTTACCTAGCTTTCTTTGGGGTTACCTAATATCTTGTCCAACATCCAACAGTCAGGCTGTTGTTGGTGAACATCTCCCTGAGAGAGGAAGAATACATTGTTAGCTCTTTTGGCCACCTCCATCATGCACTGGGTGAAGGGGATGGAGTAGGAGAAGAGGAAGATGCTGTGGTTAATAAGCCTCTCCCCTGGAGAAGAGAATGACATCTCTTTGATTTCTCTTTCAGCTTGTTTCTTCAGTCTGTTCTTCCATCCTCCCACTATTTTTCAGCTATAGTCTTCAGCTAAGATGTCTTCCAGGCCAATTGCTATTCCATCTTCCATCTAGGAGGGGAAAAGGAAAAGGGTAGGATCTAATGTAGTTAGTAAGCCTTTCCTCTAAAGAAGACGGCTGTATCTCTGCTCAGTCTGATCTCAACCAGTGACTATGAAACTCTTCCTTTCAGCCAGGTTATTTATACTTCAGTCAACCAGTAGTGATGTAGCAGATGCTTGCCCTAAGCTAGGTGAAGCTTACCTTGGTCATACCCTGTCATGTCTCAGCCACCCCTCAGTTATTCTATGAAGAGATCCTTAATCATAGAGGATAACAGATGTCCAGGAGGTTAAGATAATACTTACTTTTTGAACCCTTCATTGAATTATTCTCTTCTATCATAATAGTAATAAAAATAATGATGATATTGTTTTTAATAACTAGCATTTATATAAGCTTTAAGATTTACAGAGTGCTTTCTTGTTTGATACTCACAATGACCCTGGCATTATTATTTCCATTTTACAGATGAGAAAACTGAGAGAGATGGAAGTTAAAAGACTTGCCCAGGGTTACATGGCTAATTAGTATTTTAGGCTGGATTTGAACTCAAGTCTTCCTGACTCCAAATCTAGTGCTCAAATAGCTGCACCACCTAGCTAGCTATCATCTTGACTGTCATTTAATTCATGGTCAAGAACTCAGTTTAGTTCTCACATCTTATCCTACCTGCCTGGTTAGGCAAATATACCTAGGTCCTTATTTTACCTAAAAGAGCTGAGTAAAATCATGGTGAGGAAACTATTTTTAATCTCCTCCACTATAATCTTCTGTTTTATGGAAAAAAAATAATGGATAGACTGACTAGAGAAGGCTGGAAATGTTGGTGATTGGACCTGTTTTCCTCCAGTACAACTTCACAGTCTGGTCTCTTTCTGCTCTCTTTCTACACTGAATTTTATCTGTGGTCTCCATGTAGAAGAGAAGAGAGGGCCATGGGGGGAAGGGGGGAAGAAATTAGGAATATTGCCTCATTTGGATCACAGTCCATTGACCATTTAGTTTCTATTAACTTTATTAACTAATTTATTAACCAGAAGATCTTGAACTTTTTTGCCTTACCCCATTGGTAATCTGGTAAAATACCTGTAACTCCTTCTCAAAATAACATTTTAAAATAAATAATGCATATGATCACAAAAGAAACCACTTATATTGAAATAAAATTACTAAAATATATTAAAAACAAAACAAAACAATTTCATAGCCCCCAGGTTAAGGACTCATGTATTATATGTCAGTCACAATACCAAGTGTTGGGTATACAATGAAAGGCAAACTCAGTGGGTTTATATTCTATTAGAGGGGACAGCATGTAAATAATTAGGTATATGCAATTAGGTGTACACATACACACACACACACACATACACACATACACATACACACAGAACACGTAAACAGAAAGGCAAAGGTAGCAGGAGCATAGCACACTCTTAAGTTAAACCTTTCCCAAAGACAACAAGGACCAAGAATGACAAAGATCTGGTGAGTGGACCAGATAAGTCAACTCTCCTGGGGTCCTGGAGATGGCCTAGGAAGGTTAGAAAAGCTGAGCCACTATATCCAATGACAGTGGAATCTTGAAAGGAATACCACCTTGCCCACTCTTTATGCCAGTCTTGTTCCTGATATCATGCAATATCCTCTTTTCCACAGCTGGTGGGGGAAATGTTGGTGGAGTTAGTGCTTTGGAAGTGTACAGTGTGTGTGTGTGTGCGTGCGTGTGTGTGTGTGTGTGTGTGTGTGTGTGTGTGTGTGTGTGTGTGGTATATGTATTTAAAATAACTCATCTTATCTCAAGGACTTATTGGGTTTGCCACTGCATGGACGCCAACAGAAGAACCTCCATTTCAAGGCCACTCCTCAACAAATCCAGGGGCAATGATTGTGTGTTTTGGGTTTGGGATTTGGCACAGTGAAAAGATGATTTCTGTGCTCAAGAATTAATGTGAGTTTCCAGAAGAGCCTGAGCACAGCCCTCATCTTGTCCCTTGGCAGAGGGTAGGCTCCTCAGAGGCCCTGGGGGGTAACATTTATGCTCTGGGTGTGTTGAGTTTCTGTCTATTTACAGTTGAGTCAGGCTGCCCTCCTTTTACGATATTTTTCTTGGTCCTTCAAAAGTGTGTTAA
Organism: Pseudochirops cupreus; assembly: GCA_028627135.1. NCBI lineage: Eukaryota > Metazoa > Chordata > Mammalia > Diprotodontia > Pseudocheiridae > Pseudochirops > Pseudochirops cupreus. The sequence continues at coordinate 246,105,763 of CM053581.1, read as the reverse complement.
ATCAACAAATCTTTATTAGGCGCCCATTGTATTTCCTGGCCTGTGCCCAGCCTAGGGTAGTAGGTAGGAAAAAATGTCACATTCTCTGAATAGGAGGAGCTGACAACAGAGTTGATAAAATAAGACTTATATGCATGAAAGGAGTAGGGGGAAAATCCTTCAATACGGTATTAATAAATTATTACATGTTGGGAAAACTATTTGTACCATAAGGGTTAAAAGAAAGGAGAGGTCAATGTGGGCTAGAGTTGTCAGGAAAGATTTTGTGGAAGAAGTGGAACTACCTGAAAAACAGCCAACATAGTCATGTAGACCTTCTCCCTGATGTGAAATTTTCCTTCTATTAATTTTTCCCTGGCATCATAGATTTAGTATTGAGAACAGAAACACAAGTGAGAAGAAGCAGTCCCTGTCCTCAAGAAGCTTACATTCTAATGGAGGAAGATAGAATATAAAAGGAAGCTGAAAAGCGGGGAGTGGGGATAGGGGAGAGAAAGAAGTTCAGAGTCAGAAGGGCCTGCCCTCCCTCCCAAAAAAGAATAAAGGAAGAGGTGAAACCATACGGCCTCTGAGGTTCCTTCCAGCTCTAGAGCTATGACCATATTTGATAATTTGATCGTTACAACATCAACAGGCTAGGTGAGAAATGAAGGAAAGGTAGCTTCCTGATTAAGATTTTTTTTTTTAAGGATTAGCTGTCCATATTATCCCCTAAGCATTGATGTTAGTCTCATTCATTCTTCCAGGATAGTGAGATGTTCTCTTGGGCCACGCATGGTTGTTTTTTTCACAGTTCTGAGTACCTGGATAATGGTTTGGGCAGAAAGACTCTAGGCTTGAACTACTTTCCAATGAACTGACTTAGAGGAATGGCTGCCTATAGCTATCCCTTTGAGTCCTTCCCCAAATTTTTGATGGTCACCCTTAGTAAAAATGTAGTTGACAAGACCTAGACCAAGATCTTATTCACTGAGTAAAAACTCTACACGTCCAAATTAACCTGTTGAGGGAAAGTCCAGGACTACACTGAGTCATTAGCTGTATCAAAAATCTACCCATTTATTTGCTAATTGATTAAAGCAAAACATCTCTGCTTGTCACAGGAGGAAAGCCACAAATACAAGTGCACAATACGCACTCCTTTTTCAGTTTCAGGGATTGACATCTCTTGGCTGATGGTGTAGGTCCAGAAAGAGATGACAGTTTTTAATTAATGAATCAGAAACATTGGGGTATGTGTCCATTTTAAGTCCTAGTATTCTTTCTCTACAATTACACCTAAAGAGAGAGAGTCAATCCATGTTTGGAGCTCAAACTTCCAGCCCATCTTGCCTGCAAAATCTGTATTGGAGACAATGTTTTGTTCACACCACTCTGGCCCATCTGAATTGGAGATCAGAGAAGGAAGGAAGCCACCCTGCAATCCATGTTGTAGGCTATGCAATGGAAAATATCAGATAGTAGTATGTTACTGCTGTTTCCTTCCTTCCTTCCTTCCTTCCTTCCTTCCTTCCTTCCTTCCTTCCTTCCTCCCTTTCTCCCTCCCTTCCTTCCTCCCTTCCTCCCTTCCTCTCTCCCTTCCTTCCTTCCTTTCTTCTTTTCTCCCTCCCTTCCTTCCTCCCTTCCTTCCTCCCTTCCTCTCTCCCTTCCATTCTCCCTTCCTTTCTTTCTTCCTTCCTTCCTCCCTTCCTTCCTCCCTTCCTTCCTTCTTTCCTTCCTTGCTTCTTCTCTGTCTGCCTTGCTTCCTTCTTCCCTAGCTGCATTCCTTCCTGCTTGCTTTCCTTCCTGTCTTTCTTCTTTTCTCCCTTTCTCTCTTTCTTTCTCTCTTTCCCTCTCTCTTTGTTTCTCTCTTTCTCCTTTTCCTTCCTTCCTTCCCTTCTTTTCTTCCTTCCTTCCTTCCTTCCTTCCTTTCTTCTTCTATCTGCCTTGCTTCCTTCTTCCCTATCTGCACTCCTCCCTGTCTGCTTTCCTTTCTGCCTTCCTTCTTTTCTCCCCCCTTTTCTCTCTTTCCCTCTCTCTGTTTCTCCCCTTCCTTCCTGCCTTCCTGCCTTCCTTCCTCCTCTCTATCACCAGAAACACAATATTTAGGTTATAGAAAAGTAGCCGCCAAATTTAACAGCACCCAACAGTCTCCAGGGGAAGAAATTAAAAGAAAGAAACAACAACAAAAAGCCTCCAACAACACATGACTTAAAGTGAAATTAGTGTTTTGAAAAAATGTTTCCCTTTCAGACTACCACCCACCTCCTTCTCCCAGGTGAGTAGTTAGCTTGGAGAAGGAGTGAGAGGAGGGGAGAATGTGCAAGAGAAGGAAGATACCTTCATATGTCTTTTTTCTCCAACTACCTGAAATAGTGACTTCCTGAACCGCACATCATAAATCAAGCATCTTCTCCAACAAATCTGGATAGGATTGTCTTTTTGAAGGTTCTACCTGACAGCTCTGTTTGTACCCCCTTTTACTTCAGGAAGAGAAAAGCCAAAAATGCTGAGTAAGACTTGATGGTAAAAGGCAAGTTCTTAGACTACTTCAAGTTTTAAAGCCAGCTCTGGAGGAGGACTTCCAGAGAAATGCATGTGCCTGAATCAGTTGGAACCAGTGCAGCTGATACGTCTGCTGGGAGCTTGGAAGAAATAAATAGAGGCATCTAGAGCTCTGTCTTGGCAGGTCCTCCTGGATGGAGGTAGAATGTATAGGGAAATTGGGGGCACTTAGGCGAAAACAGAGGCAACTCCATAATAAAAATATTTGCCTGTATTCATCCTAACTTGAAATTTCTTTCCTTCTGTAGAGTAATACCTTCTCCCCAAAAGACCTTTGAAAAATTTGGTTACAAAATGCAAAATGAGTCATTTATCCTAGGTAAAATTTAGGAGTACTGTTATGATGATACCTGTATAAAATATTGTTAACTCCCATCGCTATTTTCTCATATTGAGTGAGGAAGATTCTTTGCTTCTAATCTCAGGTGCATACCTGTGGAAGACTTAGATTCCTTTAAGCAGTATCAAAGTGATGATAACCGTGTACAGCTGCAAACTGTCTTTTCCTTGTTGTTATTCACCCAGCTGTTTAGAAAAGGAGAGAGTATTTCTAATCAGCCATATGGTGTGGAGTTTTATTTGCCATGGTAAGTTAAAATGTACATTATTGGTCAGCATCTTGAATGCAAATTTTGACATAGCTTTCCAGGAGTACCTGATGAAAAGAACAACAGAGAATCAGATCTATTTAATTACATTACTTTGTCGACTTGTAACGTTGCTAGCCATAAATACTTGCTGGTATCACACTGCTACGCCTGCCAGTAGATATTGCTGCACGACTTTGGTAGCTGAAAAAAGATTATGTAAACATGGTGTATGATCTAGAAATTGAGTAATGAAGTTTAGTACTTATTGCAAAAAAAATTCATAAGTGTCAGGTTTATCTGTGATAGAAGATTCTTTCTGTGTTGGAAAACTACCACTCTGCTATAGTCAGGCTTGTGCTGGAGCCAGCTCAAACCGTCTCAGCAGAAGTGGTTGTTAAATTTTCAGTGTGAGCATTTACACCTTGGAAATTGGCAAATGTTACAAATCATGGCTTGATTGATTTTTTTTGATTGTTTAGACTTAAGAAAATGATGGAGAAAATGTTGATAATGGAGATTAAACTTAATAGTGTGTCCTGCATACATTTTTTCCCCTGGAGTGCTAGTTGTTAAACATTTACCAGCACACTCCTAGCTGTAGTCATATAATATAGAAATGTGACGTAGGACACATGTGCCTTTTAGGAATGTTCATCTTTTAGCTGTGTAACCTAATGAACACATCTGAGTCATTTGTCTTTCTATTGGACCAATGTAAAGTCGTTGCATTGGAATATCCTCCCCAACTGCACAATGACCATCCATATTTCATTCCACATTCCACTTTCTTCCGCAAGAACCTCTCTCTCCCCTCTATTGCTCCAATGCAGTGTGATCTCACTCTACTCTGAGCCCCAGGTTATCTGTCCTTTTTACACTGGCAAACTTTATATACTGTCCTGAATTTTTCCTTAATTATTTAATGAAACTGTCATCTCCTTGAAGTCAGGGACCATGTTTTCCCTGTGTATTTAATATGCTATACTGCACAGTCTAGTAGAGGCCTGGCTAGTAATAGTAAATATTTTTTGAGTGAAATATTTTGTTGAAAGAAATAAAAACAATGAATGAATGATAAATCTGAGGATAGTCTTTCACATTCTGAATTAAACATTGCACCTTCCCATCATGTTTTGCTTGGGTATTGTCCCAGATTGATTACTTGCAAACCCCCCACAAAACTATTAAACGGTACCATTATTACTCAGAATAGAGAGTAAAAAAAATTTTTTTTTCTTAACTGATGGAATTTTTTGCTAGTGATTGGGAGAATGGCATAAGGTCCTTCTTGTTTTGAGAGTGTCGTGAAGACCTATACACAGGGAAAATAGACTGTTTGTGATAAGCCGAAGGGTAACAGTAACCAAGAAAAGAAGAGCTGTTATCTGTTGGAATGGGCCTCTTTTCTAAATTTCCACAGATGGTTAATCTTTAAACACAGATTAGGGGATTTGAGTCCCTAGATCCATGAGTTGTTTAGCCCAACAATAAGAGTTTTTCTTGTTAATTTCTGGCTGGCATTAAGGGTTCCTGTAGGGAAGCAGTGGGAGATAAGCCTGGAAAGGTAGGTTGGGGCCATATTGCAGAGGGAGCCTCGAATGCCAGACACAGGAATTTGGACTTTATCCTAATGGAGAGTTAGTGAAATTGTGTAACCTTGAGCCAATTCCTTAACCTCTCAGGGCCTCAGTTTCTTCATTTGTAAATTGAGGGGGTTGGATTATATGATCTTTAAGGTCCAGGCTCTAAAACCCTGTGAACTGCAATGAAGGTTTTTAAATAGGAAAATACGCCTGCTAGTTGTGTTCAGAAAGGACTCTAAGTGGACCATTGTTGCTCAGAGTGCCCCACCTACATTGTTTGAGATATATTCTACACTCATTCACAGTGCTTTATCTTGAATACTTCAGTGAAGCAATGATCTTGCCCATGTGGTTACCCCATCCACTATACAATTACCATATTGCCCATACCTTTTTGTTCTTATACCTCATTTGAAAAAAAAATAAGCCTTTATCTTACATAACAAAACAGTTATGGCTCAGATATAATCCATAGATTTTATAAAGTACTGGCAGGTCTCTGTTGCCTTATATGGTCCACACCTAGGCACTTGGAAGATCAGTGGGACAAGCACCGGTGCCTCAATTTTACCCAGGAGGAAGTTGAGGCTGAAAGATTCAGCGGATTTCTCACAGTTTATAAACTGGCCAGGGAGTTTCCAACCCAAACTTTCTGACTCCAGGACTGATCCGCTGCCTGTATTGTGCTTGGCTTCTAAATTCTAGATCATCCGTCTAGATTCTTCTGGAAGAGTAATTCATTCTCTTCAGTGTCAGTATTGCATAAAGACCCAATTTAAACACCACCTCCTTTCTTGATTCCCCATAATTCTTAGCACTTCTCTCCCTGAAATCCCTTTGTATATATTTCATATTTACTTGTTTGTAAGTTCATTGTTTACTTTGAGGAGAATATGAGCTCCTTGAGGGCAGGAGCTATTATGACTTTTGTCTATTCATTCCTAGCACCTGGCATAGTCCTGAGGTAGTCTGTTACATTGGAAAGATTGCTAAATTTAGAGTCAAGGGATCTGGGTTCTAATTCTGGCTGTGCTTCTTAATATTTATGTGACCTTGAATCACTTAATTTTTCTAAGGCTTAGTTTCTTTTTTTTTTTAAAATCAATTGATTTGTTTGTTTACTTTTAGTTTATAAGATTCAGTTCCGCAATCCCTTGAGTTTCAAATTTTCTCCCCTCCCTCTCCCCCATCCCCCATGGCGGCGTGCAATCAAGTATAGGATCTGCAAATACTTTCACTTTGGACATTAGTCTGGTTGTATAGAAGGGTTGTAACCGATGGAGCGGACAATGGGAAAGAAGAAACAAAACCAAACATGGAAAAGAATGATTGCTTCAGTTTCCATTTAGGCTTAGTTTCTTTATGAGTAACGTGAGGGAGTTGGAATAAATGAACTCTAAGGCCACTTCTTGGAGGCAGCTAGGTGACTCCAGGGATAGAATGCTGGGTCTGGAGTCAGGAAGACCTGAGTTCAAATGTGGCCTCAGACACTAGCTGTGTGACCCTGGGCAAGTCATTTAACCTCAGTTTACCTTAATCCATTGGAGAAGGAAATAGCAAACTAATCCAGAGTCCTTGCCAAGAAAACCCCACAGAGAGTTGGTCACGACTAAATAACAAGTCCAACAAGGGCCCTTCTAGCCCTAAACCTTCAGAGGGTCTTAATCGGGGGCTGTAAACTTTTTAAAAAAGATTATTTTCATTTGATTTGATTTCTTTGTGATCTTTTATATTTTATTTTATACTTTTAAAAACATTCTGAGAAGGGCATTGTCAGACTACCAAAATGGTCTATTCCACTAAAAAATGTTAAGAAATTTTCTAAATCTATTATCTTTGGGTTCTTATAAATGGAATTAAATTGAACCGAGTTGAATTGAATTGAATTTCCAAAACAGACAGACTGCCAGTGTTCTAGTTCCTACTAAATCTGGAACCCTGCATGGAAAACTAGTCCTCAGGGGGTCAAGCCCTGCTTATATTGCTGATGAAAAAATCTCCTACAATCCCCCCAAAGCAGGGCATTCAAGTCGTTAGGATTTTCTCTGACTGCTAACATTGATTACTATTCATTAAAGTTGATATTTACAATCAGAGAATATGAGAGTGGATCATTTTTATTAATCATCCCTGTGGTTTTATCATTACATATCATTATCCAAACATTCCAATGGAACGGACTGGATAGCATTTCTCCCAAAATAGGCATGGCAGAGGTGAGACTCTCGTTGTCCCCTGTGGCCGAGAAGAAGTAGCCCAAAGACTTAAAATCTGCAGAGCAGAAACTCAGGGAAAGGCAGGTTTTCAAATACTCTAGAAGATGGGTTGGAAGGAGGGAAGCAGCCTTGGCTCAGAGGGAGAGGAAATAAAGAGACTGTAAAAATCCAAGTGATGATTGTGAACTTGAGAAATGGAAAGGGCAAAGAAAGGTCATAGCAACAGATACATGGCTTTCTAGAGTTTGTAGGATAAGAAAGGTTTAAATGGGTCCAAAAACACCACTTTAATTTATTTATTTTGGAGCATGTGGTGCGCGCGTGTGAGCGCGCGCGAGAGTGTGTGTGTGTGTGTGTGTGTGTGTGTGTGTGTATGTGTGTGTGTGTGTGTGTGTGTGCTGGGATACAGTAGTACAATGTAAAGAACATTATATACATAGTGCAAAGAGCATTATACTAGGAATCCAGAGGCCTAGGCTGCAGTCTCTCTGAACCTCAGTCTCATCTGTAAAATGGGCGTAATCATAGCTGTCCCACTAATAGTACTTTTCACAGAGCTTTTGATAATCAAATGAGAAAATGACTAAGAAGTACTTTGTTAACTGTAATTTAATATAGAGATATATTGCTTTTAATGAAGATGGGCAGTCAGACTCCAAAGACGAAAGCTGTTCTAATGTCCCAGTTTTCTTGCCCTTTTTAAGGAAGTCAAGTATTTCTTGTTACTCGCTCCCCTGGTCAGAGACAATTGTAAAGCCAACTGCGTAGGGATGTTTATAGGATCATAGGTTTGCAGCTGAAGAGGATTAGGGACCATCCATTTCAACACCTTCATTTTACAGATGAGGAAAGTGGAGCCAGTAGAGTTTAAATGACTTCTTTAAGGTCACACTTGAGGTAGCACCGCGCAGGGCAAAGATTTGAACTCAGGTCCTTAACACCAAATCCAGCACCCTTTCCAGGGTCTCACCCTGCCTCCCATAGAAAGGATTCGGGGTTTTATTGTTTGTTGTGTTTTTCCCGGCTCTCGATATCTAACGGAAGAAAAAACACAGTGCCTGGAGTAGAACTGAGAGTCCAAGGACCACAGTTTGCATCCTGGCTCTGTTGCTTCCTATATGTTTAATCTTGGGCAAGTCACAACTCCCACAGGCCTCAGTTTCCTCATCTGTAAAATGAGGGAGCTGGTTTCTGAGGGTCTCTCCTCCTGTAGTGCTGTGATTCTGTAGTAGACCTTTCACTTCTCTGGGCTTTAGTAGTGTCCTCTGTAAAGTTAGGGGGGTCAGTCTGGATGACCTCTTAGGTCCTTTCCTGCTTTAAATGCATGATGCTTACATGGGATTGGAGAGGCCACAGTGTAGGACAGTAATATCAAACACAAATAGAAACAGTACCTGAGGATCTCTTGGGCAGCACATTGACTTGGTTTTAAGATGCAATATTATCGATGCTTTATTGTGCTTTTATTTATTTTGTTAAACATTTCCCAATTACATTTTAACCTGGTTCAGGCAACACTCAGGAGTTTTGTGGGATGCATGGGCTGTGTGTCTGACAGCTCTGGTGGAGTGGATAGGGAACAAGCCTTAGGGTTAGGAGGAACGGGGTTCAAGTCTTTTCTTAGACAGATGCTGGCTGGGTAAGTTTGGCCATTCCACTCCCACAGGAAATTCTCTAAGATCCCAAATTCCAAAGGAGGTGTGAAGGCTCTGCATTGGTAGAGGGAACTTCTTCCTGGTGGTTTTCCATACCAGTGGAATGACTGGTCTATGCCTTCCAGCCTCCCTTCTACCACTCTCTGCATCACTACCCCCATTCCCCAAGAAAAATGGAATGAAAGATGAAGGACTTTGTTGTTTTTTTTCTTCTCTGTGACCTAGATAAAATGGTAGACCCATGGCCTTCTACTAGGCCCTTTTAGAGAGCTCTTCTATATCTTCTCAATCACAGTTGTAATTTCTACCACTTTCCTACAAGCATATAGGAAAAGTAGGAAAAGTAGCCATTCACAGTGGACTTTATCCAATGTCTGTTTTATGAATGCTCTGTCAATCCATCAATAAACATTTATTAAGCTTCCGTTATGTGCCAGGCACTACCCTAAGCACTGTGGTATAGTCAACAGAGCCATATTCTTAGCAGTGAAGCTGATTCTTCAGATTCTGATTTTTAGGTTCTTTGGTAACATTTAGAATCATAAAATTGGAACTTGGAAACACATAGGTCCTTCATTCTGAATTAGTGAAAATGGACACAGTGGTCAATAATTTGATTGATCTACTGTTATTGCAGAAGGACCTGATATCCAGAAGATATTGCCAAGTTGTGATTATGTACTCACAGAAATCTAGGGAGAATTTGTTTCTGATGATTAATGATCCAGATCAAACTTCTTGGTGATATATGGTATGTTTTCAAGTCCCTTTGCCCTCCTGGCTGCCCTTCTCTGGACATACTGCATCTTGTAACTGTTCTTTCTAAAATGTGGCACCTGGAACTGAACATAATATTCCAGATGTGGTCTGATGAGGTAAGAGAATAGAACCATTACCTCCCTCATTCTGGATACTGCCCATATTAATAATTAATATTATTAACAATTATTGTTATTAAGTACTAAGTACTTTTTACAAATATTATCTCATTTGATTGTTACAATAGCCCTAGGAATTAGGTACTATTATTATTCCCATTTTACAGATGAAACTGAAGCAGATGGAGTAACTTGCCCAGTTAATGTTTGAAGTTGGATTTGAACTCACATCTTCCTGATTTTAGGCTCAGTGCTCTATTTGCCACCTAGGTACCTAAAATTGACACAGAGTTTTGTCTGCTGCAGGTCATGCTGTTAATTCACTTTGAATCTGTAGCCCTAGAAAATAACTAAGTTTTTTTTTCCCTTTCCTTACAAGATAAGCTATATGTTATTATTTGTTCATACAGAGACATTCATGAGATGGCCACTGTAGCTGCCTAGGTCCACTCTTGTATGGTCAATGAATTCCAAATGGCAGGAATCAAAATTGAGAGCTAGAAAGGAAATGGAGAGACCTGGTCTCTCTCTCTCTTTCAATTAGGGGTCAAGTACCTATAGATCTTGGAAATGGCATGGAAGGTAGATTTAGCAAAGTAAAAACAGAATATTTTACAAATTGGTGTGTCATCAGTGCTCGGGGCTATGCTGATCTCTGTTTCATTCAATTTTAGCTTATGTGCTTGTAAAGTAATCACCACCCAAGTCTTTTTCCCATCATTTGCTGTCTAGGCAAATCAACCCCATCCTATACTTGTGGAGTTGATTTTTAAATCCATATAGGACACTTTTCATTTATCCTTATCAAATTTATTCTTGTTAGATCCATTCCAACATTCTAGTCTACTAAGATGCTTTTGGACACCATGCAGGTAAATTCTCTAGATTCCCTTTCATGTTCACTAAAATCACCCAAATGAGAGGAGAGAATGTTAAAATCCCATTTAAAACAATTGTATCCAAAGTACAATGGACTCTCTTACATGTATCTTTTATTTTTTTACATGCATCTTTTCAAAACAAAATGCCAATCTCAATAGATATTACAACTCTACTCTTGTTTCATTTGAACTGAACCTTCCTTTTACAAAATGCTGAATACACAATTGAAAAATAAGAGTTCTGTGAATGTGGTCCATTTGACTTTTTGTGGGGGAGGGGAAAGGGAACCAGTGAGGGTGGGGATACAACCCATCTTAGGAGAGTCTGATCTGTTCACTTTGGGGCATAAACTTCTAAAATCAATGAACTGTCTCCCCTGACCCAAACACATGCACCTAGAGTTGAGGTAGACTCAGTTTTGCTCACCTGCCAATTGAGATGCTCTTCCCCCATGGGAAAAATATCTGTAGTTGAATTTAATAGCCTTAAACTCCAACTCATTTGTGGAATAGGAAGACTGTGAAATGAAATGGTGATCCAAGATAGTTGTCACAGGCTATTATAAATAATAGCCTGAGACTCTTAGTACCAGGAGCTGGTTTATGTTACCAAATAACCTGGTCAGGGATTAGATTCTTCTTCTCAAGAGGTAAAGCACTATCTTCTTTCTCTGGGGACAAAAAAAAAGTCAGAGACTCTAAAATCATGCAACTGAACCCGTGTAACCCACAATTTGTAATTTTTGAGAACAAAGATGATAAATATGGGTAAACCTGGCTCTATGAATAAACCTGACTCTGAACCATTCAAATCTCTGCCTATCTCATACTAGAGAAAAGAAGTTAGTTCAGTCTTTTTCTTTTTTTTAAACCAATTCATCTCAATAAAAGGAGCTATGTTAGAGGAAGGTAGCCTTTTTCTTTTCTTCTTTTCTCTCCAATTTTTAAGAATAAAATTTTATTTTTTTAAAATCGGAATTTATCATGCAACAGAAGAGTGAACATTTCCTCATACAAAATAAAACAGAAAATGGGACTTTTTGTGAAGCCACAAATCTCCATTACATACAATTTGCTCTTTTAAAATACAGAATAAATTCAACTTATTACTTTCAAAGCTATCCTGTCTGTCTGAATGTTCTTCTTTGTATTAGAAAATGTTCCAATGGTCCTCTTTTTTCTTTCCTTCCTTCCTTCCTTCCTTTCTTCCTTCCTCCCTCCCTCCCTCTGTTCCTTCCTTCCTCCCTTCCTCTTTCCCTCCCTCACATCCCTCCCTCCTTCCTTCCTTCTTTCCTTCCTTTTCTTCCTTCCTTCCTTCCTTTCCCTCCTTCCTTCTTTTCCTCCTTCCTTCTTTTCCTCCTTCCTTTTCTCTCTCTCTCTCTCTCTCTCTCTGTGTCTTTCTCTCTCCCTCTCTCCCTTCTTCTCTTTCCCAGACCACTTTCAACAATAAAGGGGGAAAAAAAACCCCTACACTATCATTGTCACAAATAAACATAGTTAAACAAAACAAAACCCCATTTTTGCCATGTCCATAAATATATATTTATTCTTCACAGAAATTTCATTATACCTCGAATAGGAGGCAACGAAAATGTCCTCTGAAATGATTTTTTTTCTCATTTTAAGTGGGAATATTTTGTTTTATTAATTCTTTCAACCAGCCCACATTTATTAAGTGTGCATTTTTTCATTCTTGTTGTCAGGGATGCAGAAACAAAGTCAAAATGATGCTTGTCCTGAAGGGACTTAAATTCTACTGTTTGACCCTGATAAAGAACATGCTATATATCCCTTCAACCTGATGTTCAACCTAAACGTCTTGTTAGGCCAGTATTCTTTATTCCCCCTTGTCACATATGATGACAGATCTAGTCAGTCAAAAAGCATTTATTAGGTACCTACCATGTGCCCAGCACCGTGCTAAACACTAAGTACACAAAGAAAGGCAAATACAGTCCCTTCCTTCTCTCAAGAAGCCCATAATATAGTGGAGAAGACAACATGCAAATAACTAGGTGAGACAAGATGCATACAAACAGTAAAGTAAATTCAAGTCAACATTAGAAGAGAAGGCACTAGTAGCTAAGGAGACTGGGAAAGGCTTCCTGTAAAAGGTGGGATTTGAGCTGAATTTATAGGAAGTCAGGGGAGCGAAGAGGCAGCACTGAGGAGGGAGTGTTCCAGGCATGGGGTATAGCCAGGGCAAAGGCATGGAGGTAGGAAACAGAATGTCATGTGCCACGATCAGCAAGGAATCAGTAGAGTTTGATCATGGAACATATGAAAGACAGTAAAGCGTAGGAAGAGACCAGGTCATAAAAATATTAAATGCCAAACAAGAAGACGTTATTTCCAATACTGGAGGAAGTAGGATGCCTTTGGAATTTATTTAGGAGCGGTTTGACATGATCAGACCTGCATGGTAGGAAAATCATGGAGCTATATATGGAAGATGAATTAGAGTGAGAAGGTAGGGAGGTGAATTAGAGAGAAGCAACAGGAGCCTGAGCTGGGGGGTGGCTACAGGAGTGGAGAGAAGGAAACATATGTGAGAAATATTGTACAGAAAGAAATTGCAAGATTTGATTACTGATTGGATATGTGGGATGAGGGAGAGAGACAGAAACAAGCTGAGAATGACAGCCAAGGTTATGGGCTTGGGCGAACGGAAGGATGGTGGTACTTTTATTAGTAATAGGAGAATTAGGAAGAAGGAAAATTTTGTGTGGGGGGATGGAAGATAAATTCTGTTTTCAGCTTGTTGAGCTTGAGATCCTATGGGATATTCAGTTGAGATGTCTAAAAGACAATAATTGGTGATATAAGACTGTAACTTAGAAGGGGAGACTGGGATATAAAGACCTGGGAATCATCTGTATAACAAAGTGATAACTGAACTATGGGAACTGATAAAGTCACCAAGGTAGAAAAGAGGGCTAAGGACAGAGCCTTGGGGGACGTCCATACTAGTGTCATGAAAACCTAAAGAAGAGAGAGAAACCAGGAGGAGATAGTGATCTATCTATATACTATCTACAATGATAGTATTTAATGCTGCTAAGAAATCAAGAAGTGTGGGAGCTAAGGAAGGACCATTAGATTTTTAGATCCTTGGTAGTTTCAGAGGGTGCAGTTCTAATTGAATAATTAAGTCAGAAGCTAAAATTAAGAGGGTTAGAAGTGAGTGAGAGGATGTGAATTGGAGGCACCTCATGTAGATGTCTTTCTCAAGGAATTTAGCCAGGAAGAAGAGGTGAAATGTAGGATGATAGCTAGCAAAGATTGCAGGCTCAAGTGATTTTTGTTTGCTTTTTTAAAAAGAAATGAGCATATTTCTAGGTTTGTTTGTATTCAACATGAGGGAGTTGTGATTATGTTTGCAGACAGTGAGGGTGAAGCCAGTAGGATCTAGGGCATATGTCAAGGGGTTGGTGTGGGTGAGGAGATCACTTCTTCATCCAAGATGGGAGTGAAAAAAGGAGATAATGGGCTACAATATCTGAATGAGCTCTCAGAAAATAGTATCAATTTTTTTTTCCAGTAAAATATTTGTCAAGGTCATAAGCTAAGAGGGTAAGGGGAAAGAAAGTGCTATGTGAGGCTTGAAGGGAGATCAGATAATTTGGAACATCCACTGTGGGAAGTGAGATATCAAGTTAACTAAGTAGGAGTAGAATGATTGCCTTATTGCAGTGAGGACCCAGTCTAGATCAGATGACATAAATTCATAGATCCAAACAACCCAGTTTTGTGATTTTCTTCAGCTCCATTCAGCTCTGATCTAGAGCTAAAAGGAACCACAGAGACTATGAGGCCAAATCCCCACAATTTTCAAATGAAGAAACTGAGACCCAGAAATATCAAGTGACGTGTTCCAGGTTACACAAGTAGTCAGCAACTGAGGTGGGGTTTGAATCTAGGTCCAAGCTTTTGTTGATTGGGTCAGCCACACTATTCTGTCCTCTGCTTTTCTTTTCGGCTGAAAATGTGCAGCTCTTCTTTCCCTGCCTGCTTATATACATCACAACTTCTAGATATCTGCCTATGTGGAGACTGAGTTCTGTGCCACACCTACATTTTTTTGGGGGGCTATTTCATCATTGGAAGTTGAAGGTTAGCTTCTTTTTAGTTTCTTTAGCTAAGACTTTGGAGCTAAGAGAAATGCCTCTTAATTTCACCAGTGTTCAATTTGTGGGTGGATGAGTGGGTAGTAATGTAAATCTCTACACTTTGTTGCGAAGATTGATTAATTTGTTTGTAAAGTGCTATGAGGTTTATAAAGAGAAAGGTCAAACTACTGTTGATTTTATTCAATTGTTCCAAATTACCATCATCTCCCAACTTTTTTCTTTAAATTGGGCTACCTCATTAGCAAAAATCAAAGGGCAGATGAAAAAGTTAGCTTTATGATATAGTCAGACTAGAATACAAGTGGGAAAACAACTGAGGAAGAAAGTACAAAGGAAAGATCTGGCTCTACCTATGTGATAATAGAAAGTAAGTGCCACAAGAACCATGGAGCCTGTACTTCAACTTTCTATTCCCTCCAATGCTTAGCACAAGTGCTATGCACACAGTAGGTACTTAATAAATATTCATTGATTAATTTTCAATAATATGGGGGCCAAAGATCCTTAAGAGATCTGTGTATATGTATCAGGGGATCTGTAAAGTTGTATGGGGGGAAAATACATCCTTAGTCCAATATGATTTGATTCCCTTTGTAGTCCCCTGTATTTTATGCAGGTAAGAGAAAGGATAGGGGGAGGGGAGAAAATGAGCATTTATTAAACACCTACCATATGCCTGGCATTGTGCTAATTGCTTTATAAATATTATCTCCCTTTGATCCTTACAGCAACCCAGTAAGATAGGTGCCATTATCATGTCTATTTCACAGTAGAGGAAATGAGATAGACAAATGTTAAGAGACTTGCCCAGGGCTACACAGCTAGCAAGTTTCTTTTTTTTTTTGTTTTTTGGAGGGGGAAAAAGCAGGGCAATTGGGGTTAAGTGACTTGCCCAAGGTCACACAGCTAGTTTTGTGTAAAGTGTCTGAGGTCACATTTGAACTCGGGTCCTCCTGACTGCAGGGCTGGTGCTCTAATCACTGCACCACCTAGCTGCCCCTGCTAGCTAGTAAGTATCTGAGGCCACATTTGAACTTGAGTCTTCCTGACTCTAGGTATAGGGCTCCAACTGCCATAGCTTTACCAACTGCAAAAAGGGTCCATGACATGATAAAGGGAATATATGCTCCTTGAAAAGCTGGGGAAATTTTCATTTCCATCTTTGAATCCAAAGTGCCTAGTACAGTGTGTAAGCACATAGTAGATACCTTGTTGCTGTAGTGGTGCTGTTTCAGTCATGTCCGAAGTTTCATGACCCCATTTGGGGTTTTCTTGGCAAAGATACTGCATTTGTCATTTCCTTCTCCAGTTCATTTTACAGAAAACAGGGTAAAGTGACTTGCCCAGGGTCACACAGCCAGTAAGTATCTGAGACTAGATTTGAGCTCAGGAAGATGAGTCTTCTTGACTCTTGATCCTTCACTCTTTCATTAAGTAGATATTTAATAAATGCCTTTTGAATTGAGTTTGTTAATTGATACATATTATTCACAGATATCTCTGCTTTAATGGTTGACAAAGTCAATGTATCCTCTTCACTGTATGCCTAAATCCCTGCATCCCTCAAGCAGTTCTTTCATGTAGCTCATGACTGATATCAACCTCTATTGTTTATTTTAAAAAAACCGAAAGTCAGACCTGAAGAGAGAAGAGTAGATCAGTCCCCAATGCAGTAATAAAACTTTCTTTACCACAATGACAAGCCCATCCTCTCCCCTTCTTTCCACCCTTCTCACCCCCAGATAATTCTTAACTAACTTGGATAGTCCAGCAATTAGAACTTTGGCATACAATCTTACTTCTTCGACTTCTATAATTGGTGGACTCTAATTATATGAATCAATTTCAATTTCTATAAATCAGATGATTTAGAGAGAAAGCCGTTCAATTTCCTTTTCAATTGCATGGTTTCAGCAGCAATAAAACTCTCAGGTTAAAATATTGGGATGCAGCTTGCTTCAAAAATATATCCCATCTCACTTAAGGCTAGCACTAGGATCCTGGGCTGCACAAAGCTTGCTTGCCAATTGGAGGTGGTACTGAGCATCCTTTCTACCATGAGGGGGCATTCCAACCCCTTTGTCTCCACTCACATTTATAGAAGCACTCTCTCTCAATCTCTGTCTGTCTCTGTCTCTGTCTCTCTTTATAGGAGCGTTGTCTCTCTCATTCTGTCTCTCTCTCTCTCTCTCTCTCTCTCTCTCTCTCTCTCACACACACACACACACACACACACACACACACACACACACACACACACACACACACTCCTTCCTACTCAGGATTAATTTGCTTAGTCCTGTCTGATCTTTAGCAGACAGATCCAGCTTGGGCACAAATATAATGGCACAGCACTGTTCAACATGCACATTTGGTGCTTACTTTTCTTATTAACTCCACCAGGATTTATTGTGACAATGGACACCAAAGGTTTTTGCAGAGACATGCAACTCAGAAACTTGGATCAGAGCCTCTGATGGACTCCCATAAACCCTTCTTCAAAAAAGGGCAGGTTGCATATTGTTTCAATATGGCACCATTCTTGAATTGAACTTCAAACTATGACTGGGATGTGGGTGGTTTGATATTCTCTTTCCTCACCCTAACAGCTCTTCCGTGTAATCTATTTGTGTTAATCTACTCTGTGGGCTGTCTCAGTATTAATAATAGTTTCATGTTAAAAAAAATAAAGCCATAATACTTTTTATCTAAGAATCTTTGTAGACTTTGGCCAATGTTGACTTACATAAATACCTTTAAGAAGCAGGTAAGTTTCATTGTCTCTCTTCTTGAAAGAGGAGGAATGAAGGGGGAAGAGGGGAAGCACAGAAGAAGAGGTCAAGTGAGATGTATAATATGTACACAGAGTCAGGGCAGAGTTAAGAAGAGAATTCAGCTCTGAGAGTGCTCAACTCTCCCTTCATACTCCTTCCCCACTTTAGAGAAGATAAGTGGCTAGGGTTCATGTTTGTTGCTAATGTGGTTTTTAGCAAGATGTCTCCTTTTTGTCAGAGATCGGCTTATTGCTTTTATAGTACTCTTAAATTCAGCTTATATTGAATTATTATTGTTCTTCATTTTATACATTACTTCCAGTTCCAGCAGCATTAGAGTCTCATTAAATGCTTGGGCTGCTAACTGAGGTTTCTTGACAAATATATCATGGAAAGTTAGGGCTGCACACTTTTCACTAGGGTATTAGCAGAGACCACACCCATTATACAATTGACTAGGTCTGTATTGGGCTTCATAGAACCATATAAAGATGAAGTTCTGAAGAGGTACATAAGGAAAGAGTAAGAAATGCTGTTAGGTAGTCCTCCTGGGCCTTGACACCCCCTGATCCCCCATCCTGGAGAGGACACAGTCTGTGATTAAGAGTTGCTCAATTAAATAGTGGCAGAGACACTGTAGTAAAATTGGATTAAAAAATGACATTAGTAGAATATAGCTCTGGAGCTAAAAGGTCCTTCAAAGGTCATCTTGTCCAACCCCCTTATTTTAATACTGAAAAAGCTGAGGATCAGGGAAGTTAGTGGCTTGCTTAAGGTCATGCAGGCAGTGAGTGTTAAAGTGGGATTTGAATCTAGGCCCTCAAATCAGACTCAGTGTCTCTCCCCTGCCCCCATCTCCCTAATCATGTGGTATTAATTATGTAGGTATATCATCTTCCCAGCTAAACTTTAAACACTTTAAGGTATGGAATCTTCATAGCACTTAGCACACTACTACCACATTGTGCAAACTCAGTAAATGCTTTTTGATTGATTGAAAATTGATTTGAAATTATATAAATCTGGCCTTAGACACTTACTAGTTCTGCAACCCTGGGCAAGTCACTTAACCCTATCTGCCTCAGTTCCTTATCTGTAAAATGAACTGGAGAAGGAAATGGCAAACTACTCTAGCATCTCTGCCAAGAAAGCCCCAAATGGGATCACAAAGAGTTGGACATGAGTGAAACGACTCAACAACATACAGTTATCCTCAGATTTTAAATGATTTATACTTAAATATATTGTTGGTGTTAACCTTTTGAATTCCATACTAACTGGGCTTTGGGATTTTAAGTTTCTTGATCTTTTAAAAAAGAAGTCATTTTTCTAAAAAAAAAAAAGCACATTCCAAAAATGGAGTCTATAAACTTGGCTTAAATTCCTGACAAAATTCTAGATTGTATTTTTAACTTTTATTTTAAATTAGATCTTATTTTTCAATTAATAAGCATTCATTTTCTCTCCTCACCTCACAATTTAAAAGAAAAAAAGGAAAAACAAGAGTCTTATATGCGTAGTCAAGCAAAACAAATTCCCATATTGTCCACATACAAAAATGTATCTCGTTCTTCATTTTGGATCTATCACCTCTCCGTAAAGAAATGAGTAGGATCCTTTAGAAAAGGAACTATTGATCACCCTAGCCTGGATGGCTTCATCTAAGAACATATGGTTCCAGGCTAACCTTATATTCTTTTTTGATAAGGTTAATTGGATAGGTAAATCAGGAGAAAACTGCAGATATCATTTGCCTAGATTTTTAGCAGTTACTTCAATCCTCATATGGCTTGCATTGGAGGTCCTTCATTGAAAGGCTGTCCACATGCCTGAGTGATTAGATGTGCTGCTTGGCCTCTAAGGGCAGGACCTAGGAAAAGTGTGTGGAAGCCGAAAGGGGACAAAGTTTGTCTTGAAAAGTAAGGCAAAACTTCCTAACATTAGAGCAGAGTCAAAGGGCCACACTTGAGAACCTAGAGGGCCACATGTGGCCTTGAGGTCACAGGTTCCCCACCCCTGCCCCAAAGTAGAATGAACTTCCTCCTCAGGTCCTGGGATCCCTCTCTCTTGAGATTTCAAGGGAAGATTTAATGACCTTTCCATCATGGCGTAGAAAGGATTCTTGTACAGGAATTGCTTGGCTTTCAGTGAAGTTTCTTCCAAAGCTGAGATTCTTTGATCTTGAACTCAAGCATTTATTGCCTGCCAGGAGTTCTTGTTGTGGACAGCATGGTTCATTACCACCTCTCTTCACTTTACCAACATGGGACCCTCAGTCAGTAGCCAGGTGGACTAATTTTATAAGCCAAATTAACCAGATATTTGAGTTACTTAACTGGTTTTTGAAGTTACCTTCCACACACCATCTTTAGGTTTTCTCTTTCTTTAGGGACATCCCAAGACTAAATGACTATGAGTAGAGACAACAAAGTTTATGCAAAATGTAAGCAGATCCTGGGATATATAATCCCTTTTTTAAAAAAAACTCATTCCATATTCTCAAAGTATATTTGAGTTGAAGCCTCCCTTCTTGGGATGGTCTAACAGTGGTTCTCAACCTGTAGGTTATGTTCAGTTTGTAACAATGAAAATACATCCTGCATATCAGATATTTACGTTATGTTTCATAACAAAATTCATAGCAAAATTACAGTTATGAAGTAGCAACAAAAATAATTTTATGATTGGGGGTCACCACAACATGAGGAACTGTATTAAAGGGTCACGGCATTAGGAAGGTTGAGAACCCATGGTAGAACAAGAGGGGGAGCTGGCAGCCTTAAGGTCGCAGGTTCCTCACACCTGATCTAGAATCACAGTTGACTTACATCTTCTAACAATTTGCTGGGCTTGGTTTGTAATCTTGATTAAATTTAAAATTTTGAAATGGGAACTTCTCCTATAGATTACAACAATGGGTATTGCCTTCTCTCCAACTCGTGTTCTTCCCATAAGCTGAAATAAGGCAGCATTGTAATCCAAAGGGCATGATCCCTTAAGCATATCCTGAGGCTCCCTAAGTTTATGGTACATTCCGTCAGAGCAGAACATCAGGAAATGTCAAGAATTTGGTATTGGCTCCCTAAAATGTTTTTAATCAGGATAAGAAAAGGATTTTTTATTTTAAGTTGTAGAATTTAGATTTGGAAGATGAAATGTGAAACTTGGTAATAATGAAGACTTTGTTTGTAAAGGCTTACCAAGCCAGTGACTAATGGACTAGCCATGTAGGGTGCAGAAGGCAGTCTTGCAGGGTGTCAGCAATGGAATGGAACGTAGGCAGGCCCATGGAGAAAATGGGATAGAGGGAATAAGCAACATGCAACATCCAGTCAGAGGAGTATTCAGTTATAGATTATGGATTTAGTAAAAGAATTTCAAGGGGCCCTCAGTTGGCTGAATGACAAATGTGATAACTTTCCCTGCTGATGATCAGTCATGCCTTGGCCCCAAGGGTAGGGGGGTTTAGGGATTAATTCAATTTTTCATCTCCCTCCCAAAAAAGTTTCAGAAAATGATGTTTTGAAAAATCAGCTTCCAGAATGAGACTCTACAACAGATTATTCCCAGTGTTTCCTCTTCCCTGACAAAAAGATGAGTTAAAGCACCAAGTAAGCCTTCCCTTCCCTTGCCTGTCCCCCACCCACTATGAGTTAATTTCTCTGAATTAAGAATGTGCTTCCAAGTTTAGTTTCCTGGGGTCTACACTGTTCTAATGGAAATGACACTAAATTGTTTGTTGGTGGGAGCTCTTGAGTTACTGTTGTGCTATCAGATCGATACCTGTACCTGGTAATATAATGCCAATCCATATCCAAAAATAGCCACCCTTTGTTGTCATCCCACAGAACAAAAGAAAGGAACTTACAAATCAGACCTACTTCATCTGTGTCTCATACCCTTCACTTTTCTAGTATTCCCAAAGCAAACGTTTTCTTTTTTTTTTCTTTCCTATCAAATTGATTTAATGTTTGAAAGAAGAGGAGAGGAAATGGAATGACATGGAAGGGAATGAAAGTTTTTACTAAGAAAAAAACCAACATCTCTTACTTGAAACAGGAAGGCATGAAAATTATAGATTTTGGTAATATTAGTTAAAAAAAAAAACCATAACAACTAACCAAACCACAACTAAAAACACCCACAACCCAACCACCAACCAAAGGTCCAGTAGATTGTACTAGTTATGTTGTGACATGTGGCATTCCTGAAATCCCCTGTTTTCTGTCTTAGGAGGATATATTCTACTTAAAGTGCTCTCTTCCTTGTTTTTGCAAAATCCTGGTAGCCGTAGCTCAACTTTATTCCTGGAGCAGTCTGTCCCCTCACTTTGGCTTCACTTTATCGTACCAGATTAAGTGCCAGGACACAACATTTAACGTCCTTTTGTCTGAGTTCACCTTTCTTTCGTTCACTCACCCAGCGGATATATGTCTGTGGAGTGCATAGTGACCGGGGAGGAGTGGGGAGGGGGGCAGGTTGGATCATGAAAGGCACACCGTATATTAATTAAGCAGAAAGTGCTCTCTGCACCTTATCTGCATAAAGAAAGATAAAACCCGTGTAAATAATATGTGTGTTTTCTGTAATGAATGTCCCCTTCTCTCTGCGTTTCTGCATAGTATTAGAAAGCGCATTTTATTATATTAGACATTGGAAGCGGGCCAACAAGTTTTTCTTTTAACTTGATATTTTGGGCTCTGATCTTTGTTAAAACTACAATGGCATGTATCTAGTACAGTCAGAGGTCATTTCTATAGCTACTACCATCTCCTATCATTTCTGGGGAATGTTTGTTTTCAAAACAAAGAATTGGGTTAAAGCTTAGGTATCAAGTATCAGAACGTATTTCAAGCTGAAATTAAGAGCCCTCAAACCTCCCCTTTAAAGGTCAGATATTATTTATTATTATTATAAAAATGATCTGTGATTTATGAATTTAACTTCTCATAAACCTTCTTTGTAACAGAATATGCAGTCAGAAGCTTAACATTACATTGTTTTCTTTTGACAACGTATCCACGAGACCACTGCAGCTGTTCCTTTACTCACAATAGCAGATTAATTAACACAATCATATGCTGTTGGCTCTTACTCAATGAGTGGGTCTGCAGTGGGATAGATAGGTAAATCCTTTAAATGTGTAGGAGATAAAGGATATACTATGGTAGTTTCATAACTAGCCAGTTTTGCTTCTGACTAGTCAGCCCTATCAGCAATGGTTCACCGACCACAGAAGCCGTGAGCTTAAATTTCAAAGTCAGCCACACCTATATCAGAGCAATAATGCCCAAATCATTGCAAGGCTCAAACATGGAAAAGCAGAGGACCGCTCAGAAATCAGCAGCTTTGGTTAAAATAGCCGTCAGTCTGCCGCCAGCGTTTTGAGCCTGCAGGATTTTTTTTTTAAGTTCAATCATTGCTTTCCTTAAATATCTCCCTCTCGCTATTACTCACTTTCCTCTCCCTACCCCACCCCCCTCATCATCTTTCTCCCCTACACCCTCCTCTTTCGCCTGTTGTGGACTGTGAAAAATCTTGGATTTTTGGTTTGCTTGACTTTAATTTTTAGTAGTAGAAAAATTCTTCTTCCATTTCTGTATGTGTGTTAATGAAAATGTGAGCAACTAAATCTCTTCTCCCCAAACAGTCCCCAACCTCAGGGAAGTATTTATTGGCAACTTTAGCTGATATTTTAGAGGCCGTCAAAACCTTTGTTACAGACAATGTAAGACTTTACTTTAGAAACAAGACGTGTCCCTATGCAAAACCAGGTAAGCAGGCAGTGAGCTAATAGAATTTCCTTTAGACTTTTTCCTAATGTCCATTACACATGCAACAGTAATTTACTTTTTGTTGTTTTACTTAGCACAGAAATTGAAAATGTGACAAGCATTGCTGGATTAAAAGGCTCATTTTATAGACACATGGACCCAGAGACAGGAGAAAAGCAAATCTGCAATTTGGAACCTTTTAGAACATCCAGGTGATAGGAATTCCAACTCTTTGACACAGTTCATTGTATAAACAATAGAACTGAGGGCTTTTTGTTTTGTTTTGTTTTGTTTTTTAAAGCATCTCTGTCCTTTAGGAATGGATCAACTGTGTGGCCATGTTTGGTTCATGAAACCTGAATTCTTTGGGGACAAAAGCATATAAAAATGATGAGTACTCTTCAGATCATTTTGATGCCTTTTCCTCCAGAACTGTGTCCTTGCTAAACTCTCCTTCCAAGTTCAATGAAATGCTCTCAAATGAAATCTTCATTTCCTGTCCAGAACATTAGGCAGGACTGATGTGTTAAAGATGCAAGGATGCTCTGAGTTGTCTCACAGAAATGGATACATTATAATGTTAGCTCAAGTTACTCTGTGATTTCTTCTGGCTCTGAGACCAACAATCACCAATGAAAGAAAAGGAAGGACTTATGAGGTGGTAGTTGTAGTAGTAGTGGGGGGGGGGGG